>CAMXCT020000883.1:144577-200649 GCA_947184155.2 Cladocopium goreaui | reverse complement strand
TATCTATCTATCTATCTATCTATCTAATCTAATCTAATCTAATCCAATCTAATCTAATCTAATCTATCTATCTATCTATCTATCTATGTATCTATATATCTATCTATGATTCGATGTATCTATGTATCTATGCATCGTTGTCTCTATGTATCTATCTATCTAATCTATCTATCTATCTATCTATCTATCTATGTATGCATGTATGCACGTATGTATCTATGCACCTATGTATGTATTGATGTATCTATGTATCTATGTATCCATGTATGTATGTATGTATGTATGTATGTATATATTTATATACACACATGTGTATATATATATACATACATACATACATACATACATACATGACATTACATTACATTACATTACATTACATTACATTACATTACATACATACATACTTACATACATACATACTTACATACATACATACATACATATATATATATATACATACATACATTACATACATTACATACATACATACATACAAACATACATACATACATTACATACATACATTACATACATTACATACATACATTACATACATACATTACATATATACATTACATACATACATTACATACATACATTCCATACATACATTACATACATACATTACATACATTACATTACATTACATTACATTACATCACATCACATTACATTACATACATACATACATACATATCTGGGGTTCTTAAACCAAGTTTCATGCTCAGTATGGTAACTATGATTGATTTATAAACCCCATTGGCTATAGTGATAATTATCATTGGAAGCCTCCATATGGGTCTGAAAATGTATAGATAGATAGATCATCTTTCGAAATCAGACTACAACAGATTGGGGTATATCTAGTACATCCTCCATTTTCAGACACACTCAAATTTTCACCAGTCCGAGCATCTGAACGGAACCCACAGGCATTGCAACGCTACTCTGTCTGTTTTGCAACAGATCCAGCTCGCTTTCCTGGAGTGAACTCCATCTGGTGCGTCAAGTCGTTGGGTACCCCAAAAAACGGGATAGTCTGATCCAGAATGACCACAATCCAAGCTTTGCATACTTTGGAATTTAGACCTGCCCATCTACCAGACAAGCCCATTGTCTGGCTATGTATTGATATCCCGAGTTCTTCAGCAATTCTCACCAGGGACATGTTCGCGCCTTCTCCCCCCATTTCTTTTCCATTTCTTCCCCACAACTCCCGGGCACCTGAAGGGGCTCGTACTGCACCTCGTAAGCCTCGACTCTCTTCTTAAAATCATCCAGGGCAGCGGAACTCTCTGCACCTGGAAACTCTTGCGACTGGTGACTTCGTGACAGTCAACCACCAAACACAGATGCTCCCACTGAAACAACGGCCTTTGTAATCGTCGTTGCTCAGTTTCATCTGGTAATTGTCCTGCAAGATCCTGGGTGACCATCGGGGGCAGTGGTCCCAAGAACTCCGAGGCATCCCCATTGCTTCCTTCGATTCATATCCAACAAAAAAGGCATCCTCTCCTTTCCAACTGTTGCCCACAGAAAATTCCGAACTCTTGGGGGTTGCAGACTGAAACCCTCTGAAACCCGACTTACGATATGGATCACATTGATCACATCCTCCCAAAACTGTTCGACGTCTCAGTGTTAAACGACTTTCCTCATCTTCATTGGAGCCAAGGCTCTTGGCGTCTGTGCACAGGGATTCAAGGAAGATCACCCTGAGTGGTGCTGCCTGGCACTGTCCAGCTGCGCTTTTCGAGAGCACCACTTGGGCAAATCTGAGAATTAGGCCAAAATCTAGTAGTTTATAAATCTATCATCATAAAAGAGACCCAAGTTGTTTTCTAAATTATCTATGATTATATATTGGGTCTAGTAGTTCAACATTATTGAGATTGCAATTCGTCTTTCCCATTTCCCCATTTCTGGGTTCATGATGATTCCTCTGAAACCCAAGGGATGGTTTCCCTTCAGTGATTCAAATCACCTTAAAAGTCAACCATGTCCTTGCTAAAAGTCCATCATTACAAAAGAAAAAATGACGTCTTCAGTATTCTTATCATTCCATCCATCTTATCAGATATCATTCATATGGGTTTGTCTGAAAATCAGGATCCCTAATTCCACTGGATCATGAGCATGATTCCCATTTAAATAGCCATTTGGAGGCTACACCCCATTTTCAGACTGCTTGCGGAGCAGCGTGAGCACCTTTTTGATTTGGGGCTAAAGAAGCCTGCGGTAGGAGGTGGTTGTTACCTACCACAGTCATGTCAGTTGTGTCAGATACTACTCTTGATCATAGCCAAAAGGTCAGCATCTAAAATACTCCATGCACTCCCCCTTTGGCAGTTTGCCAAACTTTTTGGGTGCACGGTGCCAGTTCGGCTACGAAGGTGGCCAAAACGCCCTGAGTCTTATCTTTGATAGACTCCCCTGGCTGCCACCATTCCATTGTTGGCCTTAAACACTAGGCCTTCAAAAGGTCTCTACTGGTCTTAGAGACTAGACCACGTGCAACCCTACGGGCCTTAAACACGAGGCCTTGGAAAACTTCTATGGGCTTTAAAGACTAAGCCCGTCACTATTGGCCAGTCAGGCCCAAGGCTTCTCTCAGCTGTGCTCTTCATGGACGAACTCCTCTTCCGCGCTGTAGTCCGGATCGTCCTCATGGCGTTCTTCTTCTTCGTTGTTTTCTAGGCCATGCGCTTCAGGTCCATCTTCATCACAACCTGCATCTTCTTGGTCCTCTGTGGCTGGACCCTCTGCTGCATCATGACCTTCATGGTCTTCTTCAGGGATCACCTCGAGCTCCACCTCGACGTAGTCCCCATCATCACCATGTTCTTCTTCTTCTTCAATCTCCTCTTCATAGTTCTCGTCTTCCGGATCCGCGTCTGGGTCAGATCCTTCTTCATCTGCAGCTGCATCTGCATGAGCTCGGCTTGTCTTGCCCTTGCCCTTGGCCTGAAGGAAGTCACGGTAGGCTTCCAGACCCAGATTGGCAGCTCCTCTTCCCACTGGGGCTGCGCTTGAGCTCGAAGGTGCTGCGCTGGAGCTTGAAGCGCCAGTTGGCGGGTGTAGGATTGCATCCGCATCCAAGTACTGGTTCACCGCCATAGCCGCCTCTTCATAGGCTGCTTCTGCCCCTTCGCTGCCATTCCCATGGGTGGCCACGGCGCTTTCAGCTCGCCGTACCGCGGCGGCTGCCCGGCTCAGCGACTGCGCCAGTTGCAGTTCGGCCGCTGGGTTTGCGCCCTTGCCTTGCAGGACGATGCGGCCCCCACTGCCTTTGCCCCCTTGGTTGGAGACGCGAAGGGCCCTTGGCTGCTTTCCCTTCGCATAGATGCGCTGCCATCCCGTCGTAGGGCTCGTCAGCGAGTGGGTTATTGTGGAATCCTCACCCCTGGTGCCCTTGCCACGACGCTCCGGCCACCATCTGACCGTGTGGCCACGCCCCTTTCGGAGCTTCTGGGGCTCCCATGCAGAGCTCTTGCCGACCTGGAACTTGTTCTTCCGTCCCGTCAGCTCATCGGATCTTCTTTTCATCCGATACATGAACTCCTGGGTGGCCGTCCCTTCCACAGAGTCATCCTCATCGTCCTCTGCTTCAGGTTCTGGGATTGCTCTGTCATTGCGCCGTGGGTCATCCCCGTCTCCAGGGCCATCTCGTCCACCATCACCACCAGTTGCAGCCATCGCCCCATGCCTGGGGTCCCTCTGAAGAGGACGAGCCTTAGGTCGCAAGGCCATCTGCTCGTTTTGAGCCGCACTGGTTTCGTCGTATGGCACCTCCAAGATCTCAGCCTCTGAGGTGCTCGACAGTGTCGACGGTGAAGGCACCCTTGGCGTCGATGGCGGAGTTCCCCCACATATTGGTCCATCGCCAGCCAACCTGAGGATTCTCTGTAGAAGAGATTCTCCAGCATCTTCACCTCTACCTTGTTCTTGTTGTTGTTCCGGCGGCGGTGCAGGAACTTCTCGTTGAGGCGGACTTACCATCCTTGCTGGTGGTGGTGTCGGCATTCCAGCTTTTGCCCTTGACTTCGCCATTGCCATCGCCAAGTCATGCCGAACCACATCGCCCGGTGTGCGAAGATCCACTTCAGGGCCGCCACGCTGTCGTTCCAACCATACCGTTGCTTCTGCCAGTTCTTCAGGAGACCTATATCTCACTGGCCCAAGGTCCAGCGACATGCTTTGTTGCGCTGGTGCTTGCCCTTGTAGTCCTGGATGAAAGCCTTGAGGTCCTCTTGGAGGTCCTTGGTGTTGTTGCCCTCCACATCCAGGTGCAAACCATTGTTGTCCGTGAGGTGCTTGTGGTCCATGGTGACCTTGTTGCACCCCTTGCCAACGAAAGCCAGGACAACATCCACCTCTCCAAACTCCAGCATATCCCTGCGGAGGTGGTGCCGGCAAATCCGGCTGTGGCGGTTGCATCCCGTGCTTTGGGTCCTTTTGGACCGTTTTGGCCCTTTTGTCTTGCTGCTGCTCTTCATCCTTGTTGGGCATCTCACACTGCCATGGAGGTGCTGGTGGCAACTTTTTCATCATCTGTTGCATCTGCGCCCACTCCTCATCTGTAAGCGGTCCAGATGCCGATGTCGTTGTGCTCCTCAGAACTGCTTCTCTGGTTTCACCTCGTTCTTGTTGTAGAGCTCTGCGGGCAATTTCTCGCTCCAGCCATGACCTCCGCAGTGCTGCTTGGCGCAAGTTCTCATTCTTCTCCTTGCGCTCTTTGTCCCATTCCTCGTAAGAGAGGATTCTGCGGCCTGCTGCTTTTGCCTCCGCAAACTGCCTTTTCGTCTCCTCCTCGGCAGCTTTCCAATCCACCGAAGATGGTGACGGCGTCCTTGGCTGAGGTTCCTTGGGCTCCTCAGCTTTTACTTCCTCAGGTTTTTTGTCTTCCTGAGGTTCTTCTGACGCTGGTAGTTCTTGTTGTCCCGAAGGTTCTGCAGCTTCTTGCCGTCTTCGTCTTTGTTGTTGGAGAAGTCGAAGGCGAGCCATTCTTTCATTTCGGACCCTTCTGGCACTTTGCATCTCCTGGATGTCTTTCTCCAACTGCGTCACTTTCTTTTTCACCCGTACCCTTCAGTACTTCTTCATTTTTGGCCCCTCTTGTTCCTGGGGCTCATCTCTTTCAACTTCTTCTTGATGTTCAGCATCTGCAACCTCTTCTGGATGCGCGGCTTCTTCTGGGCGTTCGGCGTCTCCTGGGTGTAGTTCATCATCCAGCATGATGACCCTTCTGACGCCCTCCTCCTTTTCTTCAGGCGTCCGTGAGGCCGGTCTCAAGGTTGCCCGCGAAGCCGGTTTGAGGCTTATTCTTTTTGGCTTCGGTTTCCCCGGGCATCTTTCAAACAATTTGCCAGGGACATCGCGGTCTATTCGATCATCACGATCTTCTTGTCGACCACGATCACCTGATTTACTCCACCATCGCTCATCACCGCAAAGAAGCGCAGAGCAGGTGGAGGTTGTCCGTCTATGTTTGAACCAGGCCGCAACAAAGTCAAAACTGCAGCCCGTTCACCATCAAAACTTTGCAAATCACCAGCAACATGTCCCAACGAAGTTCCCTTTGTTGTAGTACTCATGTTTTGGGTTTCTAACGACATAGTGCTTCTTTTTGGGTAACCCTTTCTGTTTGGGGACATTTTTTGGATTACTGGCGCAACCCCGGAACCCTTACCTTTTCCACTCCAGCTGCTGTCCACAAGTCGGTCTTGTTTGACCCTTTTGGTCCTCTTTTTGATCAAGCCCTTCGGGATGTCCATCAAATCCAAGCCCATCTCCCCCTCATCCGCGACCAGTCGTGTCGATGCCGAAGTCACCGACGATCCCATGGCTCCATCAGCGGATGAAAAAAGAGACATTGCCCGAAGTTGTGGTCCTTGACCTTGACCACCAGGGTCATCATCTTCGACCAACTCAAAGCTGCCATCACCTTCAGCATCCTCATCCAGCTGCGTAGTTGCCACCGGTTGAGTGCTGCTCTGGCTTGTCGGAGCAAGTTGTTGAGGTTCCTCTGAGGGTCGGTCACTTCCAGGTTGTGCTCCTTGCAGAGATCCTTGAAGTGGCCGTTGTGGGTATCCTTGTTGACCCGTTGAACTGCTGGAAGAAGCCCCATGCTGTTGCTGTTGTTCACGTTGAACAGCTTGGTGAACGCTCCCCCGTTCAGCTTCAACTGCACGTCGGAAGGCTTCTGCACGTTGTTTTGGTTGTGCTTCTTCTGGCCTTCTCGTTGGTCTTACCTTAGGCAATGCTGCCTTAGGCATCTCCGCTTGTTGTTTTGGTTGGGCCGCTGTCGGCCTTCTCTTTGGTTTTGCCTTAGGCGGTGCCGCCTTAGGCGCATGTTGCTGCATCCATTGTACTGGAGGAGCTTTGTAGTTGGGAGGTACCTGTCCAAGTTGCCGTAAATAGGCATTGCCATGAGGGTCTCCATGTGGAAATGGCACACCAGGATCCGTCTCTGACTCCACATCCTCTATGGGATCATCAGGATCTGCTTCATAGCGAATGGCGCTCACCCTCGGCACCTCATGCACTGATTGCAACCTTCCAGTCACATGCACTGATTGCTCCTGCAGAGCACCTTTTGGTGGCCTTGACGACTCCACCCCATTGCTAGCACATGGTCGCGCCCGATCCGTGGATAGACATCCAGGGACGTAAGCTACTCCCCCATACCCTGGAAAGAAGCTCTGTGAGCCATTACACCCAAGATTTTCTTTTGAATCTTCTGCCGTGCTGGCTCGGCTTTGTGGATGGGGTGGATGTGCCGCTTCATCCAAATTCCCTTTTGGGGGTTGGCCACTCTTGTGGTCCTTCTGCGGTCTTTTTGCCAATCTTTTGGTCATCAGACTCTTTTCTTCCTTTTTTCTCTTTTCATTCAGCTGAGGTTCAGACGCCTCAGCAAGATTTTCAACCCCTGGTAGTAGGTCTCCTCCATGATGTAGGTCGAAGCCTTCTTGTTCACATTGAACTCCATGCCGTTGGCGGTACAAAGACACTGCCACCATGGCCAAGCCACCAAGCACCAGTGGCTCTGAGTCCATCAAAGCTCCAACCCCCATGACTGCAGCTCCCACGCCCTCCAACGCTGTGTTGAAGCCAGTTGATGCCGTAGTTGAGCTCGTCCATGAAGGGCCCATCACCTTGGAAACTGAAACCTCTTCATCTTCTGCCATTCCAATCAACCCCAAAAAACGGGTGAATGCTTGTCCTTGGAGTGGCTTTGTCAAACCATCGGCTCCCAGTTCCAAGCCCGAGCAGTGCGACACCGTCCATGGTTCTTCAGGGTCTTGCACCACTTCTCGCAACTTGGCCGACCGAAGTCTCAGATGTCTTGTCCTCCAAGCTCCTGTGTCGGAGGTAAGTTGGCTGATGCCAGACTTGCTGTCACCTTGCATGTGCTTTTTCACTCCCCCGTACCCAAGAACTTCCAGAAGAGCTCCTGTTGATTCCCCATTCTGGTACGCCTCCTTGTACGCCAAGAGCTCTGCCTCCGCGGTGCTCTGGGTGATGAAAGGCTGCCTTGTTGAAGCCCACATGATAGGGTTCCCGCCATGGGTCATCATGATTCCCTGCACTGAGCGGTATCCTTCATGAGGTGGTCCAAAACTTGCATCCACCATCACTTCCAAAACATCGATTGGGCCACCACCCTTGTACTGGAGCTTCTTTGATGCACTTCCGCAAAGGTACTTCAGGCATTGCTGTCCAACTTCCACCACGTAGCCAGGCCTTCTGTGGAGCAGCCTTGACATGACCCCCACCGTGTACGCCACATCTGGTCGTGTCCTTGTAGTGAGCCACATCAACTCCCCGCACAACTGCTGGGCTGCTCGCAGGACTGGCCCTTGGAGGTTCTCAGCAGGCTCATCTGGTCCTTCCTCAACCTTTGGGCACGGGACCCCTGCTGTTTGTTTGATGTTGTGCTTGTCCATGAGGTCGCGGATGTATTTCTCTTGTCCCAGCGCATAGCCCTGGTCGGTCTTCGAGATTTCATAGCCACAAAATGTGACCGTTTTCTCCCCCGTGACCCATTCCGGCATTGCCAGTGTGAACCTCTCCTCCAAGGCTTTCAAGGTCTCCTCGAGGATGTTGTCCGGGGCCACGAGCAAGAGATCATCCACATAAACCCCCATATTGCCAATGACGAACCACTTCTCGCCATTGGAAGTCTTTTCCATTTCTTCAATTGACCACACATGTGGCTCCGGTGTTGGAGCCAGGCGTCGATGTTGACCAGTTTCACCCTTCCAGCTAATGGTCTTGCACGTAGCGTCCCTGTAGACTGCCCAGCCCTTAGGACTTTCCACCAGCCCATAGAGCGCACCCTTGACGAGCCACCATTCTTGGCCACAGACCTGTGCCTCTTTGGTGACCGCCGGTGGTGTGACCAACGTCAACTTGCCCTTTTCTTCACGTCGTGGTGCTTGAAGAAATGCTGTTTTCACATCCACTGTTGCACAGCCCCATTCATTTTGGGCGGCTTTTGACACCAGTGACCTTGTACACACCGTGCAAAGTCCACCTGCTGCCACTTCTGCATCTTCATTCTTTGAAGCCTGATTGCCACATGCCACCAACCTTGCTTTTCTCTTGAAAGGCGGCTTGATTGTTGCCACAAGCTTCCCAGGGATCACCTCGATGTCATGAGTTCTTTGAAGCTCCTGGTACTGCTCCCTGTTGATCGGTTCGATGGCCTTGTGCTTCAAGAGGGACTCATACTCCGACTTGATTGGCTCTTTCCAATCTTCAAGTTCTCGTCGAACCTCATCCAGGGTCAAGGTTTTTGTCACCAGGGTCTCCTGCTCTTTGACCATTGGCTCCAGCTTTGCCAAGCCACGAAGTGCCCCTTCAAGTCTTTGGACTTCATCGTCGATGTCCTTCAAAGTTTCTCCCATCATGTCATAGTCTCCAACTTGGGTTTCTTCTCTCCGAAGTCGACATAGCTCATGATGTTGAAGAAGACAAAGTTGTTGAAGGTGATCCAAGTACCTTCGACTCTCCGGTTTTTGAAGTTGTTGATCGCCTGAAAGTTCATGATCCACCACCGAATCCAGTCCACTCCCCCCTGTTGTGGTCCACAGCAGCTTTGAAACGCTGGGAGGTAGGAGGTCCACATGCTGTTTTCCTTGAAGCCGTCGAGGTCGACTCCCGTCAGCCAAGCGAAGCTCCCCCGGGGTTGGCACCACTGGTTGTCTTGGATTTATGATCTGTACTTGAACTTCGGCACCACCTTGGTCAGCATGAAGTTCTTCTACCACATGGTCAGGGCAGATTTCCATGGGCTCCTCCACATCATCTTGAAGATGGTCATCAGCCTCGTCTTCTGGGAGGAATGACGGCGCATAGTCGTCCGCCTCTGGCTCCGGCAGCTGTGGAAGGAGTGGTGGTAGTGTCCCTGGGACAACCACCACTGTCGAACTCATGAACTTGCCCGAGCTCAGGGATTGGATGTAGTACCCCTTTGATGTGGTGCTCATCCCCATCGCTGGCCCCAAGACCCGGATCTTCTCAAAAGGGTGGTCCCAGTCTCGTCGGTGCCATCGCTTGAGCTTTGCATAGCATTCCGTGCCAAACGGTATCAGTGGCGGCAGAGGGATGCCCATTGAGGCCAGTTGATCCCTCTGTCGTTGTTCCACCGTATGCCGCAAGGCCAAAGGCCACCAATTGGCTTCCAGTCCAGCTGCACGAAGTTGCACCCTTGTCTGTGCCTGGATGATGCCCAACTCGGACTCACACCGCCCATTTCCTGCTGATTCATCGCCAGCAGTACTGGTTTGCAGGATGTCCCGTTGTGTGCACCAATCTCGAAGCTTGACACCTGTGAACTCCCGTGCTCGATCACTGTGAAGTCGAAGCACCGGCAGTCGAAGTGTCCTCAGGCGCATGTACACCTCTTGCACAGCTCGAACCACCTCTCTGGAATGCCTGCTTTGCATTGGCACCGCAAACGTGAGGTTGCGGACCTCCACATCTTGAAGTTCAGCGATCTTCTCTTTCCAGAACTGATCCTTCACATCCCACCAACGGATTTCAGCTGCCGTCAGTTCTTCATGTCGATGTGGAACAATTCCCCATAGATCATCTTCATCTTTCTTTTTGGCAGCGTCTTTTTCCTCCTCTGGCTTTTTCACTTGGTCTTTACCTGGTTGTGGAGCTTGAACTTGCTCTCCTTGTTGGGGATCTTCTTGTTCAAGATCATGTGGTGCCACAGCACGTGCCAAGTTCTCTTCCAGCTCCTTTTCAAATTGTTCCAGGAGATCATCTCGATCCAAAGGACTGCCTTCAGGAGGTTGTAGGCGACGCTTTTCACCACCTGCGACTTGTTGCAAACCTTCTGGAAGTGGAAAGCTGTCTTGCACAGGGACCGTGTACACCGCCACCATAAAGTAGGTCGGCCGTCCCCGCTGGTCAATCCCCTTCTTGTGAGGCCCGCTCAAGTCTATACTCAGAGTATAGGATTCAGGATGTTGTACCCGACGCCTTGGCCGATCTCTCCCTGCACCTTCAAGACAAACTGCACAATCTCGTCGGAAAGGTTTGTGTCCATTTGAAACATGCAGTTGCCACTCTTTGATTTGTCTTTGCTCCACCGCAGACAGTGCACATACTGCAGGAGTCTGCGTGTTGACCCTGTTGATGCCCTTCACCAAGAGGTTCTTCAAGCCCGGTGCCCATGACGCCAAAGAGCTCGAAAGTTCCATGCGCTTATTGAGTTCTGAGGGCCATTCCTTGGAAGATCCCCTTGACATCAATCCTTGTAGGTCAAAAAGTTCTTTCATTGATGTCAAAACCGTAGTTGGTTTGTTCGTTTGATGTCCAAGCGCACCTTGATGGAAACTGATCCTTCTCAAGTTGCATTTCTTCACCATCACCTCAGTCTCAGGCCATGCCAGGAAGCTTGGAAAGCCATTCCAACCAGGGATCTTCTCTTTAATGTCCACAGGTGGTTGCTTCCACTGTTCAGGATCTTGTGGTTGTTCCAAGGTGATCTCCAAGTTCTGGTTCGCCTCATAGGCTTGCACTGCCAGCCAGAGCGTCCTCATCCAGAGCAAATTGTCATTGCAGACCAGCTTGAGCTCCTCTTCCGTGAGGCCATTTCTGCCAAACCGTTCACTGCCATGTCTTGCCCGAACGATCTGTGGTCCATCATCACCTTCAAGAGATCGTAGTCGGCAAACGCTCACAGACCTGCATGGTGGTCCAGCAAGAAGAACATCGATCCTGCCGCTCCTCGCCAGTTGTTCCAGCCACCCATACAAATGGCCATTTCGAAGGTCAGCCCCCTTCGTCAGCTCAATGCAGATGATGACAACCCCATTCTTCTCCTGTGCCATCCAGAACTTTGGATCATCTCCTGAAAAGAGATGCACCACCAAGGTTTTCGCACGTTGAACTTTTCGTCGATGATGTCTGTTGAAGACCACTTGGTTCATGTCGACCTCAGCAAAACCTGGAATTTCCTTTGCCAGATCTGCAGGCACCTCAGGAAAAATTGACTTGAGTCTCTTGACTATCTCCACTTCTGGACACGCTTTTGGCAGTTCCAAGTTTGGTCTGATGGCTGCCAGTTTCATCTGTGTCGCCCGTCGTTGATGATCTTCGACCTGTTGAAGGATGTCTACCCCTTCTCGCCGGGGCAACGTTGGACACCCCTGATCAAGCCGCACTGGTAGTTGAGCTCCATCTGGTGAGTTGATCTTACAGCCAGAGCCTGTCCACTTCACCTCATAGCCCAGCCTTGTCAATGCTGCCATAGGAATGATCATCTGGACGTCATGGAGTGTCAACAAAGACCCTGTCACCGCGTCTTGTTTCAGTTCTGCGGTTCCCGACGCCAAAGCGACTTGAACTGGTTCTCCAAGATCCCATTCTTCTCGAGATTTGGCCTTTCTCAAAACGTGAGTGGCCCCACCATCGATCAAAACCCTTTGATTCTTGCCCATGTCAATCTTCCGGAGGTTCACCGTCTTGACATGGCGATATGCTGTTGAGGAGGATTCCGGGGTTTTAAGAGTCTTTATCAACGATGATACCTCAGTCACCAAAGTGGAAGTCTCCCCCGTACCAGCACCTGATGTTCCTTTAGAGTCAGCTGGTACTTCTTTTCCTCCATCAGTTTCAACTTTCTTCACATTCTTTTGATCATCTTTGGATCCTGCTGAGTTGCCCTTCTGGTCATCTCTGTTGGCTTTGCCACTTTTACCCTTGTAGCCGTAGCTTTTTCCACCCTGTTTTCCAGAGCTTTTTCCATCACCACCACCGGCACCACTCCCCCCGGCTGGAGAACCTTTTGAAGCTCCAGTCGTAGTGTTGCTCTTGTCCTCCTTGGTTGGAGAGTTGTATGGGCAATCCGGTTTCTTGTGGTTCGTTGCGCCACAAGTGTAGCAGTGGTATTTGCCATCTTCATGCGCTGGATGTTGGAACTTGCATTGTGCTCCTTGTCGACATCCTTGATCTGACTTCCAGAAGCGGCATACAGGTTGTGCTGGACTACCAGCTTTGTTATCCTTCAGGGTTTTCACTGCAGGGCTTCCTTGACCTTTTCCATGCGTTTCTTGACTACCCATGGCAAGTTCAACTTCTGCAAGAAGCATCTGATGAAGTTGCTTGACCGTGGCAGCTGTGGGCCTTGTGTCAACTTGTGCCCCCATTCGAAAAGCACTGAGGCGGAAGTTCGCCTGAGGATTCCCTTGTAACAACTTTGACATGATCTTGTCAAGCGCACCTACCATCAATGTAGGGTCTGGAACTGTTGCACCCAGCTCTTCAGCTCGTGAGTGATGCCGCTGCCACATTCTCAAAGACGTGGAAGCTTCCAGGTACGTTCCAGCAGGTTGAGTTGTTGTGAGAGCTTGCGAAGTGTTTTGTCGTTCACCCAAGCCCCCTGGTTGGTAGACCTTCATCACCTTAAGAAGATGATCTGAGCAGCCCCAAGCTGACGATTTGCAATCATCTCAGCAGCCAGAGTCTTTGGAAGGGCCTGCATGAGCAAAGACGTCACCCTCTGCTCCAACCTCGTAAACCCTTTTGGCAATTCCTCAACTGTAGGAGGTTGCACATTGAGTCGAGTGATGGGGTCACTTCCCAACCATTGTTGATAACGTTGAGTGGTCATGGTCACCAAAGTATCCCACCACCACATTGCACGGTGACTGACATCAGCAATTTGTGGACGGATTTGGGCCATCCAGTCACCTGCTTCAAGACCTTGATTTTTTCCTCCCAATTCCGGGAGCTTCGGCAGAGTGATGGTCACCGGCTTGAGCTCTTCCTCACGAGGCCGATCATCTTGAACTCCACCACCCAAGGAACTTCTTGGGTCACCAATTCCACCTCCTTGATGTTGACCTTCACCTTGACCAAGATTTCCAAACTGGCCTCCTTGATGTCCAAGTTGGTTTCCAGCTATGGAAGGTTCTTGTTGATGAAGATATGGATTCCCACTGTTCACCTGGATCCAGTCGCGCATGTTGACGTCATTGCAAGCTTGACGAAGATGCCATTGAGCTCCCGACGGATCAGCACTTGGAGGTCCCACTCTTTGAAATGGTTGAGATCCATATGCACCCAAAGGTTCTTGACCAGGTAGTCGTCGCATAGTCAAAGCTTCGCGAAGATCCCTGAGTTCTTGCTCAAGTCGTTGAACCCTTTCCGCTTCGGGATCAGGTACTTGTTGGATTCCTCCTCTTCTTCTATTCCAGAAGCCATGTACCTCTCCATCACCTTGTTGAACACCAACACGTACTGCTTGAGGTCCAAGCCACTTGTTCACCCCCGCTTCATTGTGCTCCTCATATCCCCCAAAAAGCATTGGTGGCACCGGAGGCAATGGCGGCGGCATAGGATCCTTCTCCACCTTGTCAATGGGCGGTGGTCCATCTGGAAGTTGAGTTCCACCAGGAGTGACTTTGGCCACATCTTTGGTCTGGCGGTTTGTAGGTGTTGTTGGAGTCGCCCTTGAAGGAATCGATTCCCAACTTGAAGTATCCAATTCATCACGTTGTTGATCCTGTTGAGCATGTTGACCTTGTTGTTCATGAGAAGAAGGCTGGTTCTTGTCCATCGCATCCAACCTTTTGCGAAGCTCCTCATTTTCTTGCATCAACTGCTGCACCAACAACGAACTCAAATCTTGCTCCAACGTTGAACCTGTCTGGTCTTTCGGTTGGATTTTCTTGGGTTCCGCACGGAGTTCTTTTCCTTGCAGATGATCTTTGGCATGATCTTCACCTCTAGACCTACTTTGATCGTTCCGATGACGGTCTCCAGAAAGTCCACGTGAGTCTCGATCGTTTCCATGACGACTTCCTCCGCGTTGTGGATTTTTTGGACTTTGGGCCCTTCCACGTTGCAGAGCTGAGACATCACCATGTGAACCTCTTAGAACATCACCCAGAAGATCCAGAGAACGTTGCCTTTGTCCAGGAGGTTCCCTTTCCCTTCCGTCTCGATCTTGCCGTAGAGGAGGTCCTTGAGAACGAAGTCTATCACCTTGTCGTTCTCCATGATCGTTTCCCCCTTGACCTTTCCCTCGATGTCCTTCACCACCAAGAGGGCCAAGAAGATCTACTTGAGGAATTCCTGCACATGAGGATTGCTGCGCCAGGTCCTCATCAAAGTCAAAGAGATTGAAGTTCGAAGCTTCTTCCTCCATCCTGAACACCTGAGTGCCCTGTGGTCCTGGAGTGTGAGGCTCCCAGCTGCTAGGTGTCTCAAATGCCACAGCTGGCATTCTGCCTTGACTTCTCAGCAATCCCCCACCGCTGCCCATCGCTCGAGGAAGCCCCTGCACCGGTCTTGGTGTTTCATCTCCATCCCAATCATCTGCTGGTACTGGAGGTAGGCTTTCTGGAGTTACCCGGACGGGCGGTAGGTTGGCTGGTCTCAGCCTGTCCACCATTGCTGCCTCTTGTACTCCTTGGGACCAAAAAGGGTTCACCGGCTCACCTCCATTCAAGTGAAGACGCCCTTCTCGGTGTCCTGGAACACTTCTACCTCGTCGATGCGCCATGTTTCAGCGACGAGAGGCACGGTTTGGGCTCATAACCTGCTTGCGGAGCAGCGTTGAGCACTTTTCTTTGAGGCTTAAAAGGAGCCTGCGGTAGAAAGTTGTTGTTATCCACCACAGCTCAGTCTGTCACTGCTTTGATACTACACTTGATCATAGCCATAAGGCCTGATTCTGAAAACCCTTTTGCAGTCAGAAACTGGGGCACCCCCAAAAACTCTTGGGGATTTGTTATCATCAATGTTTCTCATCCCCCAAACATGTTAAAACCCGTAAAAAGGGGGTTCTAGTCGTCATGTGGATGTGGGTCAAAATGGAAGACCTAGGGGACCACAGATGTTAGTCTAGTTTAGTATTAACCATCCATAATTTTGGGGTACCTAATTTTGACCCATACCCATGTGGGATCCCTGTTTTTCACCATGGCTTTCAATACTCTGAGGCCTTGGCGGGGTTCCGCCCGACAGCTGAGCAGACAAGCAGAGATGGACGTGTACCGTTTCGCAGCAGGACGTGACGTGGTGGGGATGGTTGGTTCTGAAAGATCGTGGAACTCCATGAAAGTCATGAAACCCGGGATTTCTATGAATTTGTGATGTATAATTACCCATAGGATCCATGGTGCTGGTATATATGCTAACATTTGGGGTATATTGATGGTAAATGTTACCATATATGGCATACATGGATCCTATGGGTTATAACAAAATATTACAAAACTTATGATTTCGTTGGGAGTATGTTTGATTTCCAAAACAGGGCAGGGCCCGGGGGGGATGATAGTTGCTGTACTGCATCATGAAGATTCCCATTGCTCGAAGCATTACCTCAGTTTGCGAGTTGCAAACTGCTGGAACAACAAAGATATCGGTGCAATTATCCGATATAGAAATTCTTAGAAAATTGTGTTGGAAAAACAACATACTGTAATACTGGTGTGTCTGAAAACGAGGATGCCCATAAAATGGACTAAAATGGATCAACATGGTACTTTTAATTCAGAAATTGGAAATGATGGTTCAGTAGCGAGTTCCGGGCTCCCCCCACAGATTCCAGCCACACACATGTCTTCCGTCTCCCTTGATGCATTCTTCCTATGTCTTTCCTGCTTCCCATCAGGCTTGCAGGGCTGAGCAATGCGCGTCGAAAAAGGGTGGCATTTGAAGCTGGTGAGGACAGCTGCTCTGCAGCTGCGCAGTGTTGAATGAGTTGGTGGTTCCTATTTCGGAGCGATGAACATCCAAAACTGCCAGCTGTTTTGATATGAACAGAAGATAAGAAACGGCTACCATGGTTTTGACCCAGCTAAATCAGTGAGGCTAGGTTAGGATGGGATGCCAGACGATTCCCGAATCTTGCCACTTCTCATCTAACACGAGATCAGGTGTAACTACAATGTAACAACCTTCTACAGGTTGTGTCTGGTGGTGGAATCCGCTCAGATACAAGTTGCCTAGTTTTTGTCTTCAGCTGGTTTCAACACCGGAAATGTCAATGGGGATACCAGTTCGATTCAGCATGGTTCAACGATTTTGTAGCAATTTTGGGTTCACTAGAGTCCAAGCGTCACTGATTCTTGCTGCTTGTTATTTTATATAATATAGAGATCCCTTCCAGATTTGGAGTGCGACACTATTTGTGTCCAAAGGCTAGATATGCGACAGCAACTTAAGCGTCGGATGACCACGTTTGGATGTTTTTGGTGAGTAAAATCGGTCCTGTGCAACGAACAAAAAGAGCTGTACATGCCCATAGTATCCCATAGTTACCCCCATAGTATCCCATATATCATATATGGGGTCTTGACTTAAGTCGCATCTTCTTGATGAAGTCGCATCTTGATTGGTGCCCGCCACACGAAACTCAGCTTTAGTCATATCCACTGATTTGTGTTTTTTCTAAACCATATGTTTTTGTAGTTTTACCCGCGCGCCAGCTCACCTTTTCTTCATTCTTCTGGATGTTCCTGGCTAAAAAGGGTGGCTGGAGCCTTGAACAAATCCGTATATCATGCAAAAATCTTATTCCACATACCTGTCTGGGAGCGTACTCCACAAGGCCAACGCATATCTCCGCTGTTTCGTAGACCATAGGGATCCGTAGCTAGATGAGGTTACCCGGAGGGAACGTACATCTGTGCATGACCATATATCACAGGCAGTGCGCACATACCACTGTCACATTTTCAGGGTACATTACTGATTTATTGCTGCGCGCGCAATGTTTTGTGATTTCAAAGGAAAAAAATCCATGTTGACTGCCCGCGTGCGCAATGTTTTCTTCATTTCACCTACTTTCTACGATTTGCGGAATTCATTGGCAGCCGCGATGAATCATTGCAAAAAACAATGCCCGTGCTGTGACTTTAGCAGCGTGATGTGCCTAGTGTTTTTCACAGCGCCACACAAGATGATCAAGATGTGCCTTTAGCGGCGTGATGTGAGTTGAGTATAGTTAAGTCATCATGTTGGGGTGTATATAGTACCGACACACACAAACATATATATATATATACATAGTGATATATATATATATATAATATAGTACCATGTTCGGATGTGTATATATATATATATGTATGTTAAGTCGACATCCTGGTACCATAGTTTTCGCTTGTGATCTTCTCCATGTTGAGGACAGCTGGAGTTTCCCCTCAAGCGCGGGCCGAGGGCTTGAGCGGGGGCAGGCCTAGTAGCTGATTTCGGAAGCAGATGGAGGGGAACCCTGGGGGCACCCCAAAATGGATCGTGTATAATGGAAAAATATGGAACATCCGAAAATCAGCTGGATGATTTGGGTTACCGTACCCCCATTTTTGGACACACACAGATCCATCATTGGACTGGTTTTGAGGGATTTTGTTTGCCGGTCTTGCTCCCATTGGTTGGGAGAAAACCCATGGATTTTCTGCACATTTTCCTGTTTACACCAGCATCGATTTCGAGCGTTGAACTTGTTTTTTTTTGTGCATCAAATGGCTTCATCTTTGAACATTTGAACATCCCCCACGAATCCCCAGAACATTCCACAACTTAAACTGGATCAGCAGAAAGCATCCAGGGAGATGTAGAAAAATCGGGGATGAGGAAACATGTCAAGGAAGTTTTGAGTTGATCATCATCCTGAAGTAGATAGAATATGGATGAATATATGGAATTTTCAAAGATTTCGAAGATATTCCCATTCTAGTCATGACTTGTTTTTTTGGCCTTTCATGTATTTTCCATATTCTATCTATTTCAGCATGACGCTAAATTCACTAAATCAAAGCTCCAAGTTATGGTCACAACATCCACAACCAAGGCGGTGGCAGTCACCATCTGAGGCAGTGGATAGAAATGGGATGGTGGGATGCTCACCAGAAAATCCAAGAAGTCTTGGAGAATTTTAACCAGAAATGATCATGAATTTCATGAATGATCGTTGATACGCTTGGATGCTGGAAATCTGTCTGAGCATCAGGAATTCAGCAGCATTTCAGCACCATTTCCATGTGGTGATGTAAGATTGGTATCGATTTTCTGCACCATAGGGATGGATACGAAACAAATGGAACTGGAACTTTCCGTGCAGAGCTGAATCATTGAATGGAATGGGGAGTTTTTTGGGATGTTTTCAGCTACGAAAGTTTAGGGTACCCTCTGGTTATGACTAACATAGCCATGATATAAGCCCATAGAAATAGATGGTTTACCTATTAAAAATGGTGATTTTCCATGGCAAACTGTTAAATAACCAGATGGTAGTTATCCCACAATTTAGGGATGAAAACTGAAAAACATGTCGAACATGCTTTGAAACTGTAAGCCAATGCGACTCTTCATGAGCTCTTAATGATGAATCCCCAGACTAAATAATCTTAAACGGAAGTACAACCAGACAAGTTCCAATAGTCAACTACTATCACTTGCATCTTTTTCCTCCCAAAAAAGTGGAATGATAAAAGGTTCCCTAATCATAAGATCCCCATAGTTCCCCTCTTAGCCATAACTTGGATGTAGCATGTTCCCCCATTTTCAGACACAGCCAGATGGCAGCTTGAAGGCATCGGCTTCATTGGGGGGCCGTCTTCGGCCGTGCGGCGAAAAGAAAACAAGCGTTGTGTGTGTGTGCGCCATGTTTTCTGTTTTCTTGCGAGGGTTCAGAGTGATTTGTTGGGAATGTGCGTAAGTTACCCTCTGGTTAGTTTGCGAACTGGTTAGTTTCACCAGTCTGAAAACAGCTAAATCATCAATGGTCCGTCTTCCAAGGGATGAGGATCCATGATGATAAAGAAGATCCCCAATGACTTGTGCATGTTTTGCCATGTGTTTCTTAAATGGCTTGAAACAACCAGGCAGCCACTTTCTTAGCCAGAAATCTGCACTTTCGAAGTTCCATTTTCCCTTCGCAGGAGAGGAAAATGGCAGATCTTTCTGTTCTCGCCTTCTCTTCGATCGTTGGTGCTGTTGCGCGGTGCGGTCGTCACAGTTCCCTGATGTGCCCTGTAACCATCCATGGATTTTGGGGTACCAAAAATCTGACTGGATTTCGACCAGCAAAATCCATGGTTAATTGGTCCAGCAAAGGTTGGCAAAGGTGGGGATTTAACATGATTTAACCAGGAAAAAATTGTAGGACCATGATTTTGTGCAATCCCAGAATGATAGAATGCGTGAATGGTCGTTACACTTTGTGTTGTTTTCACGGCAAAACGAAGGGCGGAGTGGTACTGCCCATTATCTAGTTGTCATTTTTCTACTTGAAATGCCATAATTTAGATATCACTTCTAGATAAACCCATACGTCACTGCTTGAAGTGTGATATATCATTATATATTATAAATATATCCCATCCCATCATTATATCCATGGCTGATATTCCTATTCTCATCCCGTTCAGAATGGCTCGCTCCTTTGCTCCATAAATGACCCCAAAATCATTTCACCCACCCATTTTTTCCAACCATCCATGGCCATTCCAGGAACCCAAATTGGAGCTACCTACCATATTAATAAGGCTTGTATAAGGGCTATGTAAGGAGATATACTCCCAAAGTATGGCCAAAAATATGGTACGTAAACACGTAGCTCCATCTGTTGGATCCTGGAAAAACACCATTGAAACCATGGCGCAAAAGGGGCCCTTGAGGTCCTCCGTCTTGGCCGGCTATCGGCAACATCCTGGCCTACAACAGAGACTTCGAGACAAGTGTTGGGTGCCTGAGAGACGCCACGAGACGCCACAGTGCTGCTGTGGTTTTCAAAAACGACTGGTGATGCATGTTGGTTTATAAACCATACTGTAGAAATTCTGTAGATGATAAAGAAACATTATATGATATTATATATATGGCATAAACTCTGATTGTTGTAGTTGTGACGTTCCTTGGTTTTTTTGAACCCCCATGCATAAATATATAGATACGTTTTTGTTGCCGTTCTGCGCCGTTCTGCTAGTCACCACCTTGAAGAGATGGGTGACTCACACGGCTTACATGGCCTGAAGTGGCCATCTAAAAGTTCAACTTTTGGGATCTACACACCAGGTTTCCAGATTCCAATCCATATAAATCATGGTGCCACAATTTCCAACAAGATCATCGAAAAATCGAAATTCATCTGACTTCATTTGAGCATAGATAATATATATTGATATATGATAATATTGGGACCTTACAACTACCCTCTGGTTATTTAACATAGCCATGGAAAATGGCCCATTTATAGATGATTTTCCCAGCTATAAACCTCCATTTATTTCGGGGATTTTCCAGCCAGCTATGTTAAATAACCAGATGGTCACATCAACTACCCTCTGGGATTCACTAACGTAACGAACTGGAAAATCACCATGCCATTTTCATGGATAAAATTTACTATTTCTATGGCCATTTTCAAGTTCGCAAACTGTAAACGTTTACCAGACCCATAGGATCCATGGTGCTGGTATATATGCTAACATTTGGGGTAGACTGATGGTAAATGTTACCATATATGGCATACATGGATCCTATGGGAGAGGGTAAGCCAAAGATCCCATCATAGAATTGAATGATGGGAATTTTTACAGGAAAGACCGATCAATTTGATGGTCAAAACCATGGGTTTCCGGTTAAGATTTTCCCAACAAAACCAATCCATTGATCCCAGGGTTTACCCTCTGGTAATTTAACATAGCTATTGAAAATGACCAGTTATAGTGGATTTTCCCATTAAAAATGGTGATTTTCCATAGTTATGTTAGTTTACCAGAGGGTACATCTTCTTTTGAGGTCGCGTGGACTTGAGTTTTGCACTCCATCGCGGATGGGCCATCGAGGTGGGAGGGTGTTGAGACATGTGGGATGTGGTGACGAGCTGCGAGCGGCGAGGTGTGTGTCATGGCTGTGACTTTTTATAGGCTGTGATGATTTAGTTATAAACATCACAGCCATGACAATTATCAATTATCAACAAAAATGACATAACTATTACATTGTTAACACTAGTTAAGTCAACAATTATCAACAATAATGGTCATAATACCATATTGATCTAATAAATCACAATGATCAACAATAATGTGAAAATTGACACTTGATAAATAATTAGTATAATTATGATGTTTAATGATGTTTATAATTTAATGACAATTAAATGTTTATCCAGTAATTAACATGATTATTATTATTATCGTTTTATTGTCATACATTGTATCAATATTATATATTGTTGTATTGTTACCAATTATCCAATTAACAATAGTGAAATGAATATGGATGTTTCCTAAACTTGGGTGCCCCCAAATCATCCAAGTCATGGAAAACAATTTCAGGAATTTCCATGGTGATTCTACGAAGGCCCCATATTAATGGAATTACTAATGGGATGCTAATAGGTTTATGAATAGGATGCTAATGGGTACCAATATAATGGGATATCAGCAGGATAGTAATGGGATATAAATGATAAGGGATTCATGGGATACTACCAGGATATATTGTCACTACAATATAATGTTTATTGTTAGCATCGGGGTTCTACTCACCTTTTCAAAAGTGATCAGCCAAACAACCATGATTGGAGCAGCCAAAACAAACTGCAGCCGAACCACTTCGCAACCGTTTGTTTTTTTTTTGACGCTGCTCGTTTTTGAGGGAAAACGATGGGAAAATGACGATTCACCACGACATTTTTTGGGGAACAGCCCATCATTTTCAGACGCATCTCAGGTCATTGAATCATGTGATTGGGTCCAACAAAAGGGAACATAACCATGCCGATGATCAGCCATTTGGGGCTATAAATCATCCTAAGTGGGGGTATACTGTAGCCAATAGTAAACCCGATTTGGGATCGTTTCTGGTTGACCAAATTACTGCAATAGAATATATAATTAATGTATATTAATGTTGTTCAATTTTTGATGAAATGGTTCCAAATATATGCATACTGACATGACATGTCAGAAAGCTCTTGGATGATAGCATTGGGATGGGGTAGGTTAGAAACATGTTTTTTTTTCCTGTTTCTCCGGGAGTTCGTTCGTCCCCAACCATCCCGTCATGTCCCATATTTTCTCCGGGAAGTCATCCTGAGCCATGCCATATGACTATGTTCGAAAAGGATATTTTTTCCGTGGAAAAAGATCGATGTTTTTGTTGTTTGAATCAAAAAATCTCCCGGTTTCGTGTCGTTTCGTGTCGTTTTTCTTGCCAACAACGGGCCCCATTTTGGCCAGGGCGCCGTGGGAAGCGATTTTAAGATCGACGCCTCCTATATCTCGCCCAACGTGGGGATACCATCGGGACACACTGCTGGTGATTTCCATAGGGTGAAGCAATAGGTTACTGCCCGGGATGGAAAAAACGACATGGCATGATATTTATTATTAATATTTTATTATTATTAATTATTATTATGTGATATTATTATTATTACTAATTATTTTATCTATTATATTATATCGTTTTTGCCAATTATCATATATATATATATATTGAAAGAAATTTGGGATGATCCCCAAATATTTCTGGGATGGCGAAAACATCAGTCTGAATCACTTTGTGAAACTCTTGAAGTACCAAAGCTCCTATGGCACAAGTTGTTCGTTTTTGTTGCACTGCGCCACATGGAAAACCCAGGTTTGTCTCAAAAAAATCTGAAAATCATCAGAAAATCGTAGAAAAGCCACAAATCCATTGGTCTTCCATAGTTTTCCAGCCCCATTTTCCCCATATTTTCCCTACCTTTCTAGCGGGTCTCCCCTGGCAAGGTCAGTGTCGCTAGCAGCATCGAGCATGCAACGAGGTCGGGTTGTTGTCTCCTTCTGTGTCACTTGTGTCGGTGTGAAGCCGAAAGACTGGAGATGATGCGAAGTGATTGTCTGCGACCCAAAAGACGGAGTCCAATGTATGGACTACGGTGACTATGGAGTGTGGAGGAAGAAATTCAGGAGTCCAAATCAGCACCATGCCAGACATTGCAAGCTGTCTCAATGCGCGGCAGGAAGTATGGTGTCAGGATATTGGTGTCGCAGACAGCATGGGGCCAAGAGATCTTTTTGCACATCAGGTCTCCTTTTGCCCGTTCTGAGCGGTTTGGAAAATAGATTAAAGGGAGCACATCAGCTCCTAGCCAGCAGGTCCAAGGCAAAATTGCTTCAGGAAGGTAGATATCTATATCAATTTGAGTAATTATTGATATGTATTGATTATATCTAGAGTCTAGAGGTATTTTGGATGGTTCACATGCAGAAACGATGGCAATTTCAGCACCCATTTTTCAGATTGACCAGCCATGCAATGAATCATCGCCTCAATTTTTCAGACCGGAAAAGTCTCAATTTCCGCACCTCCCTAGGTCGTTGAGTTGTGTTCCAAAGAGATCGTAAACAAGTTGCGCATCATTGACAAGGCGAGGATACCCTCTGGTAAACTAACATAGCTATAGAAAATCACCATTTTTAATGGGAAAATCCACTATTAATGGTCATTTTCAATAGCTATGTTAAATTGCCAGAGGGTAGTCACATTAGGTCACGTCGTAATCCACAATAAATTGATAAATGGCTACACCTGACGGTGTGATCCAACATATGTTCATAATATCTTCTATGATTTCTGAAAATGGCGACTGGTGTTCTTTTACAAGGTCTTGTTTGATGGAAGATGTTCGCCGTCTTTCCAGCTGTGGTCTTTTGAGGGTCCCTGATAGGTCACCATCAAGGGCTCTTTGGTTCCACTGGAACTGAGCTGTTTAGATCTGGACTTCAAGCGAGTTCAGGCGAGGCGTTGAGTTGTGATGACCGTTTTCATTTTTTTGATGTGTTGAAATATAACACCCAGCTATAGTCTATAGGGTCAGGAAGAGATGCAGCTGGTGACCATCATTTAACCTGTTCGATGGCCACCTGGTGGTCATAAGCAGTCCAACTTTCATGCGATTTTGCCATTTCTGGATATTTTTCGGGGGGCTGAATCACCGAAAGAAGGGATCCCTCCGTTTGATTTTCCCAGGTCTAAACCTTCATTTTGATGGCGATTTCCCGGCCATGTTTGATGACACCGGAGGGTAGATCCTCTTCAATACTCGATTCAGCATCCATGATTATCATTGATTATCCACGATTCACCATTATATATTATGAGAATGTATGAACCATGATTTCATATGATTTCCCCAACCATTAGATCCCCAAGAGGCTAGTGTAAAGCGCCACGCTGCGTTGCGGTGCAGGTGGAAGAAAGCGCAGATCTGCCAATCGTGTGGAACTCTCGCTACCGCTTCAAGTGCGACGCCCAGGGATCTGCTGGGCTTGACCATGCGGAGCTTTCCCATTGCCGTGCGGGTTACCCCAAAATTCATGGATTGTAATGGAAAATCCCAACACAAGATGGATATTAAATGGATGATTTGGATTGATTTGGGGGTACCCGAATTTTAGGAAACCTCCATGTGGAATCTATGAGGCAGACAATGTGTCCAGGTACAAGAATGAGGATAGAATAGAACTTGTCAGACAGCAAGGCTGAAATTTGGGAGATCATTCACACGTCTTTCAATAATAACACTCATACTGTAAGTAACTTAATAAGGAGGCTTCCTTTATTTTAGTCGTAGCCCTACTAATATCATCCATTTTAGTAGAGGCTTTTTCCATGAAATAAACCATCCAGCTATTGGGGTATTTTTTCCCCCCCATTTGATGCTGGAGGCCTGGCAATGGAAAACAGGGCCCCTTTGGCCATTGGAGTTTGTTCAGATATCTGAAAGATGTAACATGAGGTGACTAGGTGACTAGGTGACTAGTTTTGTGACTAGTTTGGTTGTGTTGAAGCGAGAAACTCCAGTGGTTTTCAGAGACTATCTGATTCCAACAATTGGGATGATTCAGTGTTTTTTTAGGCGGGTGGGGATAGAGCCCCATGCAATGTCAAAGCCCCATGCACACGGCGGGAGGCTCCCATCCTCATCCATTCCATAGCCGGGGTATGCCGGGCTTATTCGTGGCTGTCGATATCGACAAAAAAATCCCATGGTACATCCCCATGAATCTGGGTTTTTCCAATGTCATAAACCATCCCCCAAATGCCCAAATCACCACCATAAATAGGTGGGATTCCAACCATTCCCAAATGGCTGGTTTCTTAAGTGTTACCCACATGAAAATACCCATCACAATACCCATGGTAAATATCAGTGATGTATCCCTAATCTATACCAGTGAATTTACCAACCTTATCCCTAATTTATACCAACAATCCATGACAATCCAGGTTATTTCTTGTTGCTAAAATCCCCCTTTTGTCTTGCGCCCAGGTCAAGACATGCCATTGAGGCCGCCTCGATACGCTGGGATAATGTGGGATCTATAGAATCTAAAGGCCATGTACATATAATATATTATCATATTATAGAATTATAATCAATGAATTGTTATAGTATGTTAGAATTGCTTATATATATACATATACTTACACAGAATATGCAGTATGTGTATATTATATGACTATGATATATTAAGTAACCCCCAAGAAAGATAAGATGCCCAAACGTAACCATTATCACTATTTGTGGACTGGATTCTACTGAAATCTGTCTCAACTTGGGGGCTTGCTATTTATCTTGCTTTTCCTTTGTAAAGCCCTTCATTTTGATATAGTTCGATCATATAGGTACCACTCTTGCATGGATTGACTGAGATCATCTGAGCTTGCAATGTCCAGGTAAATCTCTCGGCTTTGCATTGCATCAGCTACAGTAGGGGTTTCAATCCAAATGTATCCAAATGTGACCGCCTAATCCGATGGTCTATCATTGTATCATTGCTTTTCCAAGTACAACATCCCAAAAACATATGATCATCGGTTTTCCATGGTTTTCTACTATAAGATCCGATTTATGATCATTGCTTTTCCTGTAAAAATCATCAGCATTGTTTTTCCTATAAGATCCTATATATTTATCCATGTTGTTCCCATAAAATTCCCATGAAACAAGGTGATCTTTCGGGAGTTTCGTCCGAGGTCCGAAAGCACCACCTGTGGAATGACACCTTCTCCAAGGTTGGGAGTTTCGTCAACGTAACGGACGGTGGATGGGCCAGCGAAATCCAAAGCACCAGTATGTTGAAAACGGTGGTTTACCCGGCCTGGTAAACTAACAGTTTGCTATGGAAAATCACCATTTTCAATAGCTATTTTGACATAACCAGAGGGTATCCCATTACTTTTAGGGCTTCAACCATCCAAGATGGTGAAGGATTTCGCTGGCCCATCCACAGTATGATGATGGAGCTGTATGGATCTGTATGGGGTATAATATATTTTATGATCAACAAATTTTCATCAACAAAGCTATCTTACTGGTGCTAAACGCAGGGAATGAGGGAATGATCCACTGGCTAACTATCAATAATCATCCCATTCCCCCATTCTCATCCATTCCCTGCTAAGCACCAATAAGCCATTTGCTGGGGGTTTCCATAAATGGTGGTACCCCAAAATGGATGGTTCATAATGGGAAATCCTGTTAAAACGGATGATTTGGGGGTACCCCCATTTTAGGAAACCCCCCATATAGAATAGTATGGGGTAATATAATGTCGGTATATGGTCTCGTGTTCCATGTTCCTACCCCCCCCAATGGTATGGGTCCCCAGGTAGCACCCCGTTCCCTTCTATTTGCAAGCTGCTGGCAGCATTTCTGAGGTCCTTCCTCGTATCTAGGTTTTTGCAGCGATTCTGACTACCAGCCTCGCATTTACTAGGTACATGCTACCCTTTAGACGACCTACCTAGCACACATACTCCCTCAAAGTACCTACGTGCTACCTATAGTTAGTTCTATATACATGTGCTATGTATTTACTTCCTATTTACTACCTGTGTACTCTCACAACACTACATGTGTTTAAGATATACCGTGCCTACCATACATTCCAATGATACCATACATACCATACATACCATACATACCATACATACCATACCTATCATACCTATCATGCATACCACACATACCATACATATGAAACATACTTACCACACCTCCCACACATACAATACCAAACATACATGTCATACATACCATACCTACCTTACATAGCAAACATTCCATACCCATCATAGTAACCATACATACAATACAAACCATACATACTGTCATATCAAACATACCATACCCGACAGACTTACATACCATACCTATTATCCATAGAGTACCACACCCTCATGACACGACAGGGGGGGTAGGGGGACAGTACCACACCTCCACCACACCACAGGGCGGGGAGGGGGACAGTACCACACACCCACCACACCACAGGGGGGGAGGGGGACAGTACTATGGCTGACCCATGACCATGGCGGGGGGGAGGGGGGTTGGAACGCTGGACCATATATACATATATCTCTATATATATATACAGTTTATATTTATATATATATGCAGTATATGCAGTAGATATGTGTGTGTTGCATATCAACGGTTAGGTAGGTTTGGGATAAGCAGCTGACTCTCATGATGCATGTTCTAACTCGATCGTTTCCCTTGCGCTCTATATATATATTATAATATCTCTCTCGAGTTTATTATATATATATGGAGTCTCCTTTTATTTTATACCAAGTGCAGTGTCCTGATGTGATCACTAAGGACTCGATGCGGTCGTTTGCCATTTTGGCACAAAGAACGAGTGATCACAGTCAGGCCACAGCTCTTTTCGATCTAAGAGGATCGCTGTTTTTAGGGCCTGGGACTGGATCACTTAAGTATGTCTTTTCCTCCTTGTAGCCCGGCTCCATTGGAACGTCAGAGAGCCATGGCAGCTGCTCGAGCCAGTGTTGGAGGTGATCACCTTGCACCTGAGGACAGTGCCTCACAGGTGTCCTGGAGTGTGGTCGTGGATGAACAGCGCAATGTGGAGCCTGTTCAGGAAGTGCCAATGCAGTTCCCTGAGCCTAAGGCACCACCGCCCGGGTTCAGACACCAAGGTGAGCCGGCTCCTGGCTATGCAGCCCAAGGACAGGATCAACCCAAGAGTCGTGTGTCAAGCTCAAGCGGAAGTGCACCCTTCCCACCTGCTGATGCGGCTCTCTTTTTCACTGACCCTGCTCAAGCCCCTGCTCAAAGTGCTGCTGCTCCAGCTACTCAGGCAGCACGTGATTTGCTTGGAAGCGCTCAGAAGCAGGCAGCTCGCCTGGCAAAGCAGAAAGCTCAGGCAAAGAGGCGTGGTCATCGTGCAGTTAGGTGGGGACAGATGCCTGGCCTTGATGCTCAGAATTTCCAGCTCCCAACGTTCATCAGGCAGTTGGGTGCTGGCCAAGATGAACGATCAGTGCTTGTGATTGATAGCCGCGATCGGCGCATTCAGTCCCCCTACCAGGGATGGCTGCTGGACGAGATCTTGCTGAACGCCCAGTCTGGGGTGAACGTCCTGGTCGATCGACAACTTGTCAGATCGCCAAACAAGGGCTACCACCTCAACTTGTTCTATGTGAGGACGATGGACGGGTTCAAGTTCATCTTGGTAGTATCAATGACGTCTTACGGGACGGTGCCAGCAGCTCGCTGGGATGCAGACACGGGGAAGATCATGGCCCACCCGGCCTTTCAACCTTTTCGTTGGCCGATGATGACTGACGAATCTGCAACCTGGGTCGATGTGAAAGTCAAGGTTGAAGGAGGTCTTCTTCTACACCTTGAGCTGCGCGGCTACCGATCGAACACTGACATGACGGTTCAGATGAACTACGTCAATGATGCTCTCATGGCGAACCTTAGGGACTGCCTTTTTGTGCCGTCCTGCATCGTCACGGTGTTCCACGGATGGAGGGTGGTGGCAACCTCGTTCGAGGTGGGAGGGCGTCTGTACGCCTGCAGTGATGGTGGGACGGTCGTGGCCCTGGACTTTCCTTTGTGCCACTTTGAAGTCCGGCTCACTGCGCTCTCTTCCACGGACTCGATCGGGATGGATGCAGACCGCTTAGAGTTCCGATTCAGGTCATCCGGTGATCAGCTGGACGTTGCATGTTCTCAGGTGGTGGTTCCATCAACTTGGCTGGTTGTGTCGCGTGTGTCAGGGCCCACCTTGATCAAGAATGCTCGTTGGTGTCGTGAGCATCATGCAAGGGTGGAAGGCCCTGATCAGACCATGCAATTGTCACAGCTAGCCGGGATCCATGCACACTGGACTGCATCGATCGAAGCAGAGTCCGTTGATCACACGGGTCCGAGGGTGAGTGCGGTCGTGGTGGATTCTCACCCGGCCAACTATCACCTCACCTGTGAGTCTCCCTTGTTCAGGGCAGCGAAGTCGTTGGTGCCAACCGATGCACTGGCTCTGCAGGCGCACAATGTGGCTCTGGAACAGGAGACGATCGTGCTCCCGCCAGTGACGGGTGGGCCATCAGTGGTGCCAAGATCATCAGTTGCGGCCCCTCTACAAGCATTGGCTGGACCGTCGGCTCCTGCACTGGTTGTGGCGCCCAATGTTCAAGCCGAAGTCTCCATGACTGAGCCGGGTCAAGCCCCAGCCTCGGGAGCCATGGGAGGCTCGGTACATGTGCAAAGGCGATCGCTTGAAGCTCGCCAACAAGAGAGGATCTCAGTGGCAGCCGTGACGCCACAAACTTTTCTTGATCAGGTGTATCAGGCGGTCCCGGGACGCCCAGTCAGTTTTGGACCGGCTCCGACCGTTGAAGAAGTGACGGAGACCTGACCTTGATCAAGAAGTTTGAAATTCACCGAGTTTGCAAGGTGGCGGAATGTATCAGGCCGCAGCACGATCGCTGGCCGAATGCTCTGAAAAATCATTAGCTGCTGCGAGAGCTGTGCAAACACCCTCAGTTTAGGTCTCTTGTTTTCCCGTTGTTCACCCTGGTTTTTCCCCGTTTTGGTTTGGTTTAACTTGGGTCAATGGGTTTCCTAGGGACCTAATTTCTGAGGTGTTTGCTCTGTGAGACCCCACAATTGTGAACGGGTGGGATTTGATCACATCCAGCTCGTTCATGGGGACGGCTCCCATATTTTTCACTTGGCCCAGGCGAGGGCCCCAGTTCGCTCGGCTGTGGGATCTCAGACCGGACGTGATGTTAGAGCGACTGTTCCGATATGGGGTATGATCTCCATAGCTCTGGTCAGTCATCTTTCTCTGTCTGGTCGATCGACCACATGAAGCTGTCAAGTTTTTGCATTTATGATTTTGGTCACGATTTATGCATGATACAAGTTGATGTATTTCGTTCATTTGATTTTAATTGCTCTTTGACGCCAGGCCTGTGACACCACCTCATGCAGTAGTTCACACATGTTTGCATGTTCATGCTTTTGAGGCGTTAAGGTTCGAGGTGCAATGATTGCTCTCTTAACCGACTTGACACTCTCATGTGTGCACTGTTCATGTTGTGTGGGGGTTCACAGGGAAGTCATGGCTCAAAGTTCTGATCGCTGGACATCTAAGATTTTGTGTCTTCCAATTTTCTCTGATGCCTTCGCTCAGGCGCTGTTGGCTTCACCTTATGCCAACTTGGCGCTGGTGTCAGCGATGGAGGTGCGATCGGGCCCGGAGTTCACCGTGAAGGTGCACGACTGGTCAGCATCCCTAGAGGAGACCGTTCGTGATGTTTTGCTCAGCAACAGTTTTATGCTGGAACAGTTTTGGAGTCTAGCTACTTCGATCGAGAAGGCATTTTTCGAATCCTCTGCAAATCAGCTGGGTTTCGGGCAGTGCGATCCGACTACTTTGGCGTTGAGTGCCGAGACCGCTAGTGCTCGTAGGGCTAATGCCATCAAAGCTCTGTTGCACAAGCCGGCTCAACCGCCCAGGAAACTGCTCAAGAAGTCTGATTCGGATCCGACGTCCACACCGCTGTTGGACCAGGAGAATGCCGCTCGGTGGAAGTGGGCTTCTAAACTGGAGGCCATAGGGAAACGGGCGGGTCAACACTCCAAGCTCTTGCTGGATACCACCAACAGCGAAGGGCTCTCGCCGGGTGAGACCGCTCGGCTACGCCAATTAGTGTTGGCATCGGGGGCTCCACGGACTATGTCGGCCCACATCTCCGCATGGGAGCGGTTCGAGGAGTGGGCCAATAGTGTTGGGATCCCCGTTTTTCCTTTGTCTTCTGCTTTGATTCTGAAGTATGCTCTAGCTCTTGACGAGAAAGAATGTGGTCCCACAGTTTTGCCTTCTTTTAGGATGTCAATTAAGTGGGTAACATCTAAACTGGCGATCGACTGTCCTGATTTGTCCCATCCCGCTCTGTTGGCGGTTCAGTCGGACATCATTCAGAAAAGGGCCACCACATTGAAAGAAGCCCAGCCCATCCCGATCGTGGCGGTCGGAAGTCTGGAGCAGTTCGTCACAGACGTGCAGCAGCCAGAGGCAGCTAGGCTCTTTGCATGGTGGTGGCTCTGCATGGTCTTCGCATCGCTGAGGTTCGACGATGCCATGCATGTCAGGCCAACTGAGTTGATCATGCAAGACGAAGGGCTCTTTGGCGTCGCTTGGCAGACGAAAGTCGAGCGCAAACGCCGTGGCACGAAGTTCGTAGTGCCGAGAGTTGGCTTTCGTGATTCAGCCTGGCTTGACGTTGGCTGGGACCTTTTGCAGCTCGAAGATTTGGATCGTGACTTCTGGATGAGAGACTTGAACACCCAGACGGAGTTCAGGTCCGCACCAGCTCAATATCAACGTTCCATTCAGTGGCTGCGTTTCATTGGCAAGCTCGCCATCAAGACCTACTTTAGTGGGCCTGAGGGTAAGCTCAATGAGGCCGTGGACGGGTTGCTCAAGGTCACAGCCCACTCAGCTCGGGTCACCATGTTGGACGCTGCAGTACATGCTCGCCGATCGACGGAGGAGATTGGACTGCAAGCGAACTGGAAAAATCCGGGTCCTCTAGTGTTGAAATACACCAGGAACCGGACCAGCGTACCAGCTCAGATGGTTCAACAGCTGGTCAAAGACATGGTTGACAATGAGCACCCGTTCGAGGCTGAAGAGGATGTCGTGCTCGACTCCGTAGATGAGACGGCTCTCAATGAGCTGCAGTTCTACGTCAAGACAGAAGGCGCTCGTGCCTCCCGTGACTATCGATATCACTGCTCGAAAGAGGAGGACGATGAGATGGTCGCATGTGGCAAGCTCGCCGTCCGTGACTGCACTGCCGTTGGGGCCGCCCTGCCAGATCCTTCTGTGCTCTGCAAGCAGTGTGCCAAAGCTCGACCAGATGTGGCTTCATGATGCTTCTCTGCTCAGAGCGGAAGTGTTCGGGCATGAGTCTCAGCTGCAATTTTGCTTTTGGAAGGTGATTTATTTGTTTTGTCGATGATTTTCAATTTGCATTTTCCGATGATAATCTCAGTTTGGCTCTAAGCTATTACACAATTAATCATGGTGGATCGCACCGTGTACACCCCGGACAAGTTGCCGGAGCTCCCATTGCGGCAGATCTTTGGTCGGCAACGAGTTCCGGAAGACTTGTGCCGGCTCGTGGCTGATGTGGGTCTCCGCAGCGTGGAAACGTTCGCCATGCTGGGGGACACGATCACAACGGTCAAGCAGACCTTGAAAACGATCATACCAGATCCTGCTCGTTTCGGCGATGATGCGCCGGCGCAGGAGCTTGCTCTTACAGCTCTGGCGGCCGTCTGGAAGCAGTGCTCCACCATGCAAGATCACTTCGCAGCTCGGCGAGCCAAAATGGAAGAAGACCCCAGCAAGGTCCCAGAGATTCCAGGCGAAGATCATGCTGAGTTTCGTGACACGTTCGTGGCTCGTCACCCTGACGTGCTCTTGCCCATGCATCGAGAGCCTCATCGGAAGTTTGTCGAACGTGTTCAACGAGACTACTTGGTGCACGGCTTTGTTCACTTCTACGAAGTCGGCGAGATCCGCACCAGGAATGAGCAGATCGCTCAGAAATCTGGGCTCTCCAAAAATGCAGAGGATCTCTTGCGTGTGGTGATGGTAGATCAGCCTAGTGCGGCTAGTTCAGAATCTCAGGTGATGGACAAACTGCATGCGTTCTTCATTACCTTAGAATACTTGAACATCTGTGAGTTCTCCGTGGCAGCCGGGCCCCTGAAATACTTGTCTGATCTGGAGGAGTGGCGCCATGAGAACCGTGGCCTGGCCTTGCTCTTGGCGGCTGATGCGTTGATCCGCAAGAAAGTTCATCGAGTGAGCTCTGATCAGCGCAAGACATTTGGCACGTTCTCTGCCGCCTTGCTTGAGGTCTTGACCAACCACAAACAGCTGTGGAATGACGCTCGATCAAGCGCAGAGTTGGACAAGTTCAAGCAGGTGCTGCAGACTACGGCGCCATCTACACCGTCAAAGAAGCGCTCCAGATCTCGCTCGCAGTCAGCCCCAAAGGCTTCACCCAAAGCTCGAAAGAACAGGGCTCGTCGTGAACGCCAGAAGGCCTTGCTCAAGAAAGCTAAGGTTGGTCATGCCTCAACGCCACCTCCCAAGTCGGATCAGGCCAAGAAACCCGCTCGAGATGAACGGGTCCCGGCCCACGAATGGCAGAAGATTACTTCGTTCAAGTATCAAGGAGCCAAGCGATGCCCTTTCTTCAACTGCTTACTGGGTTGCCGCTTTGGTGATCACTGCCGCCAGAAGCACAGCTGTGTGGAATGTGGTAAAGATCACCCGTGGCACGGCAACCACTGAGCTCGGCCCAACTTTGAGGGGGCCTCAATGGAAGCGCCCCCCGGTCAATGGAGCTGTCCAGCCACAGTGTGTTATGATGGCTTGTCGGCATCTGCGCCGTCCGGTCGGAAAACGGCTGATTCTGAGCCGTTCACTGTGCCTGGTTGGTCCCAGTTGACCGAAGATTTCACCATTTTGCGCTCGCATGGCCCATTTTTCCTGGAAATTTTTGCTGGCCAAGCAGGCATCACAGAGGCTGTTCAGCTGATGGGTGTGCCTGCGCTGCCGCCAGTGGATGTGGTTGTCTCCGATCTGGTCAGCGAAGCAGCCGATGTGTTGGATCTTGCAGTGTGGGAGACTATCATGGCAATCATTGCTGCCAGGCTGGTCTTCTTGCTCCATTGTGGCACCCCGTGCAACACCTTCACTGCAGCTCGCAAAGATGATGGAGGACCTCCTCCACTGCGCTCTCGCGATGCTCCTCTTGGTCTTCCAGGACTCAGTTGGCAAAACCAAGCTCTTGTTTTTATGGGTAATCTGTTTTTGATCCGAACGTGCGAAGCTTGTACTCTTGTTTTTAATCTTGGAGGGAAACAGCTCGTCCACGACACACGAGCTCTGGCTGTTGATTTTGATCAATGTGCCTTTGGGGCTCCGTCCAAGAAGCCCACACGTTTGTTGTGCTCAGCTGAACATTTCGAGGTGCTCCAGGTACTTTGTCCAGGAGGGCACGTGCACGAGTCTTTGAGAGGCAAAGTGTTCGACCCCCTTCAGGGCAAACTGGTGTTCAAGACCAAGGCTGCGCAGGTCTATCCTTCAGCGTTGCTCACGATCTATGGCAAGACCCTCTTCATGCTCTACAACCTTCGCTGCAGCTGACCACGCCCCCTGCTGATCGCAAACGCGCAGTGGGCTCCTGCAAACCGTGGCTCGGACACAAGCAGGAGGAGTCGGCTCTCAAAGCGCTCTGGGCGGGTTATCAGCTGAAGCGGGGTGCGGCCAAGCCTTTGTTGCATGTGGAGATGGAACCTGGCCAAGCGATCGAGGCGGCCTTGAACGTGATCCACCCTTTCACCATCGAGGCTCCTCTGGCAGCGATGGAAGAAGCAGCCGTCCTCCAACTTCGGCGCCCGTCTGAGGTGATCATGGCTGAGCGGGCGCGGTTGCTACAATTTTGGCATGCTCAGGCAGTGGCTTTATTGCCCCACTCAGTGGCGGCGATACGGGCGCTGCCCGATCCCCATCTGCGGCGTCTGCTCCTTGGCACTGACGACCTTTCCGTGCCGCGCCTTGGTCAAGTTTGCCACGTCGCATTGTACGAGGCTATGCTCATGGCGTGCGGCTCGGTGGATCAGTCATTGCCTTCTTTTCTCTTGCACGGTTTTCCGATCGTTGGTGAGATCGCTCGCTCTGGTCGATGGCCTCCCTACAATAAGCCCCAGAAAGACATCCCGGTGCAAGACGCATTGGATAGGGCCTGGGTTCTTCGGAAGAAGATCATTCAACGTGTTCAATCAGTACAGATCTCTGACAACCTTCAGAAGATTTGGGATGCATCGATCGAAGATGTTGAGGAGAAATCGTGCTTGGGCCCCTTAGTGTCTGAAGAGGAGGTCACGAAAGCTCTTGGGTGCGACGATTGGATCCCAACTCAGAGATTCGAAGTTGTTCAGAAGAATAAAGTTCGTGGTTGTGACAGCGCCACGACAAACATGATCAATCAGATCACCCGGATCTCGGAGAAGCTACAACTGCCTTCTACAGACACGAATGTCGCAGCTCTGCGCAAGTTGAGAACGAGCAAGCCTGGCGTGAAGCTGGCAGGGTGGGTGCTCGACGAGCGCAAAGCCTATCGGCAAGTAGCGGTGCGACCTGATCACCGGAAGTTCTCTGTTATTTGCTTGAAGAATCCGAAGACTGGTGCTCCCAATTTCTTCATCATGATAGGTCACTCATTTGGCTTGGTCTCAGCTGTATACAACTACAATCGCCGATCGGCGGCCATTAACGAGTTCTTGGTCTCGCTGTTCGGCTTAGTGGCTTTCAGCTTCTATGACGACAAATATGGTTTTGAACCTCTGGCGATCGCGGGAAGTGCTCGTGCAGTAGCTGAACATGTTCATTTCTGGTTAGGTGCGAAGTTTGATCAGAAGAAATTGCAGCTATCTACAGAGCCCACGATCCTAGGGGTGACTTACAACCTTGATCAGATGCAGTTGGAGATCAAAGCTGAGCGGAGAGAAGAGATCACCCAGGAGATTGAAGCGATCGTGAAGGCAGGCATTCTAGACCCTGGCTCGGCGGGGAAGTTGAAAGGTAAGCTCATGTTTGGCGCTTCTCAGCTCTGGGGAAAAGTTGGACGAGCTTTTCTGAGGGTCATTTCTGAGCGCCAATACCTTCGTTTCCCGATCGGTAGTGAGTTCAAACTAGATCAACCTCTGCTCGAGTCTTTGCTCCACTGGAAGAAATTGGTCAATGAGGGACCGCCGAGGCCGATCGAATCAGCTTCAGCTAAACTAGTGGATGCAGTGATTTTCACAGATGGTTTCACGCCGGATCCTAGGAAGAAGGAACGTTTGCCTGATCGTGTAGGAGCTGTTCTTTTTGATAGGCGTTTGAAACGGCCTATGCAATTCACGTCAGCTGTCTCCAAAGCCGTTAAGAGGCGGTGGCTTGAGCGCTCGACTCAGATTGTTCCTGTTGAGATGGTCGCAGCTGTTCTAGCCCTGGAGACTTTTGCTGATAGGATCCGTGGTTCAGATATCTTATTGCTCATAGATTCCGAGGCTGTTGAAGGTGCCTCTTGATCAAAGGCTACTCGAGCCGAGAGGATCTCTGTCAATTAATATCTGTATTTTGGGATCTTGCGTTTCAGCTCCGAGTGCGAGTTTTTATCGATCGGATCTCAACTGATGCCAACCCAGCCGATTGGCCATCAAGAAATAAACTTTCCATAGGCGAGGCCGCAGGCTGGATCACAGTGAACCCCTGCTGGCCGAAGGCTCTGTTTGAGACTTAGGAGAGGGCCTGGGTCAGTGACTAAGCTCAACTTCATTTGCTCTCACCACATGCTTTGACCTGCCTGTGAAAGGCTCTGTGTTCAAGCGTTGTTTGGTTTGAGTCTATTTTTGAGCCTGGTCATTTGGCTTATGCATCTTACTGATCTGATGATCTGATCAGTGTCTCTGACAGTGACCTGCTCGCCCCATGCCCTGAGCAGCGTCCGCAAAAAGGATCTTTTTGCACATGCAGCTGTTCAGGCGCGTCGGTTTCTTGGATTGGGTTCTGATCAGTTAGAAAGTAAGAGGGATCCTCTCTTACGTTCATGAACAAGTGAGTCTGTTGCATATCAACGGTTAGGTAGGTTTGGGATAAGCAGCTGACTCTCATGATGCATGTTCTAACTCGATAGTTTCCCTTGCGCTCTATATATATTATAATATCTCTCTCGAGTTTATTATATATATATGGAGTCTCCTTTTATTTTATACCAAGTGCAGTGTCCTGATGTGATCACTAAGGACTCGATGCGGTCGTTTGCCATTTTGGCACAAAGAACGAGTGATCACAGTCAGGCCACAGCTCTTTTCGATCTCCCAACCCAGCCCGCCCTCGTGAATGAGGGTGGGCTGGATTTCCAGCCCACACATTTTTCGGTAGGGTCAGTGACTAAGCTCAACTTCATTTGCTCTCACCACATGCTTTGACCTGCCTGTGAAAGGCTCTGTGTTCAAGCGTTGTTTGGTTTGAGTCTATTTTTGAGCCTGGTCATTTGGCTTATGCATCTTACTGATCTGATGATCTGATCAGTGTCTCTGACAGTGACCTGCTCGCCCCATGCCCTGAGCAGCGTCCGCAAAAAGGATCTTTTTGCACATGCAGCTGTTCAGGCGCGTCGGTTTCTTGGATTGGGTTCTGATCAGTTAGAAAGTAAGAGGGATCCTCTCTTACGTTCATGAACAAGTGAGTCTAGCATATATATATATATAGATATATGACTGATCAAGAATATGATACGGATTGGGGTATCCATTTTTTGGAGCGAACCGGCAAAGGTGCCAAGTTTGGTTTGCTGATGGTCATCCCGTTTGTGCAACAGCGAAAATCAGGATGAAATAGGTTCTATTTTGAGAGATGGAGAATGATGAATACTTAGGAATATATAGTGGTTTCCTGTAAATTTGCCCTTTTTCCCAATCCAATGAATGGTCAAAGATGTATTTTTTTTGAGCGCAATGTGACAAAGCTGCAAGGAATAAGCCCAAAGAATATCCCCAACAGCAAGAAAGCAGCGTCCGTAAATCCCAAACAGTAATTCCATATAAGCGTGGTAGTTTTTGTTTCATGACCAAGCAATGCAGTGCATTTTTGCGCCGTCCTGCCCGCCAGCCTCCCCTACTACTACTACTACAACTACTACAACTACTACAACTACTGCTACTACTACTACTACTACTAGAAGTATTAATTGTTTCGCGCAGAGTTCCGCGCGTGTTGTTTTGCGCGGGTTCCGCGCGTGTAGCCGCAGTTAAATTTCACAAAGAAATGAACCTATTACCATGAGTATTACTACTACGTCTACTAATTGTAATTTAATCAATACTACGATTAATATCATTTCTACTATACATCTACGATATTTTTACTACTACTACTACTACTAGTAGTAGTACTACTACTACTACGACGACGACGACGACTACTACTACTACTACTACTACTACTACTACTACTACTACTACTACTAGAAGTATTACTAGTACGCGCGGGTTCCGCGCGTCTGCGTTTCGCGCGGGTTCCGCGCGTTATGCGCGTCTGCGTTTCGCGCGGGTTCCGCACGTGTTGTTCTGTGTGGGTTCCGCGCGCGTCGTCGCATTTAAATTTCTTCAAGATATTGATATATTACGACGAATTTCACTACTACTTATACTAATTATAATGCAAGCAATTTTACGATTGCTTTCATTTCTACTACATCTGCGATACTACTACTACTACCACCACTACTACTACTACTACTATTGCTACTACTCCTACTACTACTACTACTCCTCCTCCGACTACTACTACTACTACTACTACTACCAGTACTAGAAGTATTAATACTACATGCTCCCCCCTTAAGGGGGGGGTGGGCCCGTGCCATTGACGGTTGGCGTCGATTTTGCGGCACCACTTCTTGTGCATGTAGGCAGGGTGGAATGGGTTAAGGTGTCTCGATACATGTAGCTGTAACCTGCAACTCTCTTTACTGGCAATGCTGCATAGGATTTATCTCCGGCGCCAAGCGCCACTTTCAGAGCATGGGTGCTTTGCATTGTGGCGCACCTGGTCCATCGGCCTGTCCATCGGCCTCATCGGCTCCATCGGCTCCATCGGCCTCATCGGCTCGGCTCCATCGGCCTCATCGGTCTCATTGGCTCCAGCGGCTCCATCGGCCTCATCGGCTCCATCGGCCTCAATGGCTCCAGCGGCTCCATCGACCTGCATCGGCTCCATCGGCTCCATCGGTGTCATCGGCTCGAGCGGCCTCATCGGCTCCATCGGCCTCATCGGCTCCATCGGCCTCATCGGCCTCATCGGCTCCATCGGCCTCATCGGCTTCATCGGCCTCATCGGCCTCATCGGCCTCATCGGCTCCAGCGGCTCCATTGGCCTCATCGGCTCCATCGGCTCCAGCGGCTCCATCGGCCTCATCATCGGCTCCAGCGGCTCCATCGGCCTCATCGGCTCAAGCGGCCTCATCGGCTCCATCGGCCTCATCGGCCTCATCGGCTCCATCGGCCTCAGCGGCTCCATCGGCCTCATCGGCTCAATTGGCCTGATCGGCGCCAGCGGTTCCAGCGGCTTCATCGGCATATCTTTCTGGAAAGCTTATTACGGCCCGAAGCAGGCGGAATCAGTTGCGTCCATTTTGCGCCTATGGTTTGCTTCGCTGCCTTTTGATTAGTATTGATCCATAGCCTCTTGGCTTGCGATATAGCCTCCAAGTGTCGAACGTACGGGTGCTTGTAGACTAAAGAATAGTGCGTGTCACCAGGTACATGTCTCTTATACGCATGGCACTCTGGTGCAACTACACCTTTACGTGATTTTTTTAACCTCATGTTTTCATGCTATACCGCTTTTTTTAATGGCGCTTCGCTTTTGTCGCTGGTTTTTCAAATGCGTTTGCTTGAAGTGTTCATAAAGTGTTCCATGTGATTTTATTTGAATTGTGTTCTGGCATTGCATCTCGCATACATTCTGACATCTAAACAACAGGCTTAAAGTTTGTCGATATTTTGTGTATTATCGTTCTTTACTTACGTCCTTTTCAAAATTCGGCGCGATTTGTGTGAGGTCCGAAAATTGTGTTCTTCTTGGTTCGTATAGATAGTGTTCAACAAAGCAATAAGATAGATTGTTCACTACTAGCAATGACCGCGTTCAATAAAAAAAACCAAACCGCGATTAGATATTTGTCAGATTCTACGTTTTCATGTCTTGAACTTAGCTATATATGTTTATTTTTGGATAAAAATAATCGCGGATTTAGATTCCTGCATCTGGGTCCCGAATCCCGGGTCCCGGATTCCAGAATCCACCTGTCCATTCTAGGTAGAAATCAAGGTTTGAAAAACTATACAGGTTTGTTTCGTCTCTGGACTTTCTTTAGCCCAGACCTTATAGATGTAAATAGTTTTGGTATGAGTTGTACATTTCTCGCTTGTCTACACGGATGTATTTTTGAAATATATTTTTTTCTCAAAAGTTTAATTACATGAAGACACAGGTAATCGATGATGGAAAATAAATTCTGCATGTCTTGGTATGGATAATGATATGTATATTGTCACCAGGTACATGTCTCTTGTACGCATGGCACTCAGGTGCAACTACACTTACGTGATTTTTTACCTCATGTTTTCATGCTATGCCACTTTTTTTCAATGGCGCTTCGCTTTTGTCGCTGGTTTTTCAAATGCGTTTGCTTGAAGTATTCATAAAGTGTTCCATGTGATTTTATTTGAATTGCGTTCTGGCATTGCATCTCGCATACATTCTGACATCTAAACAACAGGCTTAAAGTTTGTCGATATTTTGCGTATTATCGTTCTTTACTTACGTCCTTTTCAAAATTCGGCGCGATTTGCGTAAGGTCCGAAAATTGTGTTCTTCTTGGTTCGTATAGATAGTGTTCAACAAAGCAATAAGATAGATTGTTCACTACTAGCAATGACCGCGTTCAATAAAAAAACAAACCACGATTAGATATTTGTCAGATTCTACGTTTTCATGTCTTGAATTTAGCTATATATGTTTATTTTTGGATAAAAATAATCGCGGATTTAGATTCCTGCATCTGGGTCCCGGGATCCGGGTGTCGGATTCCAGAATCCGCCTGTCCATTCTAGGTAAAAATCAAAGCTTGAAAAACTATACAGATTTGTTTCGTCTCTGGACTTTCTTTAGATCAGACCTTATAGATGTAAATAGTTTTGGTATGAGTTGTACATTTCTCGCTTGTCTACACGGATGTATTTTTGAAATATGTTCTTTTCTCAAAAGTTTAATTACATGAAGACACAGGTAATCGATGATGGAAAATAAATTCTGCATGTCTTGGTATGGATAATGATATGTATATTGTCACCAGGTACATGTCTCTTGTACGCATGGCACTCAGGTGCAACTACACTTACGTGACTTTTTACCTCATGTTTTCATGCTATGCCGCTTTTTTTTGATGGCGCTTCGCTTTTGTCGCTGGTTTTTCAAATGCGTTTGCTTGAAGTGTTCATAAAGTGTTCCATGTGATTTTATTTGAATTGTGTTCTGGCATTGCATCTCGCATACATTCTGACATCTAAACAACAGGCTTAAAATTTGTTGATATTTTGCGTATTATCGTTCTTTACTTACGTCCTTTTGAAGACCCGGTGCGCTTTGCGTAAGGTTTGAAAATTGTGTTCTTCTAGGTTTGTTTTCTCCAATATAAAAGCGTTTAAAAGAGCAAGAAGGCGGATTATGCACCAGTAGCAATGAATCAGCGTTCGAAAAATATTGCCTTGTTTTTTTCAAATGTTTATTTGGCGTTTTGTATTTACATCTGTTTTTGTATTTACAATCTTTTTCTGCCGATCTGCAACTGACACCGGCTCCTTCACGACCATGACAGGCACAGACTGGGCCATAGACCGCATCCACTTCGGAAGCTCCAGCTGCAAGTCGAAAGCCATACGAAGATAGCAATACAAGCTGCACGTCCTGGTGTGGCCAGACACATAGGTGAAGGTGTCGCTGTCACCCTGCCGCACGACCTTCATCGGGCCAAGCCACCCTTCTGATTGGAACATTGCTGCCAGCTTCTCCTTCCAGTGCGCGCCGTGAACGTTGGGAAATTACAGTGGGAGCATGCAAACTTAGTGCTCCAAATCTTCCAGAAACAACAATGATTCGTGCGATCCCCATCTTGACCGATCTCTTTAGAAGTTGAGGTCCGGTGGAAGAAGGAGGAAGAGAAGAGATAACATATGATCTAACAAATCTCACCTGACAGGTGGGGACTTAGTTGCTCTGTTCGCCTGCGTCAAACAGAGCATCCAATCGTTTCATAGAGCAAATAGCTTGGAAAAGAATGGTTTTCGGGTGCTAGTTGCTTTGTTCGACTCCGAGTTGCTCTGTTCGCCTCCGTCCAACAGAGCAACCAAACGTTTGGCATGTGTCGGTTTTGTCTGGCAGGCCGATATACGGGTGATGAATACGATATTATTATTATTGCTACTACGACTACTACTCCTGCTGCTGCTGCTACTACTACTACTACTACTACTATTACTAGAAGTATTAATAGTACGCGCGGGTTCCGCACGTTCTGCGCGTCTGCGTTTCGCGTGGGTTCCGCCCGTGTTGTCCTGCGCGGGTTCCGCGCGCGTGGTCGCATTCAAATTTCTTAAAGAACTTAAAATATTACAACGAATATTAGTACTACTTCTACTAATTGTAATTTAATCAATATTACGATTAGTATCATTTCTACTACATCTACGATATTTTTATTACTACTACTACTACTACTACTACTACTACTAGTACTAGAAGTATTAATAGTACGCGCGGGTTCCGCGCGTCTACGTTTCGCGCGGTTTCCGCGCGTTATGCGCGTCTGCGTTTTGCGCGGGTTCCGCGCGTGTTGTTCTGCGCGGGTTCCGCGCGTGTAGCCCCATTCAAATTTCTTAAAGAAATTAATATAATACGACGAATATTTCTACTTGGGAAGCTTTACATAATGACCTTGGGGACCTTGAGAACATATACGTGGAAAACTTGGGAACCTTCAGGGAACCTTTACAATACAACCTTGGGAACCGTGACAACCTTTACTTGGGAAACTTGGGAATCTTGAGGGAACCTTTACAATGCAACCTCGGAAAGCTTGAGGAAACCCTGACAATATAACCTTGGAACCCTTGAGAACCTTTACAATCTAACCTTGGGAACCTTGAGGGAACCTTTACAATGCAACCTTGGAAAGCTTGAGGAAACCTTGACAATATAACCGGAACCTTGAGGGAACCTTTACAATATAACCTTGGGAACCTTGGAAAACTTGGGAACCTTCAGGGAACCTTGAAGAAACCTTGAAGGAACCTTGAGGGTACCTTTTGGGAACCTTGGCAATCTAACCTTGGGAATCTTATAGAAACCTTTACAATGTCACCTTAGGACCCTGGACCACGTTTACTTGGGAACCTTGGAACCTTGACAACCTTTGCTTGGAAAACTTGGGAGCCTTGCAGGGAACCTTGAAGGAACCTTGAGGGAACCTTTTGGGAACCTTTTAGGAACCTTGAGGGAACCTTGGGAACCTTGAGGGAACCTTGGGAACCTTTACTTGGGAACCTAGAAACCTTTACTTAGGAACCTTTACTTAGGAACCTTTACTTAGGAACCTTTACTTAGGAACCTTTACTTAGGAACCTTTACCCGGAACCTGGGAACCTTGGGGGAATGGGTTTTGGAGCTGCTCCGGTCTGCTCCGAAACCTTTACTATGGCTAAAGACCCCAAAGCATTCTGCTGTTGGGAACAAACAGTCGGTAGAAATGGGATGATCAACATGATCATCCCTGGGGTTTGATTGATGTTTATTGGCATGGGATGATTATGAAACTAGTGATTATGGATGATTATGGATCATTCCCGAAAATTCCCTGCGTTTAGCACTAGTAAGTTGGGTATAAACCTAGAAATTCGGGATGTAAAAAAATCGATGTGCCAGGCGCACGTCATGAAGAAGGAACCCGGGTGGACTGGGTGGACAGTTTTGAGCCCAATTTGTGCCTCTTAAATCACCTTGTTTATTGGTGAAGTTATGACATTGATGATTTTCTGTGGTTGAATCGCCAGTCGTGGCCACCATTTGAATGGCAGGTTAATTTACGTTAGAGATAAAAGAGAGACTTAATAGATACATCTGGATAGAGATGAGTGTTACATTCAAACATAGGCTGCTCATTTGAGGCGTTATTTTATTTTTCTTCCTCTCTAAAGCGAAAAACCGGGAGCAGCCGGTGTCAAACCATGCTCAGGTTATGGATCCACCCTGGTACTCTTTCATGACCTTCACAGGATCCGCATTTCCAAGAGATGCGAACCCACTACACGGTGCCCTTTTTGCAGAACTTCAACATGGGGTGCCCGATCAGCCGCGAATTGCCACGGGAAACGTGCACCACGAATTGGCCCAGTGGTGAAAATTGGATATGAATCCGTGAGAGTGAAGTGACAGTGAAGTGAAACTCTTTTCACTTTCATCCAATAGGTATTGCTTCGATACAGCATGATACAGCCATGTTCTAGTATTCTATTCTTTTGTTTGCTGATCAGGCTCATCGATTGATGGTTTGCTCTAAGTTCAACGGTCTTTGAGCATTTCATAAGATTGCTTTTGATTTGTAAGCTCAGCATTAACAAGGTAGGGCCTAAGGAAAGCATCAGTTTCTTGTCACAGCTGGATGTGGAGCCGTGCCGCGCCGCTGAAATCATCAATTCTGGCGGGAAAAAGGAATGCCAAAACTGGCACCATGCCCAGATGTTTGTCAATGTTTGTCAGGTATCAGAACTACTCTCAAGGAGAGTGGCAAGTTGCTAGAAACTTGCTGACCAAGACCCACGGCATGCTGAGTGAAAAGGCCAGGCCGTTGATTCGGGCGCTGCTTTGGTCCAGTGGTGGCAGCCCCTATGAATTCAACGAGATGACGTTTTGCCTTGAGGTTTGTTTGTCAAAATGTGGCTAAGGGCACTTGATTGTGGAGACTCAGACTTCGACTTCAGATACGGCAGATTGATTCTCGATGTATTTTTTGTGTAGCTGTACCACATGTAGGATGTTGCATCCTACCAATATCGAGCCAGTCCTATCCGATGCCAGTCATATCAGGTCAATTCATCGATGGAAAGGTGTGGCAGCCTGTGGCAGTTGCTGCATTTTAACACAGCCAGGATGGGCCGAGTGGCGCACTCTTGCGATTTATGGAAACTCCTTACCAGTTCAAGGCCGGGTCTTGCCGGCTAGACGTTGTTTGCGGCTGAGCTTGCTGATGCTTGCTGTGAAACAAGCACCACGGCACCTGGAAATCGGCCCATTTCTAGGATGGTTTATTTGGGTTTATCAAAGATGGTGATTGTGTATGGCTATGTGAAATTACCAGAGGGTACAACGTGGTACAACGTGGTACAACATGTTTTCTGGGGCAAGGAAAGAATGATGTCCCGTGCCAAAGACTGCATGCAGCCTTCGTTTAAAGTGGCATGTTTGATTCCGAGTTGATGTGGAAGTATCTTGATGTCCTCGATACATTGATACAAGTGTCTGAAAATGGAATATGGCCAGAAATACGGACATAAAATGACATAGATACGGCCAGCCGAATCATTGAAACCGTTGGATCTTGGATATCTATGGATATCTTGGCTTCTTCCAGCTCACTTGCATATAATTTTTGACACATGACATCAAATGACCATATCTATATTTCACCAAACCATGCTTTTCCCATAGCCCTGCCACAGCCGTAGGCTCCAGAGTGGTGGCGAGGCGAGGACAATTTTCAGCGAAAATTCGCAGTGGCTGCTGTTGACGCCCCTGTTGGTTCATGATTGCTGGGAGATCATACTTTACCATACTGTACCAGTAAAAGAATGGGGTTTTTCATATACATATTTATATCACAATTAATATTACATATATATATATTTCACAGTCACTGTACCTTTTCATGTATCATTAACATCCAAATTTATATCAATCATCTACCAGCTATTTTAAAGTGGCAGTTTTCACTGAAAACCAAGAGAATTCCAGGATATTCCAGGGGTAGGCATCCAAATTTCACAAGGTCCTGTCATTTCTTATGGTTCAGGAATGGTTAGATTCATATGGGATACCCTCTGGTAAACATACAAAAAGCTATTGAAAATGACCATTTATAGTGGATGTTCCCATTGAAAATTGTGATTTTCCATTGTTATGTTAGTTTACCAGAGGGTAAAGATTGTAATGGGTATATCAGTGGAATATCACCACTATGAAATTGGATGTGTTTTTTGGTTGGGGTTCCCTTCTGTTCATGACTAGCAGTTTGCAAAGTGGAAAATCACCATTCTTAAAAGGAACTCATTCAACTAAATGGACCATTTTCCATGCCTGCGTTAGATTACCGGAGGGCAGATATGTTGGTACAACAAATGGCAAACATGTGGTTTTTGATACATCAGATGATTCTCGACATGTTAACAAGCAGATGGTTTCAAAAAAATCTAACCCCAACATGTTCAGCCTGAGAATTCGCTAAAAAATCCCAGGTGGAGTAAACGTAGGCTTCCAACTTCCTTCCAAGCGGCGCGGATCGCGGGATCTGCTTACCGAGCCGAGGCGTCCATGCGTTGGAGGATGAATTCTGAGCAGGTCCTGGAAAATGACCCCTGGCAGTTATGGCGAGGTGATGCTTTCTGGACTCAGACGCAGCGCATGAATTTTCATGGCAACGAATGGATCAATGGCTTTGGAACTGATTGAAACCCAAAATGCAGTTGATCATCCCATAACGGATCCGGCTGGTGCTGGTAGAAAATTATGCTAACATGACTGGGGTATATTTTTATGGGATCCATGGCACACCATATATGGCATACATATGGATCCTAGTCATGGGCATGATTGTTCCAATTGTTCCATGAAAATGGTCATGATTTTAGGAGCAGCAATATCTCTTAAGGAAACTTCTCGGAGATTTCTTTACTCGTCAGACTCGTCAGACTCGACATTTGTGGAAGCCAAAGAGTCCACCAGTGGCAACATTGCAGCCATTTCCTGACAAGACAGCTCTGATGTGTTCGCTTTCTGTTGGACTCTGTTTTCCTAAACGCGAATTGCCATTGAACAGAAAGTCATTGGTGGTAGAGCACAACAAAAAATGTGAGCGACGCACGAAAGAAAAACACAGTCGGATGCTATCTTGTCACTGGCCACATCTCATCACTGAGGTGCTGTAGAGAGTTGATTCTCCCGCAGTTCTGTCGTGCTTCGTCTCCCCAGCCCAAAAATCATCAAAAATCAGTCCAAGCCACAGAAATGCCAACACATGGATCGACGGCCTTTTTTTCGGGTTTTTAATCGAAAGGGCTACCAGACATGAAGCACTGCATGAACATTCCCTAATGTTATAGACAATGTTTCACTGCTTTCACCTTGTTTTGTGATAATACAATTTGATTATTGCCGATTGCTATTGTGCCCCAAATCAAAAAACTTGACGCTTGGAATATGTCAATTCACTTGAAATTAACAAAGAGTGGGATGCTGTGGAGGCCCAGTTTTCGCGATTCTTTTTGCAGTTTTTGTGTATTATTTAGCGTTTTTCATTTTTTTTCTATTTTTGTTATTGTCGTATTAATTACATTGGGTAGTGGAACTTGTTCCCCGGATCGTCATGATCGACCGGCGCAGCTCCCAGGCTCAAAGCATGTTTCAGGGGCAGGTAGCTTCGCCGTTGGGAGCTATGGCCACCCTGTTGGGCCTGGGAGGCCTCAGTGGCTGCCCTCTAGAGATTGTCAGAGCTCTAGAGGGGATGGGATGGAACGTGCAGAGGTTGGGAACTCTGCATGACGCCGGCGACGAAATGATAGGGGTCGTCCTGCAAGCCACAGAGGAAAAGCTTGGCAAAGCGGTCGATGTCCAGATACTTCTGGGGTTGATCGAGGTTTGTCAAGCTGCGGCCGAGGTCGCATGGAAGATGGAGGGTAAGACCTCAGGAGCTGAGCTGCTGGTGGCGCACGAACAGAAGCGTCTCCAGGAGAAGATGAATGAGTGGCGCAAGTTCACTCAGAAGGTGCTGGTAGAAAAGGTGCCACTGGTCGGTACGGCCAAGGTCATCAGATAGCCCACTAAGTTGCAGAGGCGACTCAATGAAGCCGGAGACAACCCAGCCCTTCGAGACAGCGCCGAGAGGACGGAGAGGAACCGGTGGATCTATCAACTTAAGAGACTCCTTCAAGATGGAGGTTGTCCATCGGTTAGGGATGAGACGATGGGTTTCGAGCTGTCCCGTCGTTACGGCAAGGGACGCAGGGTGAACACTCTGCGTAAACATGTGAAGACGTGGCAGAAGGTCTCGGAGTGGACCATGGCCACCTTCCGTCGGGCATGGCCGGCGGAACCATCGGAGTTTGCACGATACCTGGAGTGTCGTGCCAATGAACCATGTGGACGTACGGTTCCGGACTCAGTTTACCGTGCATTGATCTTCATGGAAAACGCAGGCGAAATACCTCCAGAGGAGCAGCTGAACAAATCCCCTGCAGTACGCAATGTTCTGGAGGAGGTCAACATGCAGCTGTCTGAGAACTCTGGAGGGGTCTTCACGAAGAGGGCTTGGCACTTGCCAGTCAAGGTGATCGCTGAGTTTGAAACAGTGGTCATGGATGAGAGGGCAAAGGAATACGTCCGATGCTACGCATGGTTCAGGTTGGTGAAAACCTGGACCGGGATGAGGTTCTCCGACACGTGTGGCCTGTTGGAGGAAACCATGGAGCTTCAGAGCTTCGGTTTGACGGCCGTGTTGGCCAAGACAAAGACAACTGGGCCGGGAAAGAAGGTCCAGAAGCTGAGGATCTGGGTCAATGTCATGTGTTGGATTCGGCACAGGCATTGGCTGGAGGTCGGCTTCGATCTATGGAAGAAGTTGGGCAGAGAAGCGGGCCTGCAGGGAAGGGATTTTGGCCTGCCCTGCCCCACTCGTGATCTGAGTGGATTCACGAGGCGGATGGCCAATTACGGCGTGGCAAGCAAGTGCTCGCAGGCGTTGTTCAACGATCTGAACTGCGAGTACGATGGAGCAGTGGTCCCGTTGCTGCCGGTAGGTGCTGGACTGCTCTGGACCGAGCATTCGGAAAGGGCCACAATTCGTACCTGGGCTGATGCAGTGGAAATCAGTCCAGAGGTGAAGAAGCAGATGGGCAGATGGATGCCCAGCTCCGATCAGGCGTACGAACGCACTTGGAGGGCCAATGTCCTGAGGGCACAAGAAAAGATTGCGGCGTTCATTCGCAATCGAATGGGAGGAAAGGACGTCTTTGACGAAGCGGCCGTGTTTTCGGCCATGGCGTCCAAGCTGGAGGAGATGGGCCTCCCACCAGGGGCTGCAGAGGTGCAGATCGACAAGCTGATGGTCTTTGGGAAAAGACCGGTGCCTAAGAGGGTGAGGCTCACACCGAATGGTGCTGTGTTCGAACCAGATGACGAGGGTGAAGCAGTCGCCGGGTTTGGTGACGGTGGGGTCTACCCGAGTGGCCCACCGATGGGCTACGAGAGCATGTCTGAGGACGACGCCGGCGACCTGGCTGCAGGAGAAGCTGAAGTGAGAGGGGCGCCTACTCACGGCACTTACGTGCTGAGCATTGTGGGCCGGGGGCAGACAAAGACGCTCCACCGAATAGGTGAGTGTCATCGAGTTCCTGGTATCCACTATAGCCGTTTTGAGGTGTGGTGGGAGATAATCCTCCGCCTGCCTCCGAGTTTCACCGAAGTTGTAGATTGTGCTTCCCTCGCGGCACAGGTGCGGGGGAAGAGTCTTCTGGCGAAGCCGAAGACGGAGAGGTAAGCTCTTCTGACAGCAGCACGTCAGTTGAGGAGTCTTCGGACTGAAGATCAGAGGTCCTGTCCAAGAGGAGGCAGGGCAAGTTAGAAAGACACGCTGACCTGGATGGTTGGAAGCAAGTCAGCATGTGCCGCAAAACCAGAGAAAGGGGGGGCGGAAGAGAGCTAGCGGGATGACCCGGTCTGCAACTTGAAGTTGAGAGTAGGCTTAAGGTCTAAGGGGACACTTTATTTCTGGTTGGCTGCCTTAGCATGATTGGGACTTGGAGGACTGGACTCCGGGACGCTGACAAAGAGCTTGAAGAGGTTCTTTAGGTGAGGTCTTCTGATTTTGATTGTGGATTGTTTGCTTGGAGATGCCGACATGTGGTTGAGATTTGATGCAGTGCGTTTTGTTGACAGCACCGCGGCTCAAGTGACTAAGGTGTATCGGGCTTTAGGTGTGTGACGCATGGCGGCCCCTGTGCTGCCTGACCTGGACACCGCTGAGGGGAGGGCCGAGGCCATAAGACTCCTGGACCCAGACTTCCAGGGGTTGCTTGAACGGAAGGGTCTGTCAGACAGACTCCAAGGCACACTGTCGAACGCAGGGGTTCGTAGCATCAGCCTGTTTTCAGTCATTGGAGACACGGCTGCGGAGGTCAGGACCTTTGCGGTGGACCACTGCAACTTGGATAGAGGAAGGGACGTGGTAGCAGTGGCCGGTATGATCGATGCAGTGCAGGCCAGCAAGACCAGGATGGCCACGAGAAACCAGTCGGAGGCCGACGCCGTGAATGCATCGATACCACCGCCGCTGAATAAGGCAGAAGCCCAAGACCTGCGGGTGCGCTTCGAGCAGCTGCATTACAAGTTGGAGGACAAGGTCACGCCGTCCACCGGCACTCTGGAGCAGCTGTTCGAGCAGATCGAGACAGGTGAATGGAAGAGGATGTCCCTGGTGATGTTTCTCAGCAGGGACGATGCAGACTCGGAACCGATGGCCGCGACCCTGGACAAGAACGGCACCGTGCGGGTCAAGAAGGGCTATGGAGAGAGCAAGCCACCAAAGTCCGGGGAGGATCTTCGACAGAGGGTCAAACTCCTCGGACACATATACCTGTTCGCGCAGTTGAAATTCCCCAACAGACATGAGTTGAGGAATATAGGTCCCAACTTGTTTCACAAGTACGCTGACTTTCTCCTTGGAGAACACGTCATGGGACTTCAGGCAAAGGACTCGCGTGGTGAAGTCGTGGCAACGCCAAGCTTGGAGCTGGTGTTGAGTTATGAGTTCCAAGTGAGGAAACTGATGGTGAAGTATATGAACGAGGGCACAGAGATGGTGCAGGCGTTGGAAGACGCGATGAAGGACCCCACCATCAAAGAACGGTATTTCCTCACACCAGCCGCCCTTGATGCAGCCATGAGCGGAAGGGATCAGGGCAGGAAGTCAAGGTCTCCCCGGAGAGAACACTCTCGGGAGGAATCATACCCCAGGGGATCGCAATCCTTTGGGAAGGGCAAGGGAGGCAAGGGACGCAAGGGCAAAGGAAAGTCCATGCACACGAAGACGCCAGATGGGCGTGACATATGCTTTGCCTGGAACAACAGGGATCAGCGCTGCCGCTATCAGTGCGGTAGGGTGCATTGCTGCCAGATCTGTTTCGGCACGCATCCTGCGCACTCCTGCAAGAAGGGCAAAGGAGCCTCACAGCCAGACACGGCTGGGGAGGGAAAAGCGAACAAGTGAAGTTCCGAGAGCCCAAGGGCTCCCTCCCCCTTGGGTGCAGAGGATGACAAGACAAGGAGGGACACAGTTCAGGTGACAGAAGGAGAAGGGTCATCTGAAGTTTTGGAAGAGACCGCAGTTGACCACAAGAACAGCGGTAGGGGCCCAGGCAGGGCCGAGATTCCTTCAAGTTTCACCCTGAAGGTACTCTACCTCTTTGCAGGGGCGGAGCGTAAGACGTCTGTGGTCGAATGCCTGCGTCGGCTGACAAAAGATGCGGGCTGGGAACTTGAGGCGCATGAGATTGACCTCAAAAGAGGTGAAGGTTTTGATCTCACCCAAGAGCGGTTGCAATCTAAGATCTTGTCTGACATTGCAGCTGGTTTGTTTCACTGTGTTATTTGTACACCCCCATGTAGCACATGGACACGTGTTCGTATGGCCAACCGGCGAGGCCCACCGCCTCTTCGAAGCAAGGAGCATCCGTGGGGGTACCCATGGGTGAAGAGAAGGTTCCAACATGAGTTAGACTTGGGGAATGAATTGGTAAGATTCTCAATTGAGGTTTGGGCCACTGTGGATAAACATCCTCAGTCAGTGGACGGGTTACCCGTCTTTCTGTTTGGGGAACACCCTGAAGACCTAGGGCAGGTCAAAAGAGAGGAAGACGGCATGCAGTTCAATCCAGCCAGCATTTGGCAGCTGGAAGAGATACGTAGGTTGGTTGACAAACAAGGGCCAGTTCAAACTGTGGGCATCAACCAGTGTTGCTGGGGGGCGCCATGGCGCAAACCAACACGTCTGGTCACAACAGCCGTTTCGGTTCAGGCCTGGGGTCCATGCCAGTGGCCAGTCATGGACGAAGACAATGCTTACCAGGGACCTCTGGAACGCAATTGCCAGTGCAAAGTGACGATGTCGCTGGCAAGAAAAGAAGAAGATGAAGGGTTCCGCACCTCCGGAACCGATGTATACCCACCAAAGCTGGACCTGGGTATTGCAGAAGCACTGATGTCACATATCCAGACAGCCTTGGACGCTTCCTCCAAGGAGGGGGAAGGGGAATCATCCAAGGAGGCTGACACAGAGGAGGTCTCTACAAGAAAGGATTGTAAAGACGACACAAAGAAGGAGCGTGTGACAAAGATCCCTGTAGAAGAGGAGTACAGGGATCAAGAGGAAGGAGTCCCCGTGTATGAGGATACGGGGTTCAGAGGACGGCCAAACGACCCATCAAATGCTACTACAAAGGCCGTCATAGGACTATCCATGACGGAGGAGGTCTGAATTCACCAGGCAGGTGGCCGGTGAAGGATAGGAAAGAGGTGGCTTCTGAAGAAGGGAAATCAATTTCTTCAGAATGTAAGAGGTTCTTCCTGGAATGGATCAGGGGGAACGACGGCGAGGAGGGGGTCAAGGGGTGCTTCTGGAAGATGGCGGCAGGTAAGGCCCAGGAGTCCCCCTTCGCCAAAGTTATAGAAGGCTTCAGAGAGAGGCTAGACTTGGCTCTGGAGCGTATGGGGTTCAACCCGAGGAGAAGGCCGAATGACAGGGAATCGGAGGTGAACTTCAGGCGACTGAAATGCATGCTGGAGGCCGTGTGCGATGTGGACCACTCATGGCTGGAAGAGGTTGCGGAAGAAGGAGTATGCTTGGGGGTAGACGAAGAGCTACCCAGGGTACCAGAGGTATTCGAAGAAAAGGAAAAGTGGAATCTTAGTTTCACGGAAGAAGACTTTCGTGACACGCTTGCGGACAACTACAAGTCTGCCGAGGAGAACTCGGTGAACATAGCAAGACAGGTGGCGGAGGAGGTCGAGAGGGGCTCGATCATCAGGATGAGTCTGAAAGAGGCTGAGAAGAAGTATGCGGGAAGGTTGGCGATAGCCGCACTTGGGGCGGTCCCGAAGGAGCAGGGATCGGATGTGGTGAGGATCGTCCACGACGGTTCATATTCGGTGGATGTGAACCATCGGATAAAGGTCAGGGATCGCATGAGATTCCCGACAGTGGATGACGCGGCAGGGGTGCTCATGCACCTAGAGGATCAGGCAGAAGAGGAGAAGGGCCTGGTCAGGTTTTCTATGTTATATGATGTGGCAAGAGCTCATAAGCTCTTGCCGGTGAAGGAGAAGGACTGGGGTTTGCAGGCCTTTAGGCTGCCAGGCAAAGAGGAGGAGATGAAGGAAGAGGTCTTCCTTCATACGAGAGGCACCTTTGGAATAGCTTCAGCAGCATACTGGTGGCAGAGGCTGGCCGCTGGCGTTGTCCGCCTAGGGCACGTTTTGGCAGGGGTGGATCTTGGCATATTACACCTGCTGTTTGCCGATGACGGTTGGATGGTTGCCACGGGAGGTTTCTTTTGGAGGAAACTGCTCTTCTGGCTTTTCATTTTGGATCTGTTGGAGATTCCTCTCTCTTGGAAGAAGGTGAGAGGGGGGGTCAAAGTCCAATGGATTGGTTACCAGATCGATGTGCAGATGTTCGAGAAAGGAATCTCGAGCAGGAAGGTGAAATGGGTCGAAGAATGGATCAGCAGTCATCTGATCTCAGAAGGAGTGGTCGGAAGAGATCTCCGATCAGCATTGGGGAGGTTCGGATTCGTCGCAGGTGCTTTGCATCATGTCCGTCCCTTCCTCGGCCCGCTGTTCGCGTGGTCGGCAGTACTTGCTCCAGGGACATTTGCCAAGTTCCCGGAGGCGATAAGGATCCTGCTGGAATATGTGAAGATGCAGATCTCCTTGGAGTCAATGTGCAAACCAAGGAGAGTAAAAGAAAGGTCCCGCGAGGCGTTCAGAGTGGATGCCAAGGCAGAAGGCGAGTGCATTGTGATCGGGGGATGGGAGATCCCTCGAGGGAGCTCGAATGAGAAAGGAAGATGGTTTTCCATTCGTCTGAATAGACGCAATGCACCGTGGGCCTACATGAAAGGCGAACCATTCCGAAACGTCGCATCGCTGGAACTGACTGCAGTGCTGGTAGCAGTTATCCTCTTTGGGGACAACTTGGTGGACGACGAGGGTATCAGCACGTTGACGTTGTCTGCCAGCACGGACAACCTGGGAAACACATACGTGTTGCAGCACTTTATGTCTTGTAAGTATCCTCTCTCGATAGTTGTTATGGAACTAGCCATGCAACTCAAGAAGTGCAACCTGGAATTGGATCTGGGTTGGGTGCCAAGAGATCAGAACACCGAAGCAGATGCACTCACAAATAGCGATTTCTCAGGCTTCCTGCCCGAGAAAAGGATCGAGAGAAACTTCGAAGACATACAGTTTGAAGTCCTAGACAAGCTTGTCGAGAAAGCAGGAGAACTCGACAAAGACATCAGGCTAGCAAAGTCTTCGAAGGAGCTGAAGGGCGATAGGCCTGAAGAAACGATCCGCAAGAGAAAGCGGGGTCAAACCAGATGGGAAGATCCATGGTGAGGTAAAAGACAAACCCATCATCTAAAGAGGGGGAAGGTGATGGATCCGTCCATTACCATCTGGCATGCTGGCTTAAAAGGACCCAGCATGAAAGATGACCTGACAATGGAGTCAGGTCATAGAGAAGGCAGCATGAAGCAAAGACCTTTGCGCATCCCGTTCAAAAAGTATGATGTGCATAGCGCTGCGAAAGGGGAGGGAGTGACGGGTAGTGGAACTTGTTCCCCGGATCGTCATGATCGACCGGCGCAGCTCCCAGGCTCAAAGCATCCCACCACCGACCCCTTACTCCTCCATTTTGATTTCTCTCATGACGACATGAGGGAGGGGGAAGGTGATGGATCCGTCCATTACCATCTGGCATGCTGGCTCAAAAGGACCCAGCATGAAAGATGACCTGACAATGGAGTCAGGTCATAGAGAAGGCAGCATGAAGCAAAGACCTTTGCGCATCCCGTTCAAAAAGTATGATGTGCATAGCGCTGCGAAAGGGGAGGGAGTGACAATATGTGTTTCTTGTTTGATATGGTCTTCTATTACATATAGGTACGGTCACAACTTTGAAAGACCTTTTTAGTAGCGAATGCTCACTTGTTGTCTGGAAAGTGCACGCTACACTATGTAGCCGGAGGGCCCCCCGTG
>CAMXCT020000883.1:94525-141165 GCA_947184155.2 Cladocopium goreaui | reverse complement strand
TGGCGAAAAGGGCAACAATGACGTTTCCGGAGCTAACCCTAAGATCTGCTGGTAGAAGTTACCAAAAGCTGCTCTCCGAAGTTGTCTGTAAAGCTGCCCCCGAAAGATCCCGAAAGCTGCTGTTCTTCAAAGAAAGTGTTGATCAAAGTTGTTCTGGAAAGCTTGCCAAAGCTGCTCCCCAAAGCGATTCCCCGAAGCTGCTTCCCAAAGCTGTTCCACAAAGCATCTCTGCAAAGCGGTTGCCCCAAAGCGGCATGCTTCAAACCTGTTCCCCAAAGCACCTCCCCAAAGCTATTCTCCAAAGCGGCTCCCGAAAGCTGCTCCCCACAGTTGCTGCCGAAAGCATCCGAAAGCTGCCCCCCAAAGTTGCGTTCTAAGGCTAGTCCCAGCTGTTCCCCAAAGCTGCGGTTTTTTAAAGCTTCTGTTCGAAGCTGCCGCGCAAAGCTGCTCCTCAAAGCTGCTCCTGCTTCCCAGTGCTGCTCCCCAAAGCTGCTCCACAAAGCTGTTCCCCAAAGCCGCTCCCCAAAGTTGTATCGAAAGCTGCTCCGAAGAGCTGCTCCCCGAAGCTGCCTAAAGTTGTTGCCGACAGCTGCTTCCCAAAGTTGCTATTTAAAGCTACTCCCCAAAACTGCCGTTCTTCAAAGCAATTGTTCGTCAAGCTGCTGCAATGCCGCAAAGTTGCTTCCCACAGTTGTTCCCCAAAGCTGCTCTCCAAAGTTGCTACCGAAAGCCGCGTCCCAAAGAAACTCCCCAAAACAGCGCGCACAGGCTAAGGAAGCAAGCACAGTGTGTGCGGTAGAAGGCGGGTGCAGCAAGCGAGCAGTCCCGCAGAGGTGCGTGTTAGAAAGAGCGCAGGGACAATAGCGCAGCTAGGCAAGCAAGGGCAATAGCTTGCAAGGGGTCCCTAGGGGGAATCGAACCAGGGGAGAATCGAGGGACCGTCATGGGATGGCGACACGGGACCAGGACTGACTGGGACCGCAAAATGAAAATCCCCAAAAAGTATTCCTATTTTGGAATTTTTGTTTTTCAAAATTCCAAAACAATCGAATTATTTCGGTGCCATTGGGGAGGTCCTAACAAGGTCGACGAAAAGAGTATTCGCTACGTCTTCGTGCAGGCTAAACATGTATTCAGCCAAAAGTCCAAAATAATTGACTTTTTTGGTGGTTTTCCGAGCAGCTGAACTGCGCGCGCGCGCAGTCCTAACCTTACCGCAAAATTATTAGTAGTAGTAGTAGTAGTAGTAGTAGCAGGAGTAGCAGGAGTAGCAGGAGTAGCAGGAGTAGCAGGAGTAGCAGGAGTAGCAGGAGTAGCAGGAGTAGCAGGAGTAGCAGGAGTAGCAGGAGTAGCAGGAGTAGCAGTAGCAGTAGCAGTAGCAGTAGCAGTAGCAGTAGCAGTAGCAGTAGCAGCAGCAGTAGCAGCAGCAGCAGCAGGAGTAGTAGTAGTAGTAGTAGTATAATGATATGGAATGATATATGATAAAATATTACAGAAAATTTATAATACACAAAATATAATACAGTAATAAAAATAATAATAAGAAGAATAAAATATAAAATATAATATATAATATATAATATAATATATAATATATAATATATAATACATAATATATAATATATAATCTACAATATATAATATATAATCTATAATATATAATATACTATATAAAATATAATATATATAATATATAATATATAATATATAATATATAATAAAAAAAATGTAATATATAATATATAATATATAATATATAATATATAATATATAATATACAATATATAATATATTATATAAAATATATAATATATCATATATAATATATAAAATATAATATATCATATATAATATATAATATATAATATATAATAAAAAAAATATAATATATAATATATAATATATTATATATAATATATAATATATAATATATAATATATTATATATAATATATAATATATAATATATAATATATAATATATATATAAGTATTAAGAATTGGTAGGTGGTTATTTTTATTTTTTTCTTAATTTATTTTATTTTTATATGCGTATGTTTTTGTCCAAATACCTAGTTGTTTGTTAGTTTCGATGTCCTGAGTTTCCTTGTGTTTTGGTTGTTCCATATTTCCAAACTTCCAGTGTTTGGAGCTAAGTTCCACGGGGCCTGGTTGTTGGAATCCCATCAAATTTCAAGGGGGTTTTCTATGGATTTTCTGTTGGCAATGTGGAATTGGATGCATGTTATGCAGGAATGTACAGGAATGTGCAGGATTCATTAATTTTATACTTTTTTGGAGCAATTCAAGCTTATTTAAGACTATCTCTGGCCCAATGGCAACGAAGAAGTCAACCTCATAGTGGTCTTGTCTAGTCGATTTCTTGGTTTTACTATGTTTACTGCTGGTAAACATCGTATGTAAGCATCAACTAACGAGGGTTTCAGGCATCTCTCTTTTTTGAACTGACGACTGGCATTTAATCCAAGAAGGGTGTCAGCATCAGGTTCAGAAGTCAGGCTCCATTTGGCTCTGATTGAGCCGCCGACATTTGGCAAGAGCAGGCGGAATTGCCACATGGCACCCACCTGAACCCCGTACAATCTGCAAGTGTGAGAATAGATTCTGCATGAGGGATTGGGGCAATTTCTGATTCTTGTCCTTTCTGATACCATCCCCTCCCACCTTTCAAATACCCAATTTTGACCTGATGTGTATCATATAGTGCCATGTTGTATAATGTTCATAACATGCTCACATCAGGTCAATGTATATTATATTTAGAAATAGTGTTTTTTTGGCAAAGCTGTTGTTTCCAATATATTATAACAACACACTCCTGGCAAACCGTGGCTCTGGGCCCCCGAGCACAGGATAAGCACGGGGCACCTGCTACAAAGATCTGCACTTGGCCGCGGACATCAAACCACGGGGCTCGTTGAACCTGCACCATGCTTTTCCGTTGCCAGCTTCGATCGGCAGAATAGGATGCAGATCGCACATGTCGCAGCAATTTCAACCTGTTCTATCCCCTTTTTCAAGGGGTCAAGCGTTTCATCAACCATCCTATAACCCATAGGATCCATGTATGCCATATATGGTAACATTTACCATCAGTATACCCCAAATGTTAGCATATATACCATACATGGATCCTATGGGTAATCAACCTATTAAAATTCTACTGAAAATTTCGTAAGAAACTGTATGACATGGAATTCCGTCACCAGACTAAGGATTCTCTGATATATGGGATTTCTCACCGCAAAAGTGTGTCCCTCCTGGCTCAAAAAAGAAGCCACCTCCTCACGGGGCGCGAGTCAAGTCGCTTCCTACATGATTGGGGGATTTAACATGATTTAACATGATTTATCATGATTTAGATTGATAAATGATAATCAAACCATAGGGAAAATTCAAGCGATCTAAACAAAAAAAAGCAGCTAAATATGGGTGATTCGACCTTTCAAATGATATTGAGTTTTCCTAAGAGTTGCAGGGTTAGCGCAATTTCTGGTTCTCCTCATGGGGAGAATGGTGATAAACCATGATAAACCATGGGGCTGGGGGAGCCCCATTTTGAGACAAATCAGAATGAGCTGGCATTGTAAGTCCTACGAGCCACTGGGCCATAACCAATCATCTTGCCCAAACTGCCATACCATATCTTGTTCCAATGAATCGAAGCCGCTTCACATTCTGACTCTTTTAACAGAATCCAAGAAAAAAAAGCAACAAGATTGGGTCCCTACTGTGGATGGAAGAAATCCTGCACCACCTTGGATGGTTGAACCCCCATAAATAGTGGGACTAACCACCGTTTTCAACTGGTGCAGGATTTCGCAACCATCCACTGCATCAGGGAAAAAACTCATCAATCTCCTCGCAAATCTTGGAAAGGAGCTGGAACTCACTGCACAAACTTCTGTCCACCAAAGCATTGCACCTCAGAAACCGATCCCTCGTTGCGGCACGGATCGAACTCATAGTCTGTTCGGAAATTCATACGACCATTGCTCAAAAAAGTCTGTAAGCAGGCAGGAAATGGCAGGAATGTCTGGTCTTTTCGCTTAATTCTTCTCCCCTGTTATTCCAGAGTGGCTGTGCATGGCTGTTCCATCTCTGCATGAGTCAAGTGTAGGGGCCGCGCGGCAGGCAAGTGGCATAGAGAAAATCCTGGAATTTCCCAGCCAGGTGTTCAAAGGTTTCCTTAACTTGCTGGTGCTTAGTAGGGAATGGGAGAATGGGATGATTTTTAATAGTCAGTATAGATCATTCCCCCATTCCTTGCTAAGGACCAATATTTTAAGCATTCTGACCTTTTTCATGAAAGTCATAAAGCTACCACCTTCGAATTCAAGATAGTCCATCAGGTATCTTGGACGTCCTTAAGGGCGCTACACCAAGGTTTCTTAAAGACTAGATTCCGCAGTCGTGGCGGGCAAACCAGAATGGGTGAAAACAAACCATCGACCCAGCAATCCACAGATCAAAAATATCACACCCCAGAAAATGGTTTGACCAATTTAGATACTTGATGATACTTGTCTAAATCCCCATCTGCTGGGCCGCAGATCTTTCCCATTGCCCCATACCCATGTCCGATGTCCCAAGCGTTGAATTTCCGGCGCAGCTTCAATCCTTCTTGGGCCGCCAGTCATCGTATCCATTCTGCTGGTAGCTGGCATACTGCAGCACCTGTTGCTGGATGCTTAGGTCCAGCTCCGCATAACTGACCACCTGTGGCGGGTCCCAAGCTTTGGGTAGACTAATGGCACCCTGCGCTGATAGGGATATGTGCATGTAAACATCATATGCACACACGGACATACAGACATACATACATATTATATATATATATACACTTTAGATATATGGCAATCACAATATACAATCATCATTATCAGCATCTGCATTTTTCTGGAACTTGCCATATCAGTGGCTTAAATCACCCAACATGTTGAGACTCAAAGCCATTTCGGTGGCCTCTGGATGCCTTCCCAGAAAGAGTGTGGGAATTCCAATCGTTGGTGTAAAACCCAAAGATATGCTAAGCCTTGGGGGAAAATGATGATGATCCTGATGATGACAATGAGGATGATGGATGATGGATGATGGATGATGGATGATGGATGATGGATTATTATGATGGTGTCCTTTTGAATAAACTTGGGGCGATAGTAAATTAGATTTAATATCAATTGAATCTACTGGTAGCTTGCCTGATGAGATCCCGATGCAAATTCATACCAAGTCATCCACTGCAACTATCTCATCTTGATGCAGAAAGTTATGCCAAACAATGAGGTAAACCATCGTGAACCCAAGAATAACCCATCCCAAGTTGAGGTTTTTTTCTCAACTCCTTGGGATGATTGGGTTCACATGACTCCAAGCCCGTTCCATCCCGTTCCCGTGGCTCTTTTCCGCTTGAAACTCTAGGAAGTTGGCAGGCTGCTACCTCTGGCAGGGGAAGAAGCACAGCGATATGGGCCCAGGCAGGGAATGAATGTTACATGCATGGCACTTTTTATGGCGAAAGTGATGACAAACCAGGCGCCAACTATGGGACAATTCCTGTTTTCAACCGAAAGTGAATGTACTGTACTTTGGTCGCGGCCCACTGAAACATTGCTCCATGACATGTCAAACCTGGAGACCCCTCGGTGGCCTTGAACTAGTCTGCCGTTGTCGAAAGACCTCCTGTCTCCTGGCAGCACATTGATATCTCAACATGCCTCAAGGGCCTCAAGGGGTTGCCCGCGACATCCAAAAAAGAGCCGGATTCAATGCACCAAGACTGGGCAAGAAGAAGCTCAGTGCCATCCACATCATCCACATCCGGATGCACCAAGGAGATCTCCTTCCGCCTTCATTTCCAGATCCAGATCTTTCATGACTTCTGCCAAGAATGCCTCAAGTCATGGCTTTGGTACCTGAACATGTTAGGAATTCCCCTACGAATCCACTGGTTGATTGATCAGTATTCCAAACAAAGGTCAGCCCCCCAACAGGTAAAGGCCGTATTGAGGGCTTGTGAAATCTGATTTTTATGAATCCCCATCAATCCTATATCAATCCTCATTGGGGGCTGATAAAACTCCTATTTTTGTAGGGGGCCCTTTGGGAGGGGGCACCCTTTAACTTCCCTGATATTCACCATGTTCAGACACCACCAGCTACTCCAGTTTCGAACTCCCATGGTGCATCAAAAATGTCCTTCACGTCGAGTGATCCCCACCAACATCCACCAACTGACATTCATCATTTTATCTGACATGTGTCCTGGCATATATTCTTGCATTTTCTCCGACATTCTATCCGCCAAATAATCGAATCATTTTATGTGGCACTCTATCTGACATGTTATCTACCATAGTGTTCGAGGCCCGCAAGCCCCACAAAGTCGCCAATCTCGCGATACCGATAGTCCCCCAAGACCCAGAGAGTCGCAGCAGGCGGAGAGGCCTTTATCGAGACCCTCACCTGGCCCGGAACCAAACTTGCTGAGGCACTCCGCAGTCTGCCAAATATTGTTTGGCATGGTCATTCTGCCGCTGGATGTCCTGCCGGTGGTCGCCCCACAGAAATCCCATCCAAAATGTAACCAGATCCAACCATTGAGTTTTTTGGGAAGCTTCATTTGTTTATGTGTTTGTGTACGAATGCTCAACAGATCTTTATCATTCAGGTGACTTCTATCACTTCCCTCCAGTCGCCGCTGGCTTCCCCGCCGATTTTGGGGGCATCTTCTGCGCACTATGTGTGTGTGTGTGTTTGAGCGTGTGTACGTATGTAATGTAGTGTCATGACATATAATGTTAAGTAATCATATATAATGGCATGTATGTATTGGTTTGCAATATCATGTTGTCTTCTGTTATGGTGTGTGCGTGTGTATATATATATATATCATATACTGTATGCTATGCAATCTTGTACTACGTCCTGCTACGTTCTGATATGGCAGTTGCGTTATGTTCTGCAATGCTTTGCGTCGCCTTATGTAGTTGACCTTGTACGAATGTACTGTACTGATCAATATATCCTAATCTTATGTTAGGTCAAGTTATGGTATGCACGCGCAAACACGCCTATGTGAATAATGTACCTTTTGGTACTCTACCCATGGCTATATTAGATGACCAGAGGGTACATAGTGAAACGGGGAGGCTGATTTTGGAACGCCGCCTTTGCGTCTTCTTGTCTCTTCAAGGCATCTTGCCTCCAGTGCCTCAAAACGATGGCAGCATTCCGTAGAAAGATGGGCTCAAAATGGCTTAAACCATATGTCATACCATATATTAGATGTCAAAACCAAAATGTAAAAAAATATGTCCAATGGAAGTAATAAGATTCAAATACATATGATATGTTCATATAATCACCTATATTCATATTATATTCATATTATATTCATATTATATTCATATTATATTCATATTATATTATATATACTATACATTATACTCTCCCATCCTTTATAAGAAACCCCAGCCACGGGCCCCAAGGTTGGCCCAAAAACTCGGAATCACAACCCGGAAAAGCTGAAAAAATCGGCAAATCAACGACCTCGGCCGTCTTTGAGACGGATATCCTGGATATCCTCCGGTAACTGGATGCCAGGCCTTTCCATAAACCGTAAAAAACCATGAAAAACCATTTTTCGATCTCAGGAAGCATCCAGAACGCTAGCTGCTAAACTAGCTAGATTTCAGGAGGCAGTATATAATGATTGGAGGCTATGCCAAAAAATGTCCAAGTTTGATGTATGCCCCAAAATGTCCAACTCTGATGTTTGGGGTTTCCTCTGTGACCCACTTCTGACTATGTCAACTTCAAATTTCTACTTAGTCAGGGTTGCTATTGAAACTAGCTCTCCAAACTTGGGAAATATCTATCTTCCCCCAGTGGATCAACCGGCTGAAAGTGCAGCAGGGAGCTCAAGTTGATATGTCGCTGGCCGTATGAATTGCTTTTCTTCTGGAAGCAAGGCTTGAGCTGCACTCTGCCACCTGTGCAAATGCCGCATCAAATATGGTGAGTTCAAAATGCTATGGCTATGGGAGTCTAAGTCTAGGGAAATCAAATGATATAGTTCACCAGCCTGAAACGTTTGGGTATTTGGTGAAGTACTTCCCAATTCCCATCATTCCAGCGACGTCGCGATGTGAGGTTGTAATCAAAGAGTATCCATGCCCGGCATGACTAAAACCATCCAAGAGATGGGTGGTTTTATATAATGATTACAATTCAAAGATTTCCACTGGTTGCAGTACAAAACTGGACCGATCCCTTAAACCTCCGACCCACATGCCTCTCCAGCACCGAGTCCAATTCCTGGATGAAAAATCGCTGGGATATCCCCATGTTGAAATTGAGATTTAGAGCTCGGAAAGTCATCGAAATATGGATTTTTCCAGCCATGGAACTGATTGCCAGGTGGTAGGCTGCATGCCTTCGAGCGAATTTTCACCACAAGGTTGCCCAAAATCAGAAGATGGTTGGTTGGCTAGGGGAGCCATGCAGCTACAAAAACCCCAAAACAACCATGTAGTGAAAGATTCAGCATGAGTACAGCTCATCTTGGAGTTTTTATTGGGCCCCAGCTATTTTAGTTGCAACATGTTGCAACATGTAGTTGCAACTACCCTCTGGTAATTTAACATAGCTATTGAAAATAGCTATTTATATCCATTTATAGTGAGTTTTCCATAGTTTTCCCATTAAAAATGGTGATTTTCCATAGTTTTTTGTAAGTTTACCAGAGGGTACCAAGCGGTGTTGCAAGCGCTGCTTTTGGCGGCCAAAGGTCTGAAATCTTCCTCTTCCTTTGCTCAGGTGGCGCCAATCGCCGGTGCTTGGACGGTGACATCTCCTGCATGATGCGGAGATGCGGTCGATCTTCAACAAACATGTCCTCTATGAACCAACCAACCAACCAACCAACCAACCAGTGGAAAAAATCATGAAAATTACATCTATGAAAAAAAATAACTTTATCCTTGAAACTAAGTGTCATTCAATTTCAATACGGTACATGTGAACAAGACATGAACACGAAACATGGAACCAACTGCGTGAAACGCTTATGCTGGCAGTCTTCAAAAGTCTGTTGCCTCCGCAGTCCGCCAATCAGATTGGTCTGCAGCAACAAAGCCCCATTTGTCCCAATTTCTGGCAGTTCAAAACCCAATTTTCTGGCAATTTCTGGTGGAAACCATTCTAAACCCTCTCTCTAGCGGTCTTTTTGGCACAAGTTTTATCAAATCATATCAAATCATGTTTGATAAACCACCAAAACCCAAAAGGTCATGATCAAACCATAGACCCCACAAGGGCGCTCCATGGCGCTCCACCCTCCGCCTGTTTGATGAGCTCATCGATTTGAGGTTCCACACCGAAACGAGGCATTGGGGCCCTGTCCTGCTGAAAATCCGGCGTCAAGGACAGGGCAGCTGCTCCCTCCAATTAAATGTCGCAAAAACAGAGCTTCATGAGCAGGAGGAGGAGGAGGAGTAGTAGTAGTAGTAGTTGTAGTTGTTGTTGTTGTGGTGGTAGCAGCAGTAGTAGCAGTATTACTAGTAGCAATAATGGTAGTAGCAGTATTAGTAGTAGCAGTATTAGTGGCAGTAGTAGCAGTAGCAGTAGTAGCAGTAGCAGTAGTAGCAGTAGTAGCAATAGTAGCAACAGAAGCCGTATTGGCCGCAGTAGCAGTAGTAGCGGTAGTAGCATTAGTAGCATTAGTATCAGCAGCATAATAGAGAAACCATTGGTTGTGATTAATATAGTGTAGAAATGATGTATAGTAGATTTTGTATAGATTCATCTATAGTATAGAACTATAGTATATGTGTGATTAGTATAGTATAGTATAGTGTAGAAACCATGATCTTGATTTTGAGCAGTGGATCATGGTCACAGCCCACTGAAACGAACGACGCTGCTCCTGCGCATCCAGTTCTACAGGATGACTATGGGGCATAACTACGTAGTACGCGTTGCATATGTATGTAGATACATGCGTGTGTGTGTTGGTGCCTATTATATATCTTTGCATTAATATTCATAACATCAGGTAATTTAGTTCGCTTGGATCATGTGATATCATATCATATCTCAAAATGCATAGGCCTATCATGCATTCCCTCTTGTAATTCAACATAGTTATGGTAAATGAGCCATTTATAGATATTTATAGATGATTTGCCAATTAAAATGAACATTGTCCATAGCTATATGATGCTATATGTCAAATTACCAAAGGGTAATGTTTGCATGTGGTTTTCCCAAGGCTTCCCTGACCGTCCTCCAGGTAGGTATACCGAATGGCATCCATGGCGACTCCAAGAATTTTTGATGGAGTTCACCATCCAACAAAAAAGGATGGAAAATTTGGTGAAATTTAACCCTCGAGTTACTGGTGAACTAAAGAGGGTTATACAATGCTTATAACTGGTTATACATTGTTAGATCGCCATTATTTAGTTTAATCAATCATGGGTTATATAATGGTTATACATGGCGATCTAACAATGTATAACCACGTATAACCATAATCATGGTGATTTAATCATCAAACATGATGATGTGTTCATCATGAAAAAAGCATGGTTTAGGAAGCACTAAAAAATTAGGGACTTAAGCATCAACGACCGATGAAGAAAAATGTGGCTGCACATTGGATGAGCATGCTTGACTCAAACGCAGCTGTGACAGTGGATTTTTTTTCCGCAATTTCTTTGAACATCCTTGAGCCATATCAGCTGAGTATGCAAGATTTTCTCAGCTAATTTCTTGTTGACCTTCCAGAACCGATCTCTGAAAGGCTGGCAGAAATCCTATGGCACTTGAGCTGCCAACTCTTTGATGGAGCAAGTTCTCCTTAGCCGAAGTCTGCGGCTCAGAGGCACAGAAATGTAGCTCCAAGGCTTCGAGCAATTTCCCATGTGGGATGTCAAAATCAGAGAACAGCCTAGGGCCTAGGAGTAGCTTATGTGCCAGCAGCCAAGATATGGTTCATGAAGTTCTTCCTACACATGTCAAGTAGCGTCTAGCAAGCTGCTAATGTCAACTGTTCCAACTGTATGCCCTGTGGCAAAGTCCTTACAAGCTATGCGCATTCTGGCAATCATCCTTGACTAATGTTGAAAGAATCACAGCAAAAACCCAAAGCCAAGCGGGCCCAGCGCAGGCTAGCATCCCCGCGGAAGCACTTGTGCAGGTTCTGCTGGTGGTACTTCAAAGCCAGCCCAGCAGCCTGCGGCGCACACATACACAAACACACACACACATATATATACACCTTTATATATATATACACCTTTATATATACATATATATATATGTATATCCATTTAATTTTTTTAAAAAAAAAAACATCCACATCCAAATTGCCAACCAAATCCGGAAGCAAACATTTGAACTGCGAGTCTTGGCTTCTAACCAGGGGATGCAAAACGAGGCATCTGTACGAATTGTTGACAAAACTCGGCAGTTCACGTGGATTGTCTCTGTTACGGGCCTTTTTGGCCAGCTCTGCTCTTGCATATCCCAATCTTCAGCCATACCCCACTTACCATCTGGTTATTTAACATAGCCATGGAAAATCACCATTTTTTATAGGTAGACCATCTATAAATGGGCCATCTATACCATGGCGAACTGTTAAATAACCAGAAGGTAAATTGCAAGCACCGTGTGTTTCCTGGCAGGGTTTTGGGATCGTTTTCGCCCAGCCGCAGCGCCTTCTGCTTGAAATCTGGCCTCTGAAAACATGGCCCCGATCATCGCGATAAAAATGATGATATTTGGCTTCGCGTGAAAACGGGGCACCCATGGAGTGTAGAAATATGTCTATTATATATATATATATATCTATTATATATAAATAATATATACATATAATATATGTGTGTGTGTGTTTTTTATTGTTTTTTTTATATATCATCACCGTCAGTGTCCTCATGGCTAGAGTTACCCCAATGGCACCAAAATATCCCTGGAGCCGTGCATCTTGAAAAAAATGTGCGAAAAACCCGCCGTTGAATCCCAAGGGTCAAAAGGGACCAAAAAGGCTGATTGGAATAGGTTAAACATGGTTAAACAATATGAACTGACAATCACATCCTAACTTCTTCAATCAAATTGAGTAAATATGAGTAAATGATCCATGAATTGGAATCACAAGCAGCTTATTCCGGATCAAAAAGTGGTCTTACTGGGTTGCAAACAGTTGCTCAAGGACCCTCGGGTGATTAAAAAAATATTAAAACACATTGAGCCCTCACACATGCAGCGGTCCTGCATGTATTCAAGTATGTGTACGCATCAAGTGCAGACTTAGTTTTGTGGGAGAGGCGGGATTGAGAGGAGGGTGCAGCGCCTCCCACAACCCACAAATAAAGGAAACCAAACCGCGCAGTTCTGTTCTGATGTTGTTCTTTGTTGTGAGATGTGGTTGCAGGATCAATAAAACGATGAAGAGATAGCAAGATAGATGCGGATAATATATGGCAAAAGGAGATAAATATCAGGCGACAGATGGATTAAAGATAGGCAAAAAACATATCAGACCAATCACACATAATTAGACATGATGGACAAAATAGGCAAGAGAGACAAGATACAAGCGATAAACATGAGAGACAAGACAGATAAGACAGACAAAGTAACCAAGATAGAGATGATAAGTAGGTAAGATAGAAAAGAAAAGATCGACTTAAATAGGAAGCCAAAGAAGCTTCCTAGGTTTCTTTACATGATCAAAGCAACAATCCAACAATCCAACATGATATCATCAATGATATCCAAAAACATATAAGAAGCTACAAGTCAAGCCGAACCAAGCCAAGTGAAGGATTGGGGGCTGAGACATGCTGAGACCCTGACGCTGCTGTGAGCCCTAGGAGATCCAGGAGCAACTCATCACCCCAGGTACCAAAGGTATCTGCCTCGACCTCCTGCGGAAACTGCAACAGCGATTCAGATATTTAACCGATTTAACAGATTTAACAACAAATCTAGGTATTTTGATGTATTTTGTAATAACTGTATATCAAAATCAACCTCTGCTAGATTCTTTTTGGAAGGGTTGCCATTCGCTTGAAAACCTGAATGCTTTTGACGGTAAATCCCGGAGAAGTATCGTCACCTGATTAGCCCCTAGAGTATCTAGGATTTCTAATGTGGTTAAAACAATCATAAACATCATAAACCATCTCCTAAATCACCATTTTTTTTAGGGTGGTACGGGTGGTATGTTTACCATTCCAAAATGCGTAGTTTCTTATTGTTTTGACATGTTTCAACCCCATTTTCAGAATTTAGAGGTCCAAAAACGGAAATCCTGCCCGTCCTGGACCATCTTCGAGTACTTCCTTTGGAAACCCTCCAAGGAGCTGGGCATCGCCCGCGCAAAGTGTCTCACAATGTCCTGCAGGAATCAAAGTGCCATAGCTTTGAAACACCGAAATGATGGGACAAACATGGAAAAAAACACATTCCATCCACTGGTCTATCTTTCCATGTTTTCCATAGTCATAATTTTTTCCCTTCTATGTTTTATCTAGCTTTCCATCCATTCTATCATGATTTTCCCACAAAATGGAGGCATACCTTTCCATAGTCAAACGGCATCTTTGACACTCCACGCATAGCTTACTCAATGAGTTTGCCACTGGTAACTGAAAAACCCGCTGGACGATAATTTTCCCATTTAAAAACCTCGATTTAGTTCAGCCGTTTTCCCATTGCCAGGTTTGATTTTTCCAGTAACATCCCATTTTGTATCTCATAATATCTCCATTTTTGTCGGGTAAATCTCCATTTTGTCAAAACAAATTCATCTCACCGGATGGTAAATGGAACTCTCTCATGAAAAAAAATCAAGAATTTTCATTAAATCCCATTGAGTGATACCTAAAGATTAAATCCCATCATGTTATCCCATTAGATCCCATCAAATGCTGGGATCTAAGCGCTAATTTTATCCCAATAAATCCCATTAAATGATGGTTACATGGTACCTTTTCTGTCTCGGGGGGGCCACAAGACAGCCGTTGGTCTCCAGCAACTTCGCTTCCACCACATCCTGGCCTCAGCAGCCCTACTGATCCAATGCTAGGCGAAAGTATTCCTAGATTCTATTCACACACATAGTCACATGGCATACACACATATATAATTACATATAATATATATATACACATACAAAATAAGATATAATATGTCTATCGATCTATCTAATCTAATCTAATCTAATCCAATCCAATCCAATCCTATCTATCTATCGTTCTATCTTATCTTATCTTATTTATCTATCTATCTATCAATCAATCTAATCCATCTAATCCATCTAATCCATCCAATCCATCTAATCCATCTAATCTATCTGGTCCATCTAAATCTATCTAATCTATCTAATCTATCTAATCTAAGCTATCTAAGCTATCTAACCTATCTAATCTATCTCAGCTATCTAACCTATCTAATCTATCTAATCTATCTAATCTATCAAATCTATCAAATCTATCAAATCTATCTAATCTATCTAATTCATCTATCCTATCTATCCTATCTATCCTATCTATCATATCTATCCTATTTATCCTACCTATCCAATGTATCCAATGTATCCAATCTATCCAATCTATCCAATCTATCTATCTATCTATCTATCAATCTATCTATCTATCTATCTCTATCTATCTATCTATCCATCCATCTATCTATCTATCTATCTATCCTATCTATCCTATCTATCCTATCTATCCTATCTATCCTATTATCCATCTATCTATCTATCCTATCTATCCTATCTATCTATCTATCTACCTATCCTATCTATCCTATCTATCCTATCTATCCTATCTATCCTATCTATCCTATCTATCCTATCTATCTATCCTATCTATCTATCCTATCTATCTATCCTATCTATCTATCCTATCTATCTATCCTATCTATCTATCCTATCTATCCTATCTATCCTATCTATCTATCCTATCTATCTATCCTATCTATCCTATCCTATCTATCCTATCTATCCTATCTATCCTATCTATCCTATCTATCCTATCTATCCTATCTATCCTATCTATCCTATCTATCCTATCTATCTATCCTATCTATCCTATCTATCCTATCTATCCTATCTATCCTATCTATCCTATCTATCCTATCTATCCTATCTATCCTATCTATCCTATCTATCCTATCTATCCTATCTATCCTATCTATCCTATCTATCCTATCTATCCTATCTATCCTATCTATCCTATCTATCCTATCTATCCTAGCTATCCTATCTATCCTATCTATCCTATCTATCCTATCTATCCTATCTATCCTATCTATCCTATCTATCCTATCTATCCTATCTATCCTATCTATCCTAACTATCTTATCTATCCTATCTATCCTATCTATCCTATCTATCCTATCTATCTAATCTATCTATCTATCTACCTATCTACCTATCTACCTATCTATCTTTCTATCTTTCTATCTATCGGTCTTTCTATCTATCCTATCTATCCTATCTATCCTATCGATCCTGTATACCCTATCTATCTAATCGATCCTATCTATCCTACCTATCCAATCTAAGTATCCAATATATCCAATGTATCCAATCTATCCAATCTATCTAATCTATCTATCTATCTACCTATCTACCTATCTATCTTCTATCTTTCTATCTATATATCTTTCTATCTATCTATCTAGCTAGCTAGCTAGCTATCTATCTGTCTATCTATCTATCTATCTGTCCATCTATCTAGCTATCTATCATCTCGAGCGACCGAGCAAGCTATCTATCTATCCTATCTATCCTATCTATCCTAATCTTAGCGAGTCGCTATCTACTAATAGAGCGCTATCAGGGGAAGCTGATATATCTAACTATCTGTCTAATGTATCTAATGTATCGAATCTAATCTAATCTAATCTATCTAATCTGTCTAATGGATCTAAGGATCTAATCGATCTATAGATCTAATCGCTATTATGTTATCGATCTAGGAGCGCGAGCGAGCGAGCGAAGCGAGCGGGGCGAAAGAGAGAGCCGAGCGAGCGGAGGAGGGGGGCGAGGGAGCGACGAGCGAGCGCGAACGAGAGCAGAGCGAGAGTCTAGAAGCGCGAGCGAGAAAACAGCGAGCGCGAGCGCGGCGCGAGAGCGCGACGCGGAGCGCGCTAGCGCGCGAGACGCGCGAGCTCGCGAGCGCGCGAGCGCGCGAGAGCTCTAGCTCGGCGAGCCGGCGAGCGCGAGAGCGTCTAGCGCGCTATCGCGTATCGATCGAGCGAGCGAGCGAGCCGGCGAGCTATCTAGCCGATCGAAGCGAGCGAGCTATGCTCGAGCGAAGCTATTAGTCTGACGAATATAGTGATCTATCTGATCATATCCTAGTCTATCCGATCTTCATCGATTTAGAGAGCTATCTATCCTATCTATCCTATCTATCCTATCTATCCTATCTATCCTATCTATCCTATCTATCCTATCTATCCTATCTATCCTATCTATCCTATCTATCTCTATCTATCTATCTATCTCTATCTATCTATCTATCCTATCCTATCCTATCCTATTCTATCCTATCTATCTATCTATCTATCTATCTATCATCTATCTTTATCTATCTAATTATCTATCCATCTAACTAATCTATCAAATCTATCTACCTATCTATCTGATTATCCATCCATCCATCTATCCATCTATCATCTATCCGTCTATCCATCTATCCATCTATCCGTCTATCCGTCTATCCGTCTATCCGTCTATCTATCTATCATGTTTTCTATATTTCTATCTTATCTATCTATCGATCTGTCTATTTGTGTGTGTGTGTTTATCTTCATGTAGCTTCCACTCTCTTCCACGAAATCCGATAGATCATTCAGAACCTCTCCGTTGAGCTCATCACATCCCAGCTTCAGATCGGCCAGAGACCCCAGCCTTTGCCACTCGAGGTGGCGCCGGTCGCGCAGTTCGAGTGTCGTGCTGGCATGGCTATGGAAGCCATGGCCCATGGAAATAGATAATGGCCCATGACGACTTAGCTTTTAATACTGGTGAACTTCCATAGCTATGTTAAATAATATAAATAATCAGGGGGTAACCCTTCAATTTTGTCAACTTGGCAAAATCCCCGGTGCGTCCCCGGTGCGGTGCGAGTGCGTCTTGAGGCTTCCACTGCTGAGATCCCAGTGACCAAATCTTGCTCCTCACCTGCGGCCATGGCTGAGCCAATTTGGACACCAATTCCTCGCAGAGAAAGGGGCATGGGCAAACAAACCACCCAGTATACATAATCATATATATGTATATATATATATATGTATACATATATACATACATACATACATACATACATACATACATACATACATACATTACATACATACATTACATACATACATATATACATACATTACATACATTACATACATTACATACATTACATTACATTACATTACATTACATTACATTACATTACATTACATTACATACATACATTACCATACCATACCATACCATACCATACATTACCTTACCTTACCTTACCTTACCTTACCTTACATTACATTACATTACATACATACATATATTCTGTGTGTGTGAATATCAAAATTATACAATATTATGCACATACAGATGATTAAAATGGCGAATGCTCCATTTGCGCATGCTGATGCATGCTGCATCACAAGCAAAAAAAGGCAAGAATGCCTGCCCCAGCGGCCCCAGCGCCTGCTCAGCAATTGCCCTTCGCAGCGCCTGCAGTGCGGGGTGCTGGGCCGGCCCAGCGTGGGGAAACCCCCAACTACTTGGAGGATCACCGCATTTAAAAACTGGTGTTATATGGTGCTATAACATGTTATAACTAGGCTTACCCAAATATATATATATAACTATAGTCGTTTTTTTTTTTAATATATATATATTATATCATATCTATAGTGGGGTAACCCTAGTTGGGGGACTTACTAACCAGCACTAACCACTTACTAGATGGGATGATCCTCCATGGGCAAAGGGCACCGTGGCACCTCATGCTCGAAGTGCAGTGTTGCAAGCGACCAGGCAGTACTTGAAAAATCTGTTCCCTCGAACTGGCTGATCCTGACAGCTTCACCCAGCAGTGCTCAAGAAGGGGAATACTGCAATGCTCACTTAAATAAAGCTACAATTAGATGTATGATGTGTATGATGGGTGTGTGTGTGTACATACTTCTCAGTTTATCTAAGTTTATATTTCAAAAAAATGTCAACATCCCAGCGATTCAAGTCATTCTGACAGCTATCCTGCCGTATCCTGCCATATCCTGCCTCTCTTCAGCATGCTCAGCAATGGCCCTCATCAGCTTCTCATTTCGCAGCAGGAGATTTGCCATTGCCCAGGCCATATTCGCCAAGTCCTGATGGTTGAACTCCTGGATACAGCCTGCAGCCCTGCTGCACAGGGCCACAAGCACCGGCACCTTCACATAGATCGCCTTGGCGAAAGTCCACGCGATGTTGGCCAAATCCTGTGGAACGAAGCGAAGGCCGATCCGCTCGATCCGCTCGATCCGCTCGATCTGTTCGGCTCGGCACATGCTGGCGATGGAGTTGAACAGCGATTCATTGAGATAGGCTAACTTGGCGCAGGCCCAGGAGCTGTTGGCCAGTTCTTGTGAGTTGAAGGTCTCTATCCTGAAGGATTTAAGGAAAGGGACTGCCTAAAAACATTCAACACGTCCTTTTTTTTGATTCCGCAACATGTTGGAGGCTTCAGCCAATTGGATGGTCGTTTTAGTTTCCAGAAGTTTTCATCAAGAAGTGGTCTCCTGGAGGACGCCCAGTATGCCAAGGCATCCAAAAGGCTCCGATTGATGATGCCCAAGCTGCCAAGAGATCAGAAGATATGCGCCAGGTGCTGGGAATGATACTCCGCCAAGCTGGGAAATGCGGCTGCAGCCAGTCGCGACATGAAGACCTTGTCCTGTAACAAGACCATGGCAAGGGACCATGCCATATTTGCCAAGTTCTAGGGTGGGAAATTCTTGAGGTGCTCTTCCGAAATGGCAGCCACGAGCTGGAAGAATGGCTCATGGACAAAGAGCAACTTGGCCAATGCCCAGGCACTGTTGGCAATATCCTGTGCTGTAGCCTGAGATGCCTGAAATCTGGAACAAGCTGCTCCGGCCAAGGCCTGTAGCACCGACACCTCCTGATGTGCTATGTTTGCCATGGACCAAATGCTGTTGGACACATCCTGTGATGAGAACTCAGTGATGGTCGCCCGAATCACAGGACAGAATTCAACCAGAAACATGGAAGTCAAGGCTGCAAGGGTGGCCAGTGTCCAACAAGTGTTGGAGATGTTCTATGATGTGAATTCCTGCTTCAGCTTGATAGCCCTGCAGCTGATCAAATCTATCAAGGGCTGATGGTACATGGCACAGCTGGCAAAGGACCACGCCAGATTCGCCAAGCTCCTAGGTAGCAGCTCGTGGCTCTTACGCCAGGCTTCACCTGCAATGGCAAGCATCAAAGGAACCCGAAGCACCTGGACAGGGGGTTGGTAAAAGTCCTGCTTGGGATTTTGATGATTTTCAATGCCCGTTGATTGTTGGAAATGACGCCACCAATGATTTCCCATAGTTTCCCAATACCCTCTGGTAAACTAACATAACTATGGAAAATCACCATTTTTAATGGGTAAATCCACTATAAATCACCATTTCAATAGCTATGTTAGTTTACCAGAGGGTAGTTGGGTCATGCAATGTTTGACCCTGAAACCTCAGGGACGCGAAAAACCACCCCTGCCTGGAGATTTGCCAAGGCTCAAGCGCTGTTGGTCAAGTTCTGCTGCGAAAACTCTGACATGCGCGATGAAGAGAAGCTGCACAGAAGGTTCAGCAACCTGTTGTCCGCCATGGCAACAGTGGAAAAACTCCAAACCAAATTGGCAAGGCTTTGAGGTCCGAATGTCTGGCCACACTTCTGCACCGCGCTTGAAATCGCCTAGAAGAGTGCCACGTCAGCTACTGCCAAGACACCCCAAGCTCAAGCCAAGTTTGACAGGCCCTGTGGAGTTTGTTCTCTCATCTTCCGCTAGGCTTCCTGAGACAGGCTGCCCATCAGAGCCATATCCTGCAACTGAAGTTTCGCCATGGACCAAGCGCTGCCAGCGAGGCACTGGGCTTCGAATTGGCTGATCTTCGACCGACTCTCCCGGCAAATGGCCTACAATGCTCGCGCGTGGCGCTGCGACACACCCGACTGACCCCGTGGTCCAGGCGGCAGGCGCCATGTGTGAGACACAAAGGACCTGCACAATGGGATGTCTTTCCACCTACGGCCAAAAAAAGTCAACAAAAATATCCTAGATTATCTGAACTAATTTTAGTTCTGCCATGGAATCAATAGAATCAATAGACTAGCAGTGACTAGCAACAGGAAAACCATGGAAAAACCATGGAAAAAACGTGGAAAAACCATGAAAAACAGCCAAAGAAATAGCAGACTTCGCACATCCTCATCCCCCGAAACTCGGACCTGTCCAAAGCTGGTGCGGCCGGAAGGTCCATCTGGGCGACCATGAAATTGCTTGGAAAATCAGGGAAAATCATGGAAAATCTACGAGAAAATCTAGAGGAAAGCATCAAATATCCTTCCTGTTCCCTATGATTTCAATATGATTTCCCTGACCCCAAGGATTTAACCTCGAGGATATCCCCCAGAGGATGCTGTTTTGACCGTCCGCTCTCTGCGCCTGTGACATGGACACAGGCGCGGGCTCTCCGTGCAAGAATACAACCGTCAAGCTATGCTGCGATGATGTTCTTTGCAGGCTTGAAGAGACACATTTAGTCATCGCTCAACAATGTTTCCAAATGCACTGCAAAGACTTGACAGGTCCTTGACACTCCCCAACGAACCAGAAATAGATGGTTGCTTCACTGTGGTTCTGAAGCTTGCCCGCAGAAGATACTTTTATTTTATAGGCAAACCACCTGGCTGGCTGCTTTGGTTAACAGTGTTGAAATACTATGCCATTCTTGGGCCGAGAATGGCAACCAGTGGGCGGGATTCGGTCATGGGAAGCAGTCCGTGGATCCTTCTCGCGTTCTTTCATGATGTTTGAATGCAAGGTCGAGAGTTGCTAATCAAACCCCGGAGGCACTGGAAGTCAGATTCCTTGCGGCTGCTTTTAACATCTTTTAACCACAGATCCACTTTTGTCTATTTTGGTCACTTGGTCTTGGCTGTCTGCCTATTTTGGAGCGGCTTTTTTTCCGCCAAATTTACAGATCCTCCTTTCCTGATGGTTTTGTTCCCATCTTTTTGTCCTCTTCCTGAAGTATGGAATGCATCTTGTCGAAGAAGGTCGGCAGTTCCTCTCGGCTGATGAGCAGATCATCGTCCTTATCGCACTCGGCAAAGGCCTCCATGTACTGCTGCTCCACATGCTCCGGACCTTCAAAAATGTCCAGCACTTCCGACCAAGACATTTTGCCATCCTTATCCGTGTCCACCTGAGCTGGTTCTGGGCTGGTTCCACCGTAGCAATGGACACTTAAAAGGCTTGTTTTGGAGGAGGTGAACGTCACAAAACTACAAGATCTACATCAAGCTACTAGAAGATACTGCAGACGGTTTCTTGGCAAAAAATCAACATTTAAGGAAGTTTCATCCCACCTGCGACATGAGCTCGTCAAAGTCCGGTGGCCCCTGTGCCTCCTCGGACTCTTGTGCAAACGCCAGGGACAGAAGTGCAGGAAGGGCCCTCAAAAGATTCATCGTTACAGAAAATGTTGCTGTGCTTGAGCCAAATCAGTCAACCCGTAGAAAATCCGGCAAAATTGGAGCCGCGAAGGTCTTGCATGCATCATGCAGGACACAGAGGCTTACGCAAGGCACTCACACACATCCCAACACACTAAGACTCAGGGTTTCCACTAAGAAGCTGAATCAAAGGCAAAAGCGAGTCTCAGTACAAGTCATGCCTCCGTCACTCTGCTTCACTTAGTTCTAGTCACCTGCATATAGTCAAGAAGTTCCTTAATCAGTTACCTTTTGGAAGTTGCAGCCAAATATAGAAGAAATCATGCCATCTCTACCTGGATCCAGCGTCAGTCGGCCCCCCCAGCCATTTCTCCAAAGGGGGGACGCACGTGACGCACGTGCGGAGCCGCACGCCCCAAAGCAAGGGGTCTTCTGACTGTGATTTCTGTTTGCAGCAGTTCTTACTGGCCTTCCTCCGCTGTTTGGGTGCAGTTCGAGTGAACTAAGTGGAGTTATTATACTGTAGTCATCAGTGTTTTGCTCGTTGTGTCCTATCCTATTTCGTGGGGATTCAAATCCCATGGTTATATCAAGTTATATCCATTGTATTCATCAACTGCACCCCAAAGCAGTGAGTTCCAAACATGCTTCTGATCACGTGGCGCGGCGCCATGAGATCGGAGGAAGGCTCAGTTAGGCTCTGGCAGCCTTCACTTGGAGTAGATGGGCGCCAAGGCCTGCAAATACTGGTGATGGATACCCCATCTCCGGTAAAACATATTTCAAGCCATTTCAAGCCACTCCCTGTGGTGACTTCGCAACGTCTCAACATGACTCAGCATTCAAACTGCAGCCGATCCGCTTGAAAAAAGCGCCTGGATCGCAGCATCCAGTGTGTCCACTGGACCCAGCTCTGAGGATTGCTTCGCTTTCATGGCCGCCACCTGGCGCAGTGCCCATGGTCGAGTCAGGGAACTCGGGAAAGGAGGCGTCACCGCGACGAAGCAACGTCAGGGGGGTGATCATTCCAAATCGCCAGGGAAAAAGTGGGAATAGGTTGTTCAAATTCAGTCAAAACATGTCAAAACCATTCACAGCGGCAGTGTAAAGAACTAATCAAAATCAAGCAGGGACATGATCTCCAAATCTTGTTGCAACATGTTGGGTTTGTCGCATATGCCGAGACTTTCAATTATTTTCGAGATATTTATCAGAAGTGAAATTTGTGCATACTTGTATATACTTGTGCATTTCTATCTGCAACGGTTTGGAACAATTTTTACTGGTAACATTGCCTGCTCCCCGGCAAACGACACCCTACATGTTGCAACATCGCGTCATGCTCTTGGCCAGGAGTACCATCACGTCATGATGAAGAGCCAAGCGCTTCAAGTACTCGTCTTGATCCAAGTCAGCCTTCTTCACCTGTCATCCCAGGGGATGGAGCTGTGAGTTTCACCGTTCGGTGTGCGTTTTCAGTTCGGTGAAAAATGTGGGTGAAACGACGCCTCTTGGAATTCTTGGAATATTGTTGGAATACTTGGGGTGACGGCAAATATTCACCCAAATACCTAAATCCTTCCCCATCCATCTTTCTTTTCCCTGCTAGCAATTTTGCCACTGTTTGTGCCAGAACGGTAACACTGAGCCTTTTGTGCCAGAAAATAGTCAGCCTGAGCTGCATTGTGGATCCACACACAGGCTAAATCAGCTGCGAGCATATCCACCAGGTTTGACAGCGAGAATTGCAATGGGTCCCCTTGCAAGAATAGGTGCTAACTTGTCTAGGTTGGCTCTCTTTCTCACTCTCTCTCTCTTTCCCTCTCTCTCTCCCCTCAAATAGATACACATATAATCATAAAAATGATATATACATATATATACATATATATTTAAATAATGTATGTATGTATGTATGTATGTATGTCTGTATGTCTGTATGTCTGTATGTCTGTATGTCTGTATGTCTGTATGTCTGTATGTCTGTATGTCTGTATGTCTGTATGTCTGTATGCCTGTATGCCTGTATGTCTGTATGTCTGTATGTCTGTATGTCTGCATGTCTGTATGTCTGCATGCCTGTATGTCTGTATGTCGGTATGTCTGTATGTCTGTATGTCTGTATGTCTGTATGTCTGTATGTCTGTATGTCTGTATGTCTGTATGTCTGTATGTCTGTATGTCTGTATGTCTGTATGTCTGTATGTCTGTATGTCTGTATGTCTGTATGTATGTATGCATGTATGTGTATGTATGTGTGTGTATGTGTATGTATGTAATGGTATGTAATGGTATGTAATGGCATGTAATGGCATGTAGTGGCATGTAATGGCATGTAATGGTATGTAATGGTATGTAACGGTATGTAACGGTATGTAATGGTATGTAGTGGTATGTAGTGGTATGTAGTGGTATGTGATGGTATGTGATGGTATGTGATGGTATGTAATGGTATGTCATGGTATGTCGTGGTATGTCATGGTATGTGATGGTATGTAATGGTATGTAATGGTATGTAATGGTATGTAATGATATGTAATGGTATGTAATGGCATGTAATGGCATGTAATGGCATGTAATGGCATGTAATGGTATGTAATGGTATGTAATGGTATGGAATGGTATGTAATGGTATGTACTGGTATGTGATGGTATGTAATGTAATGTAATGTACTGTACTGTACTGTAATGTAATGTAAGTATGTATGTATGTTTGTTTGTTATGATATGTAATGTAATGTAATGTAACGTACTTTAATGTAATGTGTGTATGTATGTATGTATGTATGTATGTATGTATGTATGTGTGATAAAAATATATTTGATATATATATATATATGTGTGTGTGTGTGTGTGATATATATACGAATAAATGTGTGGGTGTGCGAGTTTGGACATGAACTTGCTGCCACTTCCGCATCAGCACAGATAGCACAGGCTACGCTTGTGCCCTTTCTTGCAGCCACCGGCACGGTGGTGGTCATGATCTTCTGGGCATGTTCCTCCTTTGTGGCAATCCAACGCACCATCCTTGGCACCCACGGCCCAGAGATGCGGCAGAAATCCTCGAAAAAATCGCGTTTTTTTAATGGCACTAAATATATGTTGTCTGAAAATGATGGGGAAACCTCAAATACCGATGGCATTATCACTTTATCATTTTTTTTTCATGTTTTTTCCTATCATTTGATGGCCATAATTGGGGGTATATCCCATTTTCAGACACACCTAATGCACTGAACCAACCCATGACCCACAGCCCAAAACGAAAAAAACTCAAGGCGAGAGCTGATGAATGTCTTGCAGTGCTCCAGCCTTCGATCTCGGGTGCTCAACCAAGCGGAGGCACTGTGGTTGCCACGGATTTCGGGTTCGCCATCACGTTCCCCATTCCCCTCATTCCCCTCCGGTAATGTAGGAGTTTGGCAAACTGGTTACAATTAGAATATATTAAAATACTAGGTAAATCATCCATAAATCATCCATAAATGGGCCATAGTGTCCATTCGGCGATGTGAAATTAGCAGATGGCTTAATAATGCCCATGTCTGGACCGAGCCAGAAGTTGGCTATGCTTGCTGATCTACCGCGGTTCTATCCCAAAACCGTGCCCATCATTGGTTAAGTCCCAGCTAGTTGAAACTTGACTTCCCATGTTCGCCGGGTAATCCTGTATCTGATATCATGTTTGGGGTTCAACTTATCCCGTGATACAGTGATACCCCCTTCTTCCATCCCCATACGTTTGGTTGAGAACTACCATACCCATTTCACAGCTCACATATGGTTCCAAAAAAAAAACGCAACACGTCTCTTTTTTTAAACAGAACACCTAGTTTTTGTTGGTAAAAACATGTTAAAAACATCTGACACCTTCCATTTTTCATTGGGATTTGTTGGTGAAAGATGGTTAAACATGGTTAAAGATGCTTAAAGATGGTTAACGATGGTTAACGATTGTTAACGATAGCTAAGGATGGTTAAAAATTGTTAAACATTGTTGAAGATTGTTAAGGATGGTTAAAGATGGTAAGATGGTTAAAGGTGGTTAAGGATGGTTAATAATGGTTGAAGATGGTCAAAAATTGTTTTAAAATGGTTTTAAAAAATGTTAAAAACTGCTCAAAAACGGTTCAACATTGTTGAAGATTGCTTAGGGTGTTTTAAGATGGTTAAAGATTGTTCAAGATGGTTTGAAATGGTTATTCCCCTCAAACACACATTTTTAAAGATGGTTAAAACCTCCATTTTTCGGACCGGCCCGAGATGGCAGTCCACTCCGATCCTTTCCAATCCCCCCGCGTTCGCGCCTTGTGGAGTTCCTGTGCTTGGACAACGGACTTGCGGATGGTTGAGGCGTCCTGATCTTTGGGAGATTAACAAGAAGAACTTAAGGGTATATCGGTATATCTATTGTTCATCTATGGTTTAATGGGTTCATCTATGAATGGGTGCGTCCAAGATATGTTTTCCTATTGTTTATCTATGGTTTTTGATGGGTATATCCACATCTTTTGGGAATACTGAATATATCGATGGTCAATCATGCATATACGGGTATTTATTGGTTCTGTGGTTAATCATGGGGGTTCGAACATATTTTTATAACCAGGCTACGTATATTTGGTAAATTTACCTATGGTCAGTCATGGGTATAGCTAGATAAGTTTTGATTAATATTGCTGAATATACCTGGGTAGAAGCAATCTGGTGATCGAATGGTGATTGCAGTAATGGTGATCAATAGTACGGATGTATGGATACAGTAGCTGATAACTAACCTGAAAAGTTCAGTCATTTTGGGATAGTTAACCCAATCCGAACCGGCGACATGAGGGCATGATCAAATTCATCAATCTGTGGATTTAACATGATTTAACCAACAAAAATAAGGGAAACCAGCCATAAGTATCCATAAGTGTGGATGGAATGGAATTGGAGTCCATTAGCCCTAAATCCCTAATGGAAATAAATTTGGAATTAAAATCTCGCCCTAAAATGGTTTGATGGGTGACCCACAATGGCTTGGAGTAATTTTCTACACCAATGGGTATATATAGATAGATATAGATTATAGATATACAGATATACATATATATATAGATATAGATATATAGATATATAGATAAATAGATATACAGATATTTAAATATAGAGATATAGAGATATAGAGATATAGAGATATAGATATATAGATATATAGATATATAGATATATAGACATATAGATATATAGATATATAGATATATAGATATATAGATATATAGATATATAGATATATATATAGATATATAGATATATAAATATATAGATATAGACATAGAGATATAGAGATATAGATATACATATAGAGATATAGAGATATAGATATATAGATATATAGATATATAGATATATAGATTTATAGATATAGATATAGATATAGATATGGTTTATGTGTGTGTGTGCACCCGCGTTTTTCAACAAACCCTCATTGGTTGTATTGATGGGAGATTTCCATGGGGGGGAGTTCAGGGTGGCATCTTTGTATCATACATGTCGGAAAATAAGTAAATAAAGAGGGGAAATTATGATCGAACCCCTTTCAAATGCAATATTGGAGACAATCTGGATATATCTGGATACTAGTTTCCCAATCTGAAGCTTAGTTAAGCTCAGTTAGGCTGGAAATAGCCAAATGTAATTAGCCAATATGAAACTGTTTGGAAGCTGCTGCTTTACTAGTTGGAAACTTTGATCATACTCATATACATCTAAATACCAGCCCATGACTAGGCAACTAGTTTACGATCGCCTGATGTTTGAGCCAAATCTTTTCGCCAAATAAGGGTTGGTTAAAGGGGATTCCCCGCTCATAAAAAGGGTCCAACCCTCGAAGGAAAAAAAGAACATCAACCAACCACCGTGTATCAATTCTATCCCGGTTTGTTTGATGGCTAAAACATGCTAAAACGCTCTAGTATGATCAACTATGACTATCACGCTTTAAGATGTAACTCCCCTAGTTCTCAGACAAACTGTCACCAATCAACCATCTTTTATATCCCGATATCATCCCATGTTTTCGAGTGTTAAGAACCCTACTGAAGTGATCACATCTAGAGTAACCAATCGTTATTTGTCACCTATATACCCTCCAGTAATCTAATGGAACACCCACCATTTACTTCGATGATTTCCCCAGCTAGAAACCTCCATTTTTCATGGGGACTTCCCAGCTAGCCTTGTTTGATGACACCGGTAGGTACTATCCCCATTCTTGTCACCATCAAGATTCCCATTGATCCTCCATCATGCTTATATTCCCATCATTATCCCATCAATTATCCCATTAATGCATGGTTAAATCCCTATTTTCTAGTTGAATGATGCTTATGTTCCCATCATTATCTCATCACTATCCCATTAAAAATGGTAAAACGATTGGTTTTCATGGGTTTTCCCCATCATTTTCCTATGAGTTTCCCATCTTTCGTTCGATTTTTACCGGGCAGTTGACGCCGTCCTCCATCATGGCCTGCACGCGGAGCTCATCGGTGAAGATTCCGCAGGGCACCTAGCAGAAGGCGATCGAGCCACGGTGCCCGAAGGGTGAAAATGGTGAGTCGTGATGCTTAAATGGTACCCTCTGGTAATTTAACATAAATGGTTGGATTTAATGGGGTTTTATTGTGGTTTAATGGGATATTAATGGGATTTACCCTCTGGTAATGTCAAAATAGCTATTGAAAATGACCCAGTCGAAATAGTGGATTTTCCCATGAAAAATGGTGATTTTCCATAGCTATGTTAGGTTACCAGAGGCCTTCTGGTAAATTAACAGTTCGACCCTGGCAGTCATCGGGGTTGGAAGACTACTTTCCATTAAAAATTGGTGATTTTCAGGGTCTATGTTTATTTACCAGAGGGTAAATGGTACCCTCCCAATTAAACAATCTAGGGGTTTATTAATCCAGGGTTGACATATAAACTGGGTGAAAATGGTGAGGTGATGGGGGATATTGACCATGATCCCAATGAAAATAGTTCTGTAATGGGGATAGTGATGGAGATATTGGCCATGATGGTGATGGGGATATTGACTATCATGAACATATTGCTGTGATATTCCTACCATGCGAAAGCCCTTTATTCTATGGGAAGCTTATGGGAATAGGGTGGGATCATGGAGGTATGGTGGGGAAATGTGATGCCAATGGGGTATTAATGTGATAGTCCTGCCAGCGTGTCAGTGTAAGTGTTGCTGTTCCTGCTGCTACTACTCCTACTACTCCTCCTCCGACGACAGCTGCGACTACGACTACGTATACGACTACGACATACTACGACTACGACACCGACTTAATTGGAGAAGAAGGAAGGAGTGGGAGTAGGAGTGGGAGTGGGAGTGGGAGTGGGAGTGGGAGTGGGAGTCGTCGTCGTCGTCGTACTAAACCGGTATTGACGGTAGCTGGCGAAACTGTCTACCGGTGCTAGTCACAGGATGTACACGGTACTAAACTGATCGACCTGTACTGATTTGGTATGCGGTGAATAGGTTGTTGCAGTAAGCACTTGCTAGTCAAGCTGCTTCTGATCTACGGCTCTGTCTTCTTCTTCTTCTTCTTCTTCTCCGGCTTCCACCTAGCGTGCGCATCAACCTCCCTTGGGGCAACCTCTCTCCGCTTCCACCCTGTCCCCTTCCATGCAGTGGTCTGCTGTCAAGCTGGAGGCTCGTACATAGTACCTGGCGCTACTTTGTGGGGTCGGTATACTGTCAATAGGTTGTTACGGCAAGCACTTGCTACACAAGCTACTTCCGTTTTACGGCTCTGTCTTTGTCTCCCCTTCTTCCTCTTCTTCTTCTTCTTCTTCTTCTCCTTCTTCGTCTCCTTCTCCTTCTCCTTCTCCTTCTCCTTCTCCTCCTTCTCCTTCTCCTTCTCCTCCTTCTCCTTCTCCTTCTCCTCCTCCTCCTTCTCCTTCTCCTTCTCCTTCTCCCTCTCCTCTCCTCTCCTCTCCTCTTCTCTTCTCTTCTCTTATGCTTCTCTCTCCGGCTTCCACCTAGAGTGCACATCAAACTCCCTTGGGGCCACCTCTCTATGGCCAGCGGGCTTGCCGCAGGCAAGCAAGTTTTCCTGATAATATGATGGAGAAATTTGTGGGATTTTAGTATTGGGATATTACAAATTAAATGTGTATTAGTAGGATATGGTGAAAGTGGTGAAATGATGGGGATGTGCACTGAAGATACTATGATGATCATCAAATGAGTAATATGTCGTTGGTACTATGTTTAGATGGTTGAAATCAGATATTAGTATGATAGAACCAATGGGGTATGTGAGGGGAATGAGATATTAATGATATATACAGTAATGATATATTAAATAGGATATTAATGCTGGGGAAACAGCTGATGAATATGTCGTTGCTACTATTTAGATTGTAGAAATCTAGCTGTGAATTGATATTGACAAAACATCTCCAACAGTGCAGATTTGTTCCTTCTTTAAAACCCTCCATCCCCGAAAAATACACAGGATGGGGCCCCATAGTTGACGAAGTTGGTTTGTTAGTCCAATAACTAGGCTTTATGGAGAACACTGCTTTTTCGCTAAAGGGGATTATAAATCAACATCATTCACTGGGGGGCACCACCCAAACCCCCCAAAAATCACCTGGCAATGGAAGCGCACGGCTGGACGGAGCGTGGCCTAGCGAGGTGGAATCGACCAGGCAACATATGGGGTGTTCCAAACTATAAAACCAAGAAGAATTGTTATTTTAACGCTTTTTTTTTTAAGGAGCACCTGTATTTTATGATGGAATCTTCTTTTTGTAAGATTGAAACATCGAAATAGAAAGATGTCCTTTACCAACCTAGTCATGGTGGCAGCATGAAGCATAATTCATTCTGAATCATGTGGTTGGGGAAACTCAATTTAATACGTGAAAGGTGCAGTTCCAAATGGATTTTCCTAATATAACCATATAATATAGCTACCATATCCCAACTTATGCTGGTTATCAACTACAATACATATCATTACCATGGTTATTACCCATTTATGTGAGTAAAACAATAATAAACTATGCCCCAAATCACCATAAATAGGTGGACTTCCAACCATTCCCAAATGGGTGCTTTCTTGTTTTACCCACATTAATCATATAGAAATCCCGTTAAAATCCTCATTTTCTTTGGTTAAACCACCATTAAACCACCATTTTTCATGGTTAAAGCACCATTAAAGCACCATTAATCCCAACGGCCCAAGTGTGTCTTTTTCCATCCGCTTTCTCGACACCAGCCTTGGCTCACCGTCGCTTAAAATGAAATGGCAAGAAGTAAAAAAACTGATCAACATGACAACTGATATATATATATATATATGTGTGTGTAATTATGTATATATATATATATACGTTTATATATATATATGTAATTATGTATATATATATACGTTTATATATATATATATGTAATTATGTATATATATATATACGTTTATATATATATATATGTAATTATGTATATATATATACGTTTATACGTTTATATATATATATATGTAATTATGTGTATATATATATACGTTTATATATATATATATGTAATTATGTATGTATATATATATATATACGTTTATATATGTATATATATGTAATTATGTATATATATATATACGTTTATATATATATGTAATTATGTATATATATATACGTTTATATATATATATGTAATTATGTGTATATATATATACGTTTATATATATGTTTATGTATATATATATGTATATATATATATATACGTTTATATATATATGTAATTATGTATATATATATACGTTAATATATATATATATGTAATTATGTATATATATATATATACGTTTATATATATATATATGTAATTATGTATGTATATATATATATACGTTTATATATATATGTAATTATGTATATATATATACGTTTATATATATCTATATATATATAATTATGTATGTATATATATATATACGTTTATATATATATATGTAATTATGTATATATATATACGTTTATATATATATGTAATTATGTATATATATATATATATACGTTTATATATATATATATGTATGTAATTATAAAGGTGTCCTAAAATAGTGGTACCCCCAACTCATCCATCTTAATAGGAGTTTCATGGATTCTTCCATGATAAAACCATCCATTTTGGGGTACCCTCGCATTTGTGGAAACCTTCATATATCACCCATATCTTTGAGTGGAAAACCTATAAAAAAAAATCATGAACATTCATGAACATTTACCCTGTGGTTATTTAACATAGCCATGGAAAATCACCATTCTTAATAGATAAACCCAGGTAAACCATCTATAAATGGGCCATTTTCCATGGCTATGTTAAATAACCAGATGGTAGATACAACGTCACATCCACCAAGCGGCTCTGGCAGCCCAAAGGGTTGTTGCCCAATCTGCCTCGGCATAGTCGGGAAATCATGGAAATCCTCGAGCGAAATGGTCCATTTTCCATAGCAAACTGTTGGATTACCAGAGGTCCGTATCTTTGGCCTTAAGTATCGCAATTACTAGAGGGTAGATGGATGAATGGATAGATGGATAAATGATGATAAATGGACAAATAGTCTAGACACAGCAAGAAACCACACATGCATGTAAAGATGCACCTGAATACATATCTATACCCGCATACGTGTGTATCCGACCACTCATGACGACATGAAATGCTTGGGATCTCTAGTGCTATCGTTGTCGTGTCCTTCGGCATAGTCAGCTTTGTTCTCAAAAACTGAGAATGATTCCAGAATGTTCCAATGTATTTGCAGGGCATCAAGCTAGATTGGCAGCTCACCTCGTTGGTTAACAATGGTTAACAGATGTCAATAGGGGTTCCCAGCTCGTGGATAATTATGATTCATGATAATATCGCAAATATATATATATATATATTACCACCCCCGAATTAAGCTTAAACACCAACCGTGGTTTCGCAGCCGCTGCTCAATTGGCAGCTTCAAAATAAGTGCGTCTGAAAACGGGGTGTACCCAAAAATCACAATTTTCACTGGGGAATATGAATGGATTTGATGGTTCCCGTATTTTTTTGAAAGCCTATGATTATCACCATATATCTCGAATTCTAGATTTTTCGGATGATTTCTCTATATGATCTCAGATGATCTCCGATTTGGAGGAGTTCATCTGGAGTTCAAAGACATGGTGCCAAAAGCTCCAGAGACCTTGCCACCAACGTCTCCACTTCCTGCCTCGCTGCACGCTCGCTCTTGGCCGCCTCTCGCGGGACGGCAGAGTTTGGCTGGCCGGGAAATCCCCCAAAAATGGCGGTTTCTAGCTGGGAAAATCATCTATAAATATTATACCCTCTGGTAAAACATACAAAAAGCTATTGAAAATGGCCATAGAAATAGTGAGTTTTCCCCTTAAACATGGTGATTTTCCATAATTATGTAAACGTTTACCAGAGGGTATTATAAATGAGGGAGGTTCGATTGCTACGTTATGATTCCCGGAGGGCAGACTAAAGCTCATAAATGGGGTTGATCGTGAGGAATTGGAGGAGTTCACCAACTATGGAAGGATGATGGATGGGAGTGATTGGAGATCATGGTAGTCTCTAAATTTATCCCAAAGTCTCAGATTATTAATTGATGCTGATGATGATGCGGATATCATCCAGAAATGCCCCTTTTTGTTAGAGGTTTGAATGGGAAACTGATCTATAGATTCTATAGATTATTGTGAATGGAGGATTTTTGATCATTGATTGATGATAAAGCCATATGAATCTGAATTCTGATTCTTCACAAACCTGACAAAATCGCTGATATCATACGGCCCAGCTATGGATTACGATTCCCGAGATCTAATTCATCCGGATCATGTGGCCATGGCAGCCCTTGTTTTTGTTGAAGTATCTCTTGAAATATAGTACCAAAAAAAGAAAGGTATAACATGGTATAACATGCAATAAATCACAATTCTCTATCTGTTTGAAGATGATAAATTATATGTCTATTTGATTCTATTGGGCGGGTCAATACCATGGAAACTGTCAGATTGTTGCAGGGTGCCATCGGCATACCTGGAAATATGATGGGATGGACATGTCACTTGCCCAGTGGTTAGTCATATCAAATGTCCATCAATCATGTTTAACTGGTTGCAAGCAGATACCCTCTTGCAATTTGAAAATTTTGAAATCGTTATGGAATCCATGGAAAGTCACCATTAAATTGGCAGGTAAAATCATCGAAATATTCCTGGGCCATGGCTTCCAGTTAACAAAAATTACCCAACGGATCCCGATGGTAAATCATCCATGTTCTCATAATATTATAATTATGGTATAGTTCTCCTATCACTGCCCACGATTATAAACCGAATTATAGGAACTCATTACGGCTATAGTAATTGGGTTAACTATAAGTATAGGAACCCTATGCCTATACATGCTATGACTACTACTATAACTACTATAAACCCCATGGATTTCTAATTATAGTTACCCCATGTTACCCCTATTTTCCCTACCCGAAACGTGTCATCATCATTGCCGTGGCTGGAAAATTTCCATCAATATGAAGGCTTCAGCCTTTCAGCTGGAAAAAAATCATCTTACTATAGATTAGAATGGGGAAAACGATCCTTAATGGAAAATATCATCGAACCCAATGCAAAAAAAAAAACATCAAACTCAAACCATGTGGTTTTTTATATCACCCTAAACCCTCAATATTCGGTAATCATCGATTTTTAACATTTTTTAACCATCCTCCAATGGAGCAAACACAGCTGGGAAAAACCAGGGGAAAAACCCATCCATCCCCGAACCGAAACCTCCAAGGCTTCCCCCAAGGCTTTCAACACGGCGTTGGGCAGTTCCACCGGAGCCTGGCGTGTTAGTTTGAGATTTCAGCTATAAATGGAGGTTTCTAGGAGGGAAAATCACCCATTTTAATAGATGATCATTAGGAAACTCTAACATGATCCATCAATATCCATCATATTGATTCATATTCCATGTGAGTTATCAACATTTCACCGAAAATCACGAATCGAAACTATAATACCCTCCGCTAATTCAAAAGTGGCAACATCTGCAAGCGGGTGAGTTTCAATTGCCGCGTTTGTTTACTGGACGGAATAGATGATCATAGTAACTCCCAAAAAAAAATGAAAAACAAATTCCCATCCAAGAGAATTGTGATAAATTACTTTCCTACCCTGATGGGGGGGTTGCGATATATCATCTGATAACATCTGATTATCCCATATCTTGCTTCGATGATTGATCTGATTAATTCTGATTACATCTGGCTATCCCATATTTCCCCACTCTACGGGAAGGAGGAATGTGTCCATCAAAAAGAGCATGCACTGCACTACTTACAACTGGTTGGTGGATTTAACCATCTTGATAAATATGAAAGTCAATGGGAAGGATTATCCCACATATTATGGAAAATAAAACATTTTGAAACCAACAACCAGACAAATATGGTGATGTAGATGAGCATCCTAAAGTACTGAAAACAATCGCTGCTGATGCCATCTGATCAAATCACCCATGCAGAAATGCGAGCACAATTCCAGGGAGCTGTGATGCTCACATGTTTCGAACTTTCATCTCTGAAATATCTGCCATCTACAAGTTGAATCTCGAGCAAACAAAACGGATTGGAAAGGAACATCACATCCACCCACACAAACAAATGCCAGCCGCCATCAGCCGCCTGAGCAACAGGCCCTGTCTCCTGCATTTCTGCACCAACCACTGCCGTCTGATGAAAGACCTGGTGTCGCCGCAGTTTCCTGCGCAGAGCAGCAGTGGAGACTTTACTTTCGGGTAGGTCCCGCGCATGGCGCAGGAGGTCTCTGGAGGCCACACGCAAACGCGCAGCCAATTGCTGTGCCCAGCCATCAACGGCCATCAAGGACATGGCGGTGTCAAAGACGAGCTGCTCCACATCAAGCACTTCAGAAGCTGTCCTGTTTGGAGTGGCAAGGCCAAGCCGCACAGACTCGCAGAGCCAGGAAAATTCATGAAGATCACAGTGTGGAACCACTAATTTTAACCATAGCTTTTCATGAATTAACCATCATTAACATTAACCATCATGATTTAGCCGTATGGCCCGATGGCCCGATGGCTCTCATAGACACCATCAACCAGGGCCGCCAAGACGCCACGATCTTCGCGGTTGAGGAACCCCATGGTGCCCACCAGGGCTGGGCCGACGGCCCCTGGATTGGCTGCGGCCGGCCTCATGGCCACTTTGCTCCTGTAAGCGCTCCGCTTCCACCATAGCAGCTCCATCTGCCAGCGCTTGCTGCAGGGATTCCTTGGGTCATTTGCCCAATTTTGCCCATCGTTTTCCGCTTTTGCTTCATACTAGTAACATGTCACTAGATTCACTAGATGTCACTGGGCACTGGTTTGGGATAGTTGGTTGGGACCTTTTGGACAAATCCACAAAACCGCTGATGGAGACATATGTGAGCAACAGAAATGATTTGGGGTTACTACAAGCACGAAGCGGACTCTAGCTTGGTTTCCATTCCTGACCTCGTTTTGATCACTGACCTCGTTTTCCAACGCCGCTTACTTTCCTGCATCTTAAAGTATTTGATCTTATATATAATACCTACCTTGTTTCTTCAAGCACGACTACCTAGTGACCTAGTGTTACACCTAATTCTGCCGTTTCGTGCGCGAAAGCAAAGCTCCGCCACACTGAAAATAGCTGGAAGGGCACACACAAGCACTTGGTTTCGGCCGCCTGGGATCATCTTTCCCAAGAGGGACAATAAGAAAACCCTATGCAAACACGTCGACAGCTCAAGCCCAGGCGCCCTTCCTTCAGAACACATCGCCCGCTGCAAGCCCTGGTGTCGCGCCCGCACCGCGTGCTCCAGCCTGCGTCTCCGCTCCACTGTGTTGCAGAGTTCTTCCTTTAAGCACTGGATCTGCAAATGGTCCGGTGCCACATCATATCCATTGGGTAACTCCTCCAGAAGAGCTTTCCACGACCTAGGCCTTGCTTTCAGCAACTGCCTCAGAGAGGCATTCTCCGCCTGCAGCCGCGTGATCTCTGACTGGATTTGATCCAACTCAGTCTCCATGACCTCCGTCACCTGGCCATGGCCATCGCAGCCACCTGACTCCGTCGGCTGGACTTGAGGCGTCCTGGCTGAAGTGCGAGCCTTCGGAGCACCTGGGCAGAAACTGAGAGCAACTAAGCTGTGTTCAAATCCTGAGATGTCATTAATTTTACTGCTGTATTGATGGAGGTTCCCGTACTGACAACCCCAAGATAGTAGTATGACCCCCGTAATCATCAACCAACAGGGGTAGACCGCAGCCACTGCTCAGCTGACTGTTTCGTCCGACAGAAAACATCATCCCAGTTCCCCTCCCCAAGCAGATCGGTTCTGAGAATTTCACGCCCACAATTCCAACGGATTGGAAATCAGTGTTCAAACTGTTGGGAATCTGTAGGGGCTATCCATACCCCTGATATCAACTGTTTGTCGGTTTTTTGTTGGTCCCCGCATCCCGATTTTCAGCTGGTCAACTGATCCAAATTTGTCCCCATTTAACGATTCATAAACCTAAAAGTTGTTTGAAAAAAAAAATATGGAAAACTTGTACATGTCATTACATGTCCCCATGAAATCCCACGCTGCCTCCAATGCCTCCACTGCCTCCACTGCCTCGCAGGGCGGAGGATGACGGTGATCGTGCAGCAGCCGGCAGACGCGGCGGCAGCATGGTCCCAATGGTGCTGGACTTCCAGAACTTCGGCGTCCATCCAGCAAGAATACACGACTCATGTCATGTCAAACATGTTCTTTTCTTATGTTGCTATAATATCTTTGTAAGTCCTACTAAGAAACATGTGTTCTTCTTTTGATTGCTGTTATATTTACTAAAACCTATGAATGAATTGCAATCAGTTACATTACTATCATTTGCTATCTAGGTATAATCCAATATAGATGTCTGTGCTGTCATTTGGGATGATGACATTCAGATGCCCCTTTCCCAACACAGTCTGTTGCATAGACTTTACTGGATTGCATCTGAAAATTCCAACTGATGTTTCGAATGCATGAGCTTCTGAGTGGCTTCTTAGTCACCGAAAGTCACACGTCTTGTTGAGTGCTGGGTGAACCACCGACCAGGATATATTTAGAATGAAGCGCCAGATATACAGGTGGGGTGTCCAAAATTGTTGTTTCACCAAGCAGTAGAATTTAGCAGTGGTAAATTGTCCAGCCCTATCCTTCAAATATGTTCTTCCTCCTTTCTTGCTCTCTCTCTCTCTCTCTCACACTCTGTAGTCGTGTCCGCTGGACGCCAATTTCAAGAGTGTCTTGGTAGATAGCAGTGGGTCAAAACCTAAAGGTGCCTCATATCCCAGAAATATTGTTGCATTGCCTTGTATCCCAGAAATAGTGTTGCCTCATATCACAGAAATATCCAGAAATATTGTTACAACATGTTGGACTGATCGTGAATCCTCTATGTTGGATGCTTGCCTATACCATCATCTACCGATTCTTGGGGTTACCATGGGTTACTATAGGCTATATACTTGGTTCCCATATTTGATAGCTTCATAAACAGGATACTCTCTTTTTCTCCAACTGACCGCCGGGGAGGGCGTTGACAGCCACCCACATTTTCCGTTGAGAGACCTGCACCGGCAAACGTCGCACGATGGAAGACAACATTTCTCCTGCAGAAAATGTAGCGGACACACATTCGGAAGCTGCTGGCTAATGGGGGCATGAAAATATAACAGTCCGATTGAATATGTTTGAATATGTTTGGATATGTTTGAATATGTTTGAATATGTTTGAATATGTTTGAATGCTCCTCTTTTCATCAAATCTGGCAGTCGAAAACAACCATTTTTACTGGGAAAACAGGAGGTGGATCATTTCCGTCTTAGATTGCCAAACAAGGATTAAAAATTGGAAGATCTATCTATATATGGACTATATATGCACACACATGGGCGTAAATGAACGAAACGAATGAAACCACCAACCAAACATCATCACTGATGCCACAGTCGATCATATATGTAGGTGTGCCTCGAACCTTGGGAACACCCCAGTTTTGGCCACCAAATGATATGGAAAACTGATCATAAATCATCAAATTTGGTGGTTTTGAAGAAATCACCCCGTTGACAAAACTCAAGAACCAGCAAATCCAGTGCTCAAACCAGACGTTCCAAGTGGGTGTCGAGTAGCTACTGTAGGGCGGATGGGCTCTTCAAAACCAAATACGACAAGTTCGAACATCAACAGAGTGGTCTGGTCCAAAAATGCAAAATGGAGCAGCCCACAATGTGGTGCCCCCCGGCTATGAGTGGTTTTAGTTTGCAGTCAGTGCCAGAATTATAGAACGGAGCCAGGAGGACAAAAGTACGGTAAAATACCGTACCTTTGTCCTCCTCCGGGTTCCGATTCGGAGCGGAGTCGGGAAATTTAATTATAGAACGGGGAGGAGGACAAAGGTACGGTATTTTACAGTACTTTTGTCCTCCTGGCTCCGTTCTATAATTTCTGGCACTGACATGATATTTACTGCATATTTGTACATATACAGTATATCATATACAATCTATAAAATGAAGATTTAATGAGGATTTAATGAGGATTTGATGAGGAAATGAAGATAAAATGCAGATAAAATGAAGATTTGATGAGGAAACGAGGATAAAATGAGGATAAAATGAGGAAAATGAAGATAAAATGAGGATTTGATGAGGAAATGATGATAAAATAAAGATAAAATGAACATAAAATGAGGATTTAATCAGGATTTAATGAGGATTTGATGAGAAAATGAAGATAAAATGAAGATAAAATGAAGATAAAATGAGGATTTGATGAGGAAATGATAATAAAACGCGGATAAAATGAGGATTTAATGGGGATTTGATGAGGAAATGAGGATAAAATGCAGATTTAATGAGGATTTAATGAGGATTTGATAAGGAAATGAAGATAAAATGATGATAAAATGAGGATTTGATGAGGAAACGAGGATAAAATGAGGATGCTGTAACATGAGGATAATGGGAAATGTGGGAAAAATGGGGGGAAACAGAATTATAGAACAATAGCGCTCCGACAAGAATTATAGAACGACGAGAAAAGCTAGGAGTAAATTCAGATACGTTTTTTTTCTACCTTCCGAGGAAAACAGAATTATAGAACAACAGGGTACGGTAAATAACCGTACCTTCGTACTCCTCAACTTCCGTTCTATAATTCTGTGTTCCCCCATTTTTCCCACATTTACCAGGTGATTTTCTTAGATTTCATGGTGATTTTATAAGATTTCATGGTAATTTTATGGGATTTCATGGTAATTTTATGGGATTTCACGGTGATTTTCTTAGATTTCATGGTGATTTTATAGGATTTCTGGGACCCCGGAAGAGGTTCTATAATTCTATAATTGATTTTTCCGTTCTATAATTAATTTTTCCGTTCGACGGAAAAATTAATTATAGAACGGGGCCCGGGAAACATAATTATAGAACGAAAATGGGAAATGTGAGAAAAATGGGGGAAAACAGAATTATAGAACAACAGCGCTCCGACAAGAATTATAGAACGACGAAAAAAAATAGGAGGAAGATCAGATACATTTTTTTTTCATACCTTCCGAGGAAAACAGAATTATAGAACAACAGGGTACGGTAAATAACCGTACCTTCGTCCTCCTCAACTTCCGTTCTATAATTCGTCACCCCATTAACTGTAGTTGTAAGTATTGTAAGCCGTAAACCATAGTTATTGGAGTTATGTTCACCAACTTAGCTATCATTCGGGGGCCCCACATTGTATCATCATTCAATTTCTGCGAGAATCGGCTAAGAGACATGCAGTGCCACGATATGCCACGATTCAAAATGGCCTGGTGGTCCCAAGAGACCTCCAACCTCCAAAATATCTGTGAAAGACCATCCAAAAGATGGTTGAACAATCCATAGAAAAATCCCATCCTCCTAGTTTGAAAATATCTAAAATACCCCGGTTTTGTACATTGCACACTTATTGCATCTATTCATGTTGGGTTTCCCATTTTACTCTACGGAAAGGGGAAGGTCCCCGTCCTTTTCGCGGGAGAATCAGGCGGCCAGTCAATCAGCTTGAGCTCAAACGAAACATGGATCCACCAATCCAACAAGATCATCTGGTGGCTAGGCCCTCCAAAAAAAAACCGAAAATATGCTGGTCAAATTTGGATCATCCCAGTCATAGGGTGGACAACTCAAACAAAATGGTTGAATCCTCATCAGTCATGATCTTCTGTCCATAGATTCTTCGTTCATCACCCATTGGATGGCAACGAAATTCAGGATGGAAATGACCAAAGTGGACACTGCAATCTGCAATCGGCGCTTATGTTGGCAACAAACAGGTGTAAATAAGATTGAGCAGCAGCGGCGAATGCTCATAACCACAGCAAACAGTCGCAGGGGCAGCCATCTTTTTGAAACACAAGAATAGAGCTGGCGAGTATGAGGCAACAGTGGGGCAACAGTCTGGATTCACTGTTGCTGAAAGTTCTCGCCACAGAGAACTGATACATGGCGCAAGGTTTGTACTGATTAAACACAGAACTGCAAGGGATCCTAGTACAATATTCTTAGGTGCTACTGTAGTTGCTGAGATCGATTTAAAAACTGACAAGGCCCATGAAAATTCAGCACCCGCTGTATCTAAAATCCATCGATCCAGTCGTTTCAACTCGTTTTTGTCATGTCATTGCAGGTCGCCAGAGTCTCAAATTTCACTCTGCCGGCACGTCTGCATGGAAGGAACCTCTTATGAACTGCCTTCAATGATCTTCAAATATCTTTAATGATCTTCAACCATCACAAAAATTGGATAAACATGGAGGCCTACAGTTCCTCCCTCAAAGCTCTTTAAATCGGCCCCAGATCGATTCTGGGCAGCTGGTCGCGCAACCAGCTGTCGGTTTATGCACAGGAAAAGGCGGAGCCCTAGAGTCCCTAGAGGCATCCTGACCTACGGACCTACAGGATCTGAAAGCCATCACAAAGCTCAGTGGCCTGCACGAATCTGCACGAAGCAAGGGGGACACCCCAGAAATTTCACTGCAATGAGGACAAACCATCGACAAACCAGAGGATTTGGATGGATTTGGGGTCCAAAATGTCCCAAATCTTGAGACAACCCCATATGGCATGATGCCGAAAGGCATCACAATAAGTACAATTACCTGCAGCGTCTGTATACAGATATGGACAGCCATGCCGGCTGCAGCCCAGTCTATGGCAACATATGGCAATCACCAGCCTCGCCTTGCGCAACTGCTTTGCTAAGCAGTCTTTGGAAGAATAGCGCGGCATCTGCAACATGTTTGCACCTTAGTGAACTTCGTTGCAGCATGTTGCAGCTCTGCTGCGTTGCCATGCTTGCAGACCTCTTTTTTCCGGATCTAATTCCTTAAGCGGTTCATGCTGAGCGATATGGAAAAAGCCCTCACAACCATGGCGCGTCTCTTTCCTTCGCCAGAGTCTTGGCATATCTTGGCATGTCACAGTCCCTATAGTCCCCTCAGACATCTGAGATGATCGATGTTGCTGCTATCCCTGATTCCTGGGCCGCCTCTAGCAGCTGGGTCACGTGCACATGGCCATCCCTCAGAGCAGTGTTCTTCAGCGCCACGGCGCCGCGTTGAGGAATTGTCTCCCAGGATCTCCCAGGCCGGCCTCACATCACAGCTTCCACCTGGCAGCAGAATCCAAGGTCTCCAAGGTCTCCAAGGTCTCAACTGTGGTTGTGGCCGTTGTGGCCGTTGTGGCCTCTGCAAGGTTCCGGCAGCGAAACTCGCAGCTGTCGCAGGAGCAAGCGAAACTCCAAGGAGTAACGAGGGGCGTGGGTCAATTGATCCACATCCTGGAAGCGAAAGCAGCCGTGCACCACGGATTGCGCACCAGTGGACTGAAAGATCAAGGCCTCACAGGGTCTATTGAAAGCATCGAAGTAACTTCGCATCATTTGCATGATCTGCGAGGCCTACATCAGCCCTATGTGACATTACTTGCGATTTCGCATCCGGACATATCAGGACAAAAACCATCCATGAATATCGTAGAATATCATTCAATGAACCTGCATTGGAAAACATGTTCATATATCCAGGATACACCAAAATAAAACATCAAGATCCGCACCTGATCCTTGGTGAGTTCTGCCTGGTAGCGAATGGTCACCTCTTCCAAATCCTCCTGCGTCAGCAATGGCAACTCTCCACCTGCCATGATGCATCCCGCACGCTGAAGAAAACCCAGGTTGAAATCTGAGATGGGTTGCTCCGACAGGTTCAACCACACATTCACTTGCACCCCTTCCTCCATGGAAGCGGTGTTTTGCTTATGATCAATATGAAAAGTGCTGTAAAATCGCTGCCAGCTCTTGGATGGCTCTTCTGACCCAGCAAATCGCGCCAGGACTTTGCCGTGATGCGAGGCGCTCGCACTGGTGACCTCAATGGGAGTTTCAAATTGGGGCTGCAACTTTCTCTGCAACCACTGAGCCACCAAAGTTCGTTCCCTGCAGATAATCTCCTCATCTCCAGCCGGTGCTCCAGTCATGTACAACTTTTTGGTGCCAGTGATCAAGGGCAACAAGTCATCCGCAGCTTCAACCTGCACCCGCTCCTTGGCGAACTGCGGGGGACCTTCGCCGCCTTCGCCAGCGAAGGGTTGGACCTTCACCAGGCCCCGCAACTTACGCCCCAAACAGTCCACCACGATTGAAGCCTCGCCAGCGGGCCTCATTTCACCGCCTTTCTGGACGTCAATCAAAGCGAGGCTCGGGACTCATGGATCAAACATGGCGCTGAAGGGATGGAAAAAAGCGATGTGTACACATGGATCAAACCTGATCAAGCATTGAATCAAGCATTGAATCAGACATTGAATCAAGCATTGAATACTGAAGTCTCAGCTTTGGGATACCTTCGGGCTCTCATGGCGTCAGAATATTGTCATGGTAAAATGCTGCTGAAGCCAGCGCCGGACCTGCAATGTTGATCAACGTTGGGAGTGGTACACAAGCGACACATTAGCCGCATTAGCCTTAATTAAAGTGTCTTGGTCTTGGTAGTGACTAGTAGTCTTGGTGATCTTTTTATGACATAAATGATCATAAATGATCTTCTGGTTGGCATGTTGAAATCCTATGGCCTACAGTATGTGAATTCTCAACCCCAGATACAGCAAGGGTCTGGACCTGGGGTCAGGCAAAACATAAAACGCAGTATGAAAACTACTGTGGTTCCAAATCAGCATTCAAATTTCGTATTCAAATAACTACTAAATTTCTTGGCCATGGCCGCCATGGCTTCAATATCTTCAATAGTAAATTACCAAAGGGTACCACGGTGGATATTAATGATTTAATATTGCCATATATTGCCAGATAGCACCTTTCCATCCGCCATCATCCTCCCGTCAGGTTTTGTTTCCAGGGCCATGGCAAGTCATGGCCCGAGGCAACGATTCATCTTGTCCATCCGCCGGTTGAACCTCAGGCGCCCCGTGTTGAACAACGGCCCTGGGGGCCCAGCTGTAAACGATGCAACATGAGAAACAAACACCATGGGGAATCCATGTCTTATCATGGACATATACATAATCATACCCATAGGACCTAAGGATCCATGGTGCTGGTATATATGCTAACATGACTGGGGTATATTGATGGTAAATATTACCATATATGGCATACATGGATCCTATGGGATATAAAAAGATGTGTATGTGTGCAAATATACAACGGAGCCAGAAATGGGACATCCCATCCATTTCGGAGAAACAGTTCTATAGCTTCACCGGGCCTCAAAGGATTGGATGCCAACGTAGCCAATTCGATGCACACCTAGCGATGCTATGAGAGGTATTGAGAGGTAATCTCCCAGCGGCACGGGCCTGTGCCAAACCGGGGGAAACTTGGAGCAGATTGGGATTATCACCAAGTGGGGCGCCATAAAGAATGCCCGAACACGTCAGTCTTCCATGAAAAGTCACCTAAGTCATCAAACTGCAGCATTTTTGCCTTAAGTGCCATTTAAGTGCCATTTAAGTGCCCTTTTTGTGCCACTTCAGGTCAGTTTCCATGTTCCATGGAAAAACATGAAAAAAAAACACATCTTCCAGTCACCTCACAAACCGCGCCTGTCGTGAACTTTAGAACTTTGGCGCGGTAGGCCTCCATCGGTCTCCATCGGTCAGGGCCAGGTACAACGGAAATTGGGTAAAGAAATTGGAAAGAATTGACCTACCAGTAGTACCCGCACGAGGCGGGGCGGAAGTTGCCTTAAAGATATATATATGAGATCTTTCTGATCTATAGAACTTGCATGCGCCGTGCGCCAGCCAAGCCCGTGCGTGCATTTGAACTTGCACGGACCAAGTGCTTTGCAGCCTCTCGCACTGGCAATCGAGCATCGAATCTGTCATCGAACTCTGGTGCACAAAGATCTGTCATGCCTGCAATGCAAATGTCAATCTGATCGAAGGGGGTCCTCATGGAGGCATTGCGCAGCAGCGCTGCCAACGAATCCAGCACTTGGTGCTGCGCCATCGCCACATAGATGACACTACTGCAAAAATAGAACTCATCACATTCTTCCATCCGCCATGCCAACATAGTTGTTTCATTCATGTCTAACCCTAAGATTGAGCAACGTCCATACAGAAGCCTTTTTCTATAAATGGTTCCTTTAGCAACACATCGCCCCCGTTGTTTTCTTATCAAGAGTTCGATAACTTGTTCCTAGACATCAATGGAAAACAGACTCCAGAGACTGAGTTGCAAAGCGCAAAAGGTGCAACAGCGTCGGAAATTGCAGCTCCAAAACCGGATCTCGGCGCCAACGCGAAAAAAGACGATTTTGAAACACTTTTTAAAAGGACTTTTAAAATGAAAATTACTAGCGCCAAAATTGCAAAAATCAACTGACAAATCACTTTCGCAGCCTTGATGCAGCCACTCCAATACGATTTACGATGTTCAGCTGCAAAAGACAATAGTATTACGCATGCAGCCGAGGCACCGAGCAACCTTGACGCAGCCACTACAATGCGATCTGCAGAGACTGAGTTGCAAAACACACTAGAACTACCCGCAACGGTGTCGGAGATTGCAGCTCCAAAACCGGATGTCGACGCCAAAGCAGAAAAAAGACGATTTTGAAGCACTTTTTAAAAGAATTATTTAAAGGAAAATTACTTGCGCCAAAATTGCGAAAATCTGCTGACAAATCACTATCGCAGCCTGGATGCAGCCATTATAATGCGTTTCGAAGCATCACGTCGCTAACCCGTCTCTCTACGCGCATGGCAACACCAAATGGCAACAATCATGCAACCATTCCAATGCAGCCATTACAATGCCACCAGAGATTGAAGAAACGCATAGAACTACGCACACAGGAACAACCACTCGTTGCAAAACACATAGGAGGAACAATTCGCGACAGAAACGACCCGCAGCCGCAACCGCCGCACAGACGAGGTACCTTTCATCGCCGGCTGCAGCCACTTTACACGGAAAAACACAAGGTTTCGTGCTCCGGCTTCCTCCCCAAAACATAACCCATGCAACATTCATGCAGCCATTCCAATGCGATCATGCAACCAGAGATTCAAGAACCGCATAGAACTACGCACACAGGAACAACCCCTCGTTGCAAAACACATAGGAGGAACAATTCGCGCATGAAACGCCCCCAGCCGCACCCGCCGCACAGACGAGGTACCTT
>CAMXCT020000883.1:50000-94425 GCA_947184155.2 Cladocopium goreaui | reverse complement strand
AGACTGAGTTGCAAAGCACAATAGAACTACGTGCAATGGCATCCGAAATTGCAGCTCCAAAACCGAGATCTCGACGCCAAAGCGACAAAAAGACGATTTTGAAGCACTTTTTAAAAGGAATTTTAAAAGGACAATTATTAGCGCCAAAATTGAGAAAATCTGCTGACAAATCACTTTCGCAGCCTTGATGCAGCCATTCCAATACGATTTACGATCTTCAGAATCTTCAGCTGCAAAAGACAATAGTATTACGCATGCAGCCGCTGCACCAAGCAACCTTGACGCAGCCACTGCAATGCGATCTGCAGAGACTGAGTTGCAAAACACAATAGAACTACGTGCAACGGCGTCGGAAATTGCAGCTCCAAAACCAGATCTCGACGCCAAAGCGACAAAAAGACGATTTTGAAGCACTTTTTAAAAGGAATTTTAAAAGGAAAATTATTAGCGCCAAAATTGAGAAAATCTGCTGACAATTCACTTTCGCAGCCTTGATGCAGCCATTCCAATACGATTTACGATCTTCAGCTGCAAAAGACAATAGTATTACGCATGCAGCCGCTGCACCAAGCAACCTTGACGCAGCCACTACAATGCGATCTGCAGAGACTGAGTTGCAAAGCACAATAGAACTACGTGCAATGGCATCCGAAATTGCAGCTCCAAAACCGAGATCTCGACGCCAAAGCGACAAAAAGACGATTTTGAAGCACTTTTTAAAAGAAATTTTAAAAGGACAATTATTAGCGCCAAAATTGAGAATATCTGCTGACAAATCACTTTCGCAGCCTTGATGCAGCCATTCCAATACGATTAAGGATCTTCAGCTGCAAAAGACAATAGTATTATGCATGCAGCCGCTGCACCAAGCAACCTTGACGCAGCCACTACAATGCGTTTCGCAGCATCCCGTAGAAAACCTGCACCTATCTACGGACGTGGCAACACCAAATGACAACAATCATGCAGCCATTCCAATGCGATCTGCCACCACAGCTTCAAGAAACGCATAGAACTACGCACACAGGAACAACCACTCGTTGCAAAACACATAGGAGGAACAATTCGCGACAGAAACGGCCGCAGCCGCACCCGCCACACAGACGAGGTACCTTTCATCGCCGGCTGCAGCCACTTTACACGGAAAAACACAAGGTTTCGTGCTCCGGCTTCCTCCCCACAACATGGCCCATGCAACATTCATGCAGCCATTACACTGCGTTTCGCAGCATCCCGTAGAAAACCTGCACCTATCTACGGACGTGGCAACACCAAATGACAACAATCATGCAGCCATTCCAATGCGATCTGCCACCACAGCTTCAAGAAACGCATAGAACTTCGCACACAGGAACAACCACTCGTTGCAAAACACATAGAAACGACCGCAGCTGCACCCGCCGCACAGACGAGGTACCTTTCATCGCCGGCTGCAGCCACTTTACACGGAAAAACAGAAGGTTTCGTGCTCCGGCTTCCTCCCCACAACATAGCCCATGCAACATTCATGCAGCCATTACACTGCGTTTCGCAGCATCCCGTAGCAAACCTGCACCTATCTACGAACGTGGCAACACCAAATGACAACAATCATGCAGCCATTCCAATGCAATCTGCCACCACAGCTTCAAGAAACGCATAGAACTACGCACACAGGAACAACCACTCGTTGCAAAACACATAGGAGGAACAATTCGCGACAGAAACGACCCCAGCCGCACCCGTCGCACAGACGAGGTACCTTTCATCGCCGGCTGCAGCCACTTTACACGGAAAAACACAAGGTTTCGTGCTCCGGCTTCCTCCCCAAAACATAGCCCATGCAACATTCATGCAGCCATTACAATGCAATCTGCAACCAGAGATTCAAGAACCGAATAGAACTATGCACACAGCTTCAAGAACTACATCACGACTTCCCATCGTCCACACCTCCCTTCCTCACCACTCCCCTTCATTATCACTTCCCTTCGTCACCACTTCCCTTCCTCAACACTTCCCCTTCATTATCACTTCCCTTCGTCACCACTCCCCTTCATCACCACTTCCCATCGTCCCCACCTCCCTTCGTCACCACTCCCCTTCATCACCACTTCCCTTCGTCACCACTTCCCTTTCTCAACACTTCCCATCGTCCCCACCTCCCTTCGTCACCATTCCCCTTCATCACCACTTCCCATCGTAATCACATCCCTTCGTTACCACCCTGTGTCATAGAGCTTCTTATGCTTTTGTTATGTATTCTTATGTGATCTATTATGTGATCTACCACCCATCATCAAGGTCAATTCCATAGCTTCTTATTCTTTTGTTATGTATTGTTAGATTATGTATTGTTCTGTGATCTACCACCCTTCATCATAGTCAATTGCATCAAGTAAAAGTCATTCGTAACTCGGAAGTATTGCTTCCCAACTTCCTTTGATAATAAATGTACCTATAAGTGTACCAATAATAACCTACAATATGGCATGTTCAATATGGCTATCACGTACCTATAATAGCCATTAATAGCCGATAATTTATTTTGAACCCCTTTGGTTACTGTACTTTATGTTTTCCCGTTAATTGAAAAAAATGGCAAGAATGGCGGTAAATTGCTGCCAAAAGTTGTGTTCCTGACCTGGCTCACAGCCTGCCAAGATTTTCCTCGCCTCGTCCGATTCCTCCAAGATTTCCCACAACCAGCCTGCCAGGTCAAACCAGAAAATGGCGCCTGGCTACCCGATAAATTCCCTATTTCAAACATCCAAATTGGAGATGCGAACAATTGTATCGCCCAGTATATCCCAGTTCATCTGCAACCCAATCCCCATTTTAAATACATTGACCGGTCCATTTTCCCAATAAAAAACAACAATTGATCCATTTTCCCAATTAAAAAACACATTTTTTCCATCTGAAGCCTGAAACCAGCGAAAACAGTTCCGCTTGACGGCTTCCAGGCAACAAGCCCCGCCTGCTTGCGTCTGCACCTCATGGCTCACAGTAGCAACCTGCGGCCGGCGCGTAGCGAATAGATGTGCCATTGCATATACAAATGATGACAAATGTAGGAAATTAAACAAATGAAATAAATGAAACGGAATGGAATGGAATGGAATGGAATCGAATGGAATGGAATGGAATGAAACGGAATGGAATGGAATGGAATGGAATGAAACGGAATGGAATGGAATGGAATGGAAGTATGTATGCAACGCAACGCAACGCAACGCAACGCAACGCAATGCAATGCAATGCAATGCAAAGCACGCGAATGGATGGCAAGGCAATGCTATGTGATGTGATTATGATGTGCACGTGCATGTAATTCATGTACATGAGCAGTGCTCAAAATCCATCTATCATTCCATGTAATCCTGGTTGTTTTTTTTGGGATTCCTCTCTTGGATTATTGTAATCCCCAATATTAATCCCCGAACTAATCATCAACCAACAGGGGTTTACCGTAGATGTAGATGGCCTCTGTCCAGCGTCGCACATCCGCATCGCTCACCCCACTGCCCGCCCATATCCGGACCAACCTTGGCCCCGGAACAGCCAAGCCATGACTAAAACTGATTTGATAAGTAACCTATTGTGCATGCTGTGTATGTAATATTGTGGAATTATCTTCCATATAATCCGCCGACCCCAGCCGACAGCAGGGGGAGCGCGTCAGAGAAGAGGGGCATGACACAAGCCATGAGGCCAGCATTCGACACTTGCACGGGCACATGCACCAGAGCCTGGCAGCTGCATTTGAAGCTCACTTCTTCTCTGTGCAGAAAGCGACGTTAGGCACTGGAGTCTCCCAGCGGAGCTTGATCCGTCCTTCAAGGGCTTCAGGGTAAGGCTCTGCGAGGCACGCGTTTTCCGAGCCGACCCCGCCGACGGCAAGGGGGACCGCGCCAGAGAAGACATTACCATCAGCCAGGGGCAAGAAATGATGAGAGCAAGAGTCGAGGGATCAAACAAAATCAGGCAGCAAGCGCACGAAGGGAAAGCAAGAAGGGCCAGAAGCAAGAGCAAGAAGGCAGGAGAAAGCAGCGGCAAAAGTAAAAGGACAGCTAGTGTCTTGCAAAAGCATCAGAGAAGACTCATTACCATCAGCCGGGGGCAAGAAATGATGAGAGCAAGAGTTGACGGATCAAACAAAATCAGGCAGCAAGCGCGCGAAGGGAAAGCAAGAAGGGCCAGAAGCAAGAGCAAGAAGGCAGGAGAAAGCAGCGGCAAAAGCAACAGAAAAAGACAGCTAGTCACAGCTAGTCAGCTAGTTTCTTGTAGCCGCAGAAAGCAACGTGAGGCGGGCAAGAAGGCAGGAGAAAGCAGCGGCCCAGGAGGAGGGTCCTTGGACCGGAGCTGTGCAGAACGAAAGCCAGCTGCAGGAGGACACGAGATGACACGAGCAAGTTGGCAGTTGGTAGTGCAGAAGGGCAGGCAAAGCCAAGGTTTGAAGCAAGTTTGCTGTGCACAACGAAAGCCAGCTGCAGGAGGACACGAGCAAGTTGGCAGTTGGCAGTGCAGAAGGGCAGGCAAAGTCAAGGTTTGGAGCTAGCTTCTAGTCGGTTCAGAAAGTGGCGTTTCGCAGTCTGGGCTACGGGCCGCGCGCCAGATCCGTCCTTCACTGCCATGATGTTTTAGCCGTGCGAGAGCTGCGCAAGAAGAAGGCTACAAGCTGGCAGCCAGCAGTGCAGGAAGGCAAGCAAATTGATCAAATTGAAGGTTTGAAGCAGAAAGCAACGTGAGGCGGGCAAGAAGGCAGGAGAAAGCAGCGGCCCAGCGGGAGGGTCCTTGGACCGGAGCTGTGCAGAACGAAAGCCAGCTGCAGGAGGACACGAGCAAGTTGGCAGTTGGCAGCGCATAAGGGCAGGCAGAGTCAAGGTTTGGAGGTAGTTTTCTGTGCAGAACGAAAGCTATAGCTGCAGGAGGACACGATTAAGTTGGCAGTTGGCAGTGCAGAAGGGCAGGCAAAGTCAAGGTTTGGAGCTAGTTTCTAATCGGTTCAGAAAGTGACGTTTGGCAGTCTGGGCTACCGGCCGCGCGCCCGATCCGTCCTTCACTGCCGTGGTGTTTTAGCCCTGCGAGAGCTGCATCCACGACATTCTATCATGCGGGTACGAAGGCCGTACGGCTTGCGACCCGAAATGCCTTCGGCGCCCATAAACTTTTTATAGAGATCCTCTCTGAGCCGCTTGTTGGTGCCCGGTGCCTCTTGTCCTACGGCCACAGATTGACATCATGTCTTTAACATCGAAAGATGAGCTTTCTTTCAACCCAACGGTTTTTAAATTTTGTTAGCTATTGTCTCACGCACTGCTGTCTACTTGTAGTCACGACAGAGAATTTAGCTGTGACACGCATGACGTATGCGCGTCCTACCTGTCAGCACAAAGCAACCATTCAGCTGCTCAATCTGCTTTCTCATCTCGTCTTCGTTCCACCCGATGTTCGGATCGAAGTACGCAAAGTTGGCTCCGTACATCGCCTATGGCATTCTCAAGTTCAAAGGCAAAGTTTACTTTAAGACTGTCTTCCACTAATCTCTTTATAGACGGAAATAATTGCAAACCCGATTGCTTTTCATAACTTTCGGCGACTGCAGATGAGCTGAATACAGCGACTGCCCAACTCCTCCAGAAGAGAGGCCAATGAAGATCCGCACGACATTGTACCCTCTTTTCGCCAAAGCCTGCGCTGCTTGGCAACACTTAAAGATAGGAAGGTTGCACCAAAACATTTGCCGGTAGAACTTCTGCAGCCTTTCGACAATGTCTGGTTGCACAACCCCTTTGAGCTTATGTGGAATGAAGGTGTACACGTCCTTGATGTTAGCCCTTGCGACCTCACAGGGGCTTCAATTTCTGGGGAAGACACCTTCAAATTTCAAGTTCTCTAATGTCTGCCTATAGAGGTGCTTCAACATCCGAAAAGCTAATCTCTGTTTCCAAAATGCATGCAACTTTCACAGTAGCCAGGCCTGGCGAGCTACACCCTCGTCGCAATACTCAACGCAACAATGTTCGAAGCAGCATGCGGATGCGGTTCTCTTTGGAGTCTCGCACCATTCCACCATGTAATGCAGAAGTTTTTCCTCTGTGAGTTCCCGCGCAAGCCGTACCTTCAACTGGAGCACAACACGTGCTGCATAAACTCGCCAATTTTTCACATCTCCATCCATATCAGCGTCATCTCCACCCCGCTGCTTCACTAAGCTTTCCCCCACATTGCTTACTGCAGCCTTGATGCACCTCGTCTTGAGCAGCTCTTCATTTTCCCCAGCCTCTTGCCATTGCTGGTTGATGACCTGGAGAAGCCGCTCGTGGTCGCGAGGTGAATCTTCGGGAAAGCGCCGAAACATGCCTTCCAGCTCTAAAAGTAGACTACTGATTCTGCTGGAGTCAGGTGGCACCCCCTTGTACCTCTGAAAGGCACCACAAGGGTGTAGCATGTAGCAATCACCTTCATGAAACCTCAAGAAATCGGAGCCTTCTATGATCCACAGCATCAAGGCATGCTCCCGGATCGACATGTCAGCTGGCCAAACGCACCATGTGTTTCGAAAATCGGGGATAGAGGGCCCCAATGTTATCTTGGTACTTCTGAACCACATGCAAGATTGTATCAAAGTTGGAAACCGGCTCAGCGGGTTGACCCTGGAACTCAACGTTCACATCTGCTAAGCTTTGGAATAAATTTGCAAAATCATCAAAAGAGGTGAGCGCTCCTGGTAGGAGACGGCGTTTCTTCAAAACCTTCCATGTTGACTCTGGAACCTCGTCTCCAATGTCAAGCTCGCGCAAGAAGAAGGCTACAAGCTGGCAGCCAGCAGTGCAGAAAGGCAAGCAAATTGAAGGTTTGAAGCAGAAAGCAACGTGAGGCGGGCAAGAAGGCAGGAGAAAGCAGCGGCGCAGCGGGAGGGTCCTTGGACCGGAGCTGTGCAGAACGAAAGCCAGCTGCAGGAGGACACGAGATGACACGAGCAAGTTGGCAGTTGGTAGTGCAGAAGGGCAGGCAAAGCCAAGGTTTGGAGCTAGTTTGCTGTGCAGAACGAAAGCTATAGCTGCAGGAGGACACGATTAAGTTGGCAGTTGGCAGTGCAGAAGGGCAAGCAAAGTCAAGGTTTGGAGCTATAGTGACATTTGGCAGTCTGGGCTACGGGCCGCGCGCCCGATCCGTCCTTCACTGCCATGATGTTTTAGCCCTGCGAGAGCTGCGCAAGAAGAAGGCTACAAGCTGACAGCCAGCAGTGCAGGAAGGCAGGCAAATTGAAGGTTTGAAGCAGAAAGCAACGTGAGGCGGGCAAGAAGGCAGGAGAAAGCAGCGGCCCAGCGGGAGGGTCCTTGGACCGGAGCTGTGCAGAACGAAAGCCAGCTGCAGGACGACACGAGCAAGTTGGCAGTTGGCAGTGCAGAAGGGCAGGCAAAGTCAAGGTTTGGAGCTAGTTTCTAGATGTTTCTAGTCGGTTCAGAAAGTGACGTTTGGCAGTCTGGGCTACGGGCCGCGGGCCCGATCCGTCCTTCACTGCCATGGTTTTTTAGCCCTGCGAGAGCTGCGCAAGAAGAAGGCTACAAGCTGCGAGCCAGCAGTGCAGGAAGGCAAGCAAATTGAAGGTTTGAAGCTCGTTTTTGAAGGTCAGGAGAAAGTAGCGGTAAAAGCAACAGAAAAAGACAGCTAGTCAGCTAGCTCCTCGTAGCTGCAGAAAGCAACGTGAGGCGAGCAAGAAGGCAGGAGAAAGCAGCGGCAAGAGTAAAATATAGTAAAATAGTAGCTAGTGGTCTTACAAAAGCATCAGAAACAAACAGCCAGTTTCTTGTAGCCGCAGAAAGCAACGCGAGGCGGGCAAGAAGGCAGGAGAAAGCAGCGGCCCAGCGGGAGGGTCCTTGGACCGGAGCTGTGCAGAACGAAAGCCAGCTGCAGGAGGACACGAGCAAGTTGGCAGTTGGCAGCGCAGAAGGGCAGGCAAAGTCAAGGTTTGGAGCTAGTTTGCTGTGCAGAACAAAAGCTATAGCTGCAGGAGGACACGAGCAAGTTGGCAGTTGGCAATGCAGAAGGGCAGGCAAAGTCAAGGTTTGGAGCTAGTTTCTAGATGTTTCGAGCCGGTTCAGAAAGTGACGTTTGGCAGTCTGGGCTACGGGCCGCGCGCCCGATCCGTCCTTCACTGCCACGGTGTTTTAGCCCTGCGAGAGCTGCGCAAGAAGAAGGCTACAAGCTGGCAGCCAGCAGTGCAGGAAGGCAAGCAAATTGAAGGTTTGAAGCTCGTTTTTGAAGGTCAGGAGAAAGTAGCGGCAAAAGCATCAGAAAAAGACAGCTAGAAAGCAACGTGAGGCGAGCAAGAAGGCAGGAGAAAGCAGCGGCCCAGCGGGGGGGTCCTTGGACCGGAGCTGTGCAGAACGAAAGCCAGCTGCAGGAGGACACGAGCAAGTTGGCAGTTGGCAGCGCAGAAGGGCAGGTAAAGTCACGGTTTGGAGCGTTTGCAGTGCAGAACGAAAGCCAGCTGCAGGAGGACACGGGATGACACGAGCAAGTTGGCAGTTGGTAGTGCAGAAGGGCAGGCAAAGCCAAGGTTTGGAGCTAGTTTGCTGTGCAGAACGAAAGCTATAGCTGCAGGAGGACACGATTAAGTTGGCAGTTGGCAGTGCAGAAGGGCAGGCAAAGTCAAGGTTTGGAGCTAGTTTCTAGATGTTTCTAGCCGGTTCAGTAAGTGACGTTTGGCAGTCTTGGCTACGGTCCGCGGGCCCGATCCGTCCTTCACTGCCATGGTGTTTTAGCCCTGCGAGAGCTGCGCAAGAAGAAGGCTATAAGCTGGCAGCCAGCAGTGCAGGAAGGGAAGCAAATTGAAGGTTTGAAGCTCGTTTTTGAAGGTCAGGAGAAAGGAGCGGCAAAAGCAACAGAAAAAGACAGCTAGTCAGCTAGTTTCTCGTAGCTGCAGAGAGCAACGTGAGGCGAGCAAGAAGGCAGGAGAAAGCAGCGGCAAATGCAAAAGGAGAGCTAGTGTCTTGCAAAAGCATCAGAAAAAGACAGCTAGTTTCTTGTACCTGCAGCAAGCAACGTGAGGCGGGCAAGAAGGCAGGAGAAATGTCTGATCTTCTTGCTTCTTCTCTGCTCTTCTCTGACTCCTCCCATCTCTGCTTTTCCATCTGTCCCTCTTGTAAGAAGTTTGACTTCGAAACTTCCTTTGCTTGCATACATTTTAGATGTTCTGTTGCCATGGGACAGAACAAAAAAGCAAGCGACGAAACAAGATTGCGCACCTGCACCAGCCTCCGTTGGTCACTCAGTTTCCCACAGACATGAACCTCCAGTGTCCAGGGGTCGGCGGCAGAGGGCGTAGCCCTTTGATATGTAGTTGTATATTGTAATGTATATTTAATTATATGTACAGTATACCTTATTCCATGTATTATAAGAGTTGGTGATGTATAAACTGTATAGTTGTAATTAAATATATATATATATGTTTTTGGAATATACATATTATACATTATCAATTGTATATGATTCCATGATGTTGCATGTTTTCTGTTGCTGTTAAGATGTACAGCTCTGTGAACATCGCTTTTTCATTCGGGTACCCCGATACCCTAGGCTACTAGGGCACCGGCTCCGCAGGAGTCAGAAGAACCTGGCACACACACGTACATCTATATCATGTATATGTATATATATATATATATGTATATAATCAAATGTATATCATATATTAAATATATCATATATGATAATATATTATACATATTATATGACATAGTATAACATTTATATATATATATATATATTAATATATGTATATATATATATAGTATTATACATATTGTTATCAATATATATATACATTACTAAATATATATGGTTTTATATATTGTTATAAATATATATCATTATCTATATATATATTATATATATATATATTATTTCTATATATTACATATATATAATATATACTATGATTATGAATATATATATTAAAAATACCTTTAGAAATATATTATGCATATATATGCATAGTGTATAATATAAATATACATATACTATAAATATATGTATACTATATATATATTAAATATATATGTATGTATATATACACATATATACATACACATATATATATATATATATGTGTGTGTTATAAATATGTATATATACACATATATACATATACATATATATATATATATATGTGTGTTATAAATATGTATATATATGTATGTATATAGGTATTATATATATATATTATAACTAGAATTATGTTATAAATATATCATATATATATATACGTATTAAACATACATTATAAATTTATATCATATTATATATATACTATAAATATATGTTATATATATTAAATATATGTATATATATATTATAAATATACATATATTATAAATATATATATATATATTATAAATATATATATATTATATATATTATAAATATATATATTTATATATTATAAATATATGTTATATATATATTATAAATATACGTTATATATATATATTAAATATATATATATATATCTATTTAATATATATAGTATATATTTGTAATATATATTTATAAGATATATTTATAATATAATTATATTTATAATATATATATATATAGTACGTCCCTTGTCCATTTTGTACATGCATCTATAGCTGGCTAATACTATATAGATGTGTATGTATATCTGTGCAGTACTATGCATACATCATGTTTTTGCTAGCGGGTGGAAAACCGCGCGTGTAGACGTGCTACGTTTTGAATATGTGGGTTGGGTGGGGTGGGGTGGGATATTAACGTTCATGTACCTTGCGTACACACGTGGATGCTACGCTGCTGGTACGTCACTGGTCAGGGGTTGGGTGGGGTGGGGTGGGATATTAACGTTCATGTACCTTGCGTACACACGTGGATGCTACGCTGCTGCTACGTCACTGGTCAGGGGTTGGGTGGGGTGGGGTGGGATATTAAGGTTCATGTACCTTGCGTACATACGTGGATGCTACGCTGCTGCTACGTCACTGCTGCTACGTCACTGGTCGCAAAAGCATCTTGGTGACAGACGGTGCCCCATGCTACCCTAAACTGACCTCTGAACACAATCTGCTTCATGAAGCTTGCAATCATAGTAAGGGCATCTTCTGCATCACCAAGACAAGCACTGGGGAAACTTGCTAGTGCACACCGGTGGCATCGATGGAATGTGGAAAATTTCCAAAGGTGCAGTATCATCCTCTTGGAGCACACGTAAAGGTGGTGCTGTGAACCCTCAATTGCTTCAAGGAATAAGGATTTGGCAATGGCGATGGCACCATGGAAATTCCACTGACTTCCTCAGTCTCACAGGCCGCGCTCTGAGCAAACGCTTGGAGAAGTGACACGCCAGCGAAAAACAAGGAAAAGGCTTCCAGCCCGCCACAACCACAAAACCCTGTAAATACCACGACATTCATTCAAAGTCATTCAATTTTCCCCGGGAAAATTTAAGGTAGTGTTCATCATAAAATGTGTACGGCGCCACAGCGCCAGAAGAGTTTCTTTTCAAAAAGTGTTCAACCGCTAGCGCGGTTTCCCACCCGCCGGGATGTTTTTACATCGATGTTCATATATAATCATATATATATATATATACATGTACAAATACACATAGAGCTGGCTGATCTGTCCCAAAAACGCCCTGCGATCGGATGTCGCACCAGCAATGGACAGGTGCGCCGGCTCCCGCCCCAAATGTCCAGGATCTGGGATTCGATGGGGCGGAAAAAAGTGAGAAATTCGAGGCAGTTCAACAGCGATTTTAGGGCCAAAATCTGGGAATGATTTTTGGAAAAGTCCTTTCAGCCTGTGGGAAAATCAGATCAAAAAAATCTCAAGTGGGAAAGCTTTTTTGATTCGATCCACAGATGTCCTCATACACACATTTCAATCTGTGTCAAAAAAAACGGTGGATCTACCCCCAACATCTAAACATATGGTAATTCTAGTTGGAAAATGATCATGCCTTTGGGTTTGCGTCTGAGGCCCCGGCCCCCTGGCGAAAGGAATCTGCGGCTTTCTGCATGGATCTGTACAGCTTGTCATGCAAGTGTAGCCTCAAGACCAAATTCACGTTCAAATTGACATGGAAAGACCAGGCCTCTTCTGACTCTGTCATGAAACAGCACCAAGCAAAAGGAATGCAAAAGGGCCCCCAGCCGTAACCAATCTGCCTGCGAATCAGCACTAACCGCTGTGCTCACACTGGCAAGAGTTTTGTGGGAACTTCAAGACTGAAGAAAATGATCAATTTGTACGTTAAAACATCAAAGCTGATCATTTAGGATTGGTAATCCAATAACCCCAGGCTCAGGGATCATAGATGATCATAGGGATTTTTTATTCGCCCCAACATGGATGATTAAAATGGATTAAATCGCCCCAACTTGTTGATGTGACAAGGCAAAGAAAATCATTGACCTTATCTCACCCAGGACCACTGCGCAGCTTTCCATGGAGCTTTCAGCTGGAAAAAAAGGCCTTGTTCTCTTCGGTGACCTCCAGGTTGTGGCCCCCAGGCACCAGCTCCACCTTCGATGGTTACATGATATGCATCTACCCTCTGGTAATTTAACATAGCTATTGAAAATTACCATTTATAGTGGATTTTCCCATTAAAAATGGTGATTTTCAATAGCTACGTTAAATTACCAGAGGGTACCATATATTTCATGGTATATCTATATTATCTATGATATATATATATATATATCTCTATGATTAATGACGATTATAATTATATATATATGTGTGTGTGCCGATGATACTTGTATGTAGTGTCTGATGCTATATGATACTCTACGTGTACACAGTACATAATTAGCCTTTTAAGGAGTTTACCCTGAGCGTTTGCATCTCAATTTCGCAGCGTAAAAGCGCCGCTTTTTTCTTCACAACTTGGCGGCTTCGGCGTCGGTAGCCAGGGAGGCATCCAAGGCTGCAGTGATTTTGGCTCGATCGAGATTGGTGCCGATGAAGACCTGAGAAGCGAGACTCTCACCACTAAGTTACTAAAAGAAGGGAAGATAACCAACAAAACTGGGGGTTATCATCCGTTGAACCACAAGTTACCAAGAATGGTGGTCCGACCATCCAAAAATTGTTCGACTATATTAAACGTCATCAAAATCCATCAAAACTAGGGGCTTTGACCTTGTTTTTTTATTGCTGAAATGGTGATATAGATCGCCAATATGATATACATCCAGTATCCGCCATAGTGGCGGCCCGTTTTAAAAAATCATCGATGAATAGATCCGGTATGATCCGATGCAGTCCACCAACGGTATAGCTTGGGAAGTACCAAAGGTACCTGGTATCTCAAATTTGAGTCATGTTGCTATATATTTATATAAATATAAATATATTTATATACCATCTGGTTATTTATAGCCATGGAAAATCACATAAATCGCCATTTGTAATAGGTAAACCATCTATTTCGATTAGGGCCATCTATACCATGGCGAACTGTTAAATAACCAGAGGGTAACTACATAAGATATCATAAGATTGTTTCCGTCACAAGTGCAGAGCGGCAGATTTCCAGACCCTCCCTATGTTCATAGATCATACCAAGAATTGGTACAAACAATCTCAAACGATCCCAAACGATGATGCACATGTTCTCCACATGTTTCTACAAGCTTCCACATTTCCCATAGGTCCATAGGTTTCATCATGTTTTCCAGATGTTTGATGTCTCAGTTCCTATCCTTTGTCCATGGCCGCAGCCAAGAAACCACTTCCTGTCCCTTGGAAGACGCCGAGGCTGGGAAGACCTCCACCCGTCGCCCCGCGTGCCTGGGAAAATTCCACTGGAAATCCTTCGGATACCAAAAATGACAGGGTTTTCAGCCTGGCTTGTCCGGGAAAAATGATCCAATTCTGGGGCTGAACAATGATGAATACCCTCGGGTAAACTAACATAACTATGGAAAATCACAATTTTTACTGGGAAAATCCACTATAAATGGTCATGTTCAATAGCTATGTTAAATTACCAGAGGGTATATGGTTCAAGCACCGAAAATAGGGACTCACCATGGATCCCTCCAAAACACTTCAAGTCGGGATGAGAATGATCCTCCGCCTGCGGCAAAGTCTGCAGCTGTCTCCAAACCCTGATTGGAGGATCTCCCAACTTAGCAAGTGGTGACCCAACATTGCAACATGGAAGACTGATTGTTAGAAGCCTTGTTTTGGTCAGAATCAATTCCTGTCAATCCAGAACAGGAACTAAAAGGGGGCATCGGGTATCGTTTCTTGAAAGCCCCTACCGTTTTCCAAGCCAAATCCCACCCAAAAATAACACCTGCAGTGAACGCTCCATGTAAAATTTACATGACAATATTTTAGACCCCGGTTCTTGGAAACATAAATAAATATAGATACCTGGACCTTCAAAAGTTCCATAATATTTATACGTTGACTATTGCACGTTTGGGCCGTTTTGACCGTTCCCCGCCAAAACTGAACGTTCCAAAACAAAATTGAACAGGCTTTTCCACACCATGTCATTATACCACTGAACTTGGGCTAAAAATGTCATATCATGTCATATCATAGCGTCACACAGCAATGATTGATGCATTGTGACATGCATGCAAATTCGAGTCCCAATCTGATCATACTTTTATCACCAAGTCGAGATTATAATATGAGCCTTTGCTCCCTGTATTGCGCGTATTGTGCATTGAAAGCTTTGGTTGATAAGCCCACCAAAACAGAAATTGTGTGGAATTATGTCCATTGTTCAAAACAAAAAGTGCAGAAATTGCAAATTGCTTACTTTTGTGGGTTTTTGCGTATTTTTGCGGATTATTTGCGTACTTTTGCGTTTTTTTTTGCGTACATGTTGTTTGTGGTTTGGAGCATTTGGGGATCAAAACACTGCAATGTTTACAATACGACGGAAAAGTTGCATGTATTTTTGTCATTAGGGGCAGGTCGGTGGGACCATGCCTGAATAGTGGGGCGGATGAGCAGGAACAATATATTCTGTGTGTGCATATGTAGCAAAAAGTTGCAAAACATGTTGGTGTCTCTAATTCATGGAACAGAATTTATTGACCTGACACTCAACGTAGTTCCACAGGCAATCTTAATTACCCATGTCTAAATGACAACCAAAAGTTCTTGCGCCACTTGATTTCTGAACGTTTGATCCAAATGTGCCAATCTGGCATGTTTACAAGATTTGCGCACTGTTTGCGCAGATTTGCGTTCAAAGTTTCATAGATAGATAGATAGATAGATAGATAGGTAGATAGATAGATAGAGATAGATAGATAGATAGATAGCTAGAGATAGAGATAGACATAGACATACAGATAGACATACAGATAGACATACAGATAGACATACAGATAGACATACAGATAGACATACAGATAGACATACAGATAGACATACAGATAGACATACAGATAGACAGATAGACAGACAGATAGACAGACAGATAGACAGACAGACAGACAGACAGATAGACAGATAGATAGATGGATATATATATATATATATACATTATAGAATATGTATATATATATATATTCAAACACGCACACACAGATACATACACACATATGTATATATATATGCAGTGCAGAGACAACAGAGACAAAGAATTGTGCATCCTTATGATCACATATAATATATGTATCGGTGTGTGTGTGTGTGTGTCTGTGCCTGTGTGACTAGCTCGTCCAAGCCACGACCAGTAGAAGCTTCGATCAGAACCAAGGCTGCGAACCTTAGGAAAACAACACCGCCGATCTCCGCCGGTCGTCGAACTTGAGATGCCCCAAGTTTTAGGGCCACGTTTTAGAATGTTTTAGATACCTTGAGGATTTGTGAATGGCGGGTCTGGCGGGTCTCATTCATATTTGATGCCGTAATCTTCTTCCAGTTTCTTCCCCTTTGGGGGGCCGGAATTTCAGGTTCCAAAGACTGCAGCCAAATCTTTGAGTCCTCATGAAGTTCAACTCACAGAATCAAACACAGGACAATGACAGGCCTCCTATGAAGAGCCTCGATGTTGATCATGTTTTGAGGATATGTTTTCCCAAACCATGGCCTGCAACCAGCATGGTCCAACACTGAATCTGCGAACGAGCAGCAAAACCTTTTGATCGTAGAACGCCAGCAAAGAGCGGATCATCAATGGGCTCACTTACCTCTGGCCGTCAAAAATGATCACTGCCAAACAAGAATACCAACCCTGAGCCAAAATATAGCAGCATAATATGATATGGAATTCTATTTATATAAATATATATATATATCAGCCCTAATTTTTTATCCAATCGATACATCCCATCCCAAAAACCATTAAAAACCAACGATGCAGGGCCTGAGGATCTACAAAGCCAATGCTGGCACTCACCACTGGTAATCTTCCTGAAGTCACATGGTGGATGCCGGTGGCAAAAATAAGTGATTGATAGTGATGGTACAATCCATTGAAACTTGCTGAAAAAGGATGATGAAAAATATGAAAACTCATGAGACATGAAATCCGGGGACTGTTTTACCACTTCGATGAAAAAGTGGTGAAAATGGAACAGCATAGTTTTAACTGGAACAGCATGTAATGCAAGACTCTGCAAGACCTTCTTGAAAAAGTTTTCTCTACCGAAAGTAGTCAAGTGCCTTTGGACATGAAGCCTTCGCTCTCACCATGCTCTCCCAAGCTGAGCTTCGAATAATCGTCGCCAACCTCTCTGGGTGGAAGCTGCGATCGTGGCAACGGTACACGAAACCTGAGTCGCAAAGCTAGAATGTTGAGAAGAACATGGAAGCACATGGTTCTTACCCTCTGGTAAACATACAAAAAACTATGGAAAATCACCATTTTCAATGGGTAAATCCACTATTTCTATGGCCATTTTCAATAGCTATTTTGACATTACCAGAGGGTAACCATGCCCCCCCCCAATAAACCCCCAATCCATCCCCAACCCATCCCCAGCCACCAAATCATGTCAAAGCCGCTGGAGATGCCAAAGCGTTCATGGCGGGCACCGGTGCAGGTGCTACACTCCTCCCCATTGTGCGCATGATCATGATGGTGGCCCTCAATCGGCAGGATCAGGCTTGAGATATATTGAGATGTCAGGTGTCAAACAGATGAAATAGATCAAATAGCCTCAGGTCATTTGCAGTAACATAGCTAGGGAAAATGAACCAGTTAGTTCAATGATATCAATGATTTAGCTATCAAAACTTATGATTTTCCATAGCAAATCTGAAACAGTCAGTGAAACCTGGCACGACCAGCACCGACCAGCCGACCAGCCGGGTGCCGGGCATTGGACGCATGGCTTCCTGTGTCAAATGGAGTCATGGCCGAAAAACGAGACGCCAAAACAACAGCCATCATCCCAGATGTCCCAAATTCCCATTGGTTGATGAAAAAAGAGTGGTTTGAAGAAACCCCTGAAAAAACAACAGGTTTCTATGATGATAGATGATGATAGATGGATATAGACTATAGATGGGATTCACCACCATGGCATCCATGAAAAATCCGCCTTCAGCACTACGCACTGCTGCACTGTGTCGATTGGGCAAGGTGGGGACATACGCCGGCATTTCGAGGTCGATGGGCTCTGCAGGCAACAGTGTCCTGCCGGGAAATGGGATCCCCAACAGTAGGGCCTTTAAATTAAAGGTGAAAGATGGGAAAATGATGATCAATGGATATATATATATATATAATTATATATATATAATTTCATTATATATATATATAAATATAATTTAATTATATATATATTATATATATATATATAAATTACATATATAATATATAATGGTTGGATGTTTGGGTCTTGCCAAACCCAAGCAAGTACGGCTATTATTTCATATTTTTTCGGCTCCAAAGGCCAAATCAAACCGCACCAGGCCTCAAGGGGAGTTGCCCACGTGTGGCCTGAAATTGGCGGGCATTGGGACTCAATGCCTTCAGCAGTTCCGAGACTCTGGTCAATTCTTCACTGCTCACCTCAAGCCAGGCAAGGGATGCCGGGAAAATGTGGATGGCTACCCTCTGGTAAACATACAAAAAGCTATTGAAAAATGGCCCGTAGAAATAGTTGATTTACCTATATTTACCTATATTAAAGTGGTGATTTTCCATATAGTTATGTAAACGTTTACCAGAGGGTATGGCGGGCGACTGAGTTGCTGCTGATTGCAAGCCAGGGACCAAGTCCGTCTTGTTGATGATGACCTCTCCGAGTGGCGGATGTGGGCTGAGGGCTGATGCCCCCCCCCAAAAAAAAAACAGGAAATGGTGCCAGTGCACGCTCAAGCATGATCAGCCTCAACAAATCTTATTACGCACACAACGTATATCAACGTATAATGTGTACATAATGATGTGTATACTCAGATGTTACATGTATTATCATGTATTCATGTATTATATATTGCTACAGTACATTTCACTACTATTGTTACCGAAACGCATTTCTTACTAAACCTTGTTATTGTGCACAATCACTATCCATCCGCATGCAGAACTTCGTCGACTTTTTCTCTGTGTTATTCCCCGCTTGCCAGGTGAGGGCAGATAGAATGCCAGAATCTATGTCAGATAGAATGCCAGAAAAATGCCAGATAGAATGTCAGAAAGATAGAATGCCAGAAATATTATCAGAATATATGTCAGATAGAATGCCAAAAAAAATGTCAAAACAACATGTCAGGCTGGGGATCACTCCAAGTAAAGTGATTTTCAACTGATCTTTGAAGGCGAGTCGCAGTGTCAGAAGACTCCAGTTGGCTCACCAGCAATGCTGACAAGGGTTTGCGCTCTGTATCACCCTGGTCGCCTGACATCCGAAGGCGCTGTGCAAAGGGAGGAACGGGCGCTGTGCATCGTCTGTCGGCCACTTTTTCGACTCTCGCTGGTGAAAGCCATATGCAGGGCGCTGCAGGGAACCAATCATTACCTCACACATTAAATTGGTCAAAAGTATTCAACAAGTTCTTTTAACATCTTCAATGACTGCTTCCTCCAGAGGACTTGGGCGCTTATAAATCTGATAAAACAGCCGGGAAGTCCTTGAACTTCAGCATCTTTCCCCCAGATCATGAGATTTGAGATGCCACAGCTCGCCTGATGCCATGCTTAGTGCCATAGAGTGAATAACTGTGATCTGACTTCTTCATGCTCCACGCCGGTGCAGGGATTCAATTTCGCCAGCTCGGGAAGAGCCATGACTTCCCCCAGCTGGACCAGCACCAGCAGCCGGCGCCATGCTCACCCTTCGGAAAAACGTCATGTCACCATTGCCATGTCTCTTGCTCCTTCACGAAAGCCACAGTGTCCCAGACGCGAAAACTCTGCCTTTGCCAAGTTCATCCAAGTTCTCAGTGCAGAGCTGCGCTGACAGCTAAAATCGGGTCACTCCATCGTCCAAGTTCTGGGTGTATCCCCACCTCCTTCAGAAACCAAGGTGAATCAGCAGCTCATGGCATCTCAAAAAATAAAGTGAGCCCTGAACAGCATGCAAAATGATCATATACGATCCCTTCTGACAATGATGAACACCTCAGAAAATTTACTCATAGTCATCTTATATGTATGTAAATATATGTATATACATATTTATATATTATATAATTAATTATATATAATGGTGTAAAATGATACAGAATTATATAAATATACAATTAATCAAAACAAGTTGTTTCGAGGTTGGTGGAGGGATGGGGTTACAGCGCTGAAGAAAGGCGACTTCAAATTCGGTCGTGAGTCGTTTCGAATCAGCGGCTGGGCAAGTCTGAGCCAAACGTCCCGGAAAATCTTGGAAATAAATCCTGGAAATTTGTTTTAGACTGATTTAGATTCAAGATGTTTCAAGATATGGCAGTGTGTCAAAACCTTGTACCCCTGGTGAACATCAAAATAGCTGGTCAATGGATGTTCATTCCCCTAAAAATGGTATTAATAGGTATTGATCCATACCCATATTGAATGGTGATTAATGGATTCAAGATGATTCCATCTGGAGGGCACAACTGCTGCCATAGAAAAACTGCCTGAGTTGTACATCTCCCAGAAGGCGGAAGCATCGACCACACAGATAATGCCAGCCAGGAAAAGTCTCTTCATCAGTGCATCACCATTTCTTCCCCTGTCCTGCCATGCAGAATCCAAGGTCAAAACAATTCAAAACATGTCAAAACTGGAGCCCTGAAGCATTCTCACAGACTGGTTCCAAGTCCAAAAAATAACGTTTCTCTATCATGGCTACTTTTAAAACCAAGAAATCCTCTATGGCCCAGTAAACCTCTGTTTCCGACATTGTGAGACCGAATTCTTTGCCAGCAACATTGGAATTTGATCGGATACGAATAGTGACTTTTTTTGTTCCCAGGTTGAACTACCACAGCGTGCTGCAAAAAAAAGTGATCAAATTTGCAGTTTCCAGTTCCAGTGGATCATTTTCCCACTCGAATTGGCTATGTTTGTTGGAGGGTATGCTTGGGGGTGTCCTACACCCAGGGTTATGAATGGATCAACTAATTACATATGAGACTTAAACCTCCATTTTTTTGGGGATATAAAATGTATATAATCATCTATAATCCCTACAACTATGGTAAGATATAAGCCACTGATCAATCCCTTTACTAGTGATCAATGGGGCGCCCCATTTGCTTCTTCCCTCAGATCGGCTCCTCGAGTTCCGCAGCAATGCTCTCAGGCTCCGCGACGCCAGAGCATTCCACGACTAACCTGGCGCGAGGCTCGGGTGAAGCTACCAATGACTGGCATAAAGGAATTTGCTTAAGGAACCCCCAAAAAAAGGTACCTATGGTAACTATTCCCTACAGATTGCCCAAGTAATGGATGTTCTGGAAAATAGGCCAGAATAAGCCAGATTCTAAGCACATTGAATTGGCGGTTTCAATCAAGCCAGGATGGGATATGTATATTTTATTTAAAAAGTACATTTATGGCCACAATTAAAAAAGTAAAATCCCATCCTGATATGGAAAACATGTTTATAAATATATTATAAGTAAATATTTATGGCCACCCATCCGGATATGACCTGACGAGATAATACATGATAATACTAGACTCTGGACACACCACTGCAGAATTCAAGCAGCAGAATGGTGATCCCGCACTTGAGACATTCGTCAACCAGCACTAAAGATTCTAAAGGCAGAAAAACATGTTATTGCTGAAACAAACCAGTGGGCAAACCATCAAAAAACCGGGCTGTGTATATATATATATATAAAGATCCGATAATATGATGCCAAATTCTGTGCTCAAAAATCAGCCCAAAAGGCCCCAAAAGCCTCGACCCATAAAATGGGTCTCCCCTGGTCTGGATGCTGCCATGGCCAGTGGCATCTCCCAGTTTCTCCCAGGCCACCCATGCGCTGCCTGTCCCAAGGTTTCTCCACTTTGGTGATGCCACTGCTCTCCACCAGCTCTTGCAGTCGTGCGAACAGATCTGCCCTGCACATGGAATTCAGAGCTACATGACATCTGTAGGGTCTATGTATGCAAATGATTTCAAAAAAAAAGTATGTAGGTCACATGTACCCTCCAGGAATAAAAAGTGAGTTGCTGGAAAATCCACCAGATAGTTCCTGGATTTTCCCATTGAACCCCCGACTTGTACGGGATTTTCCATTGCCACATTACCAAATGGTAACAGAAGTTGTCCTTGGATCGTACAGTCCTCCAGTATACCCCATTGTCGGCTACGTGAATGAACTGCATGACCAGGCCGAAAGAAGCCTTCCAGAGCAGCAGGCGCAGCCATTTTGCAGCCCAACAATGCCGTCCGCATCTTCAAACTTCAAAACCTGCCGAGATGGAAAGATCCGTGGCTACTCCTTGGATGAGTGACGGCACCTTCTTCAGATGTATGGCATATCCCGTATAGATACCCCAACAACTAGGGTTGTCTACCACTTGAATGGTGTTACAAACACAGAGCCTCCAAAAAATGGGCCTACGCCGTGTGAACAGTGAGACTGCATGCATACTGCATACCAAATTACAGCACACTGCACTTAGGACATTACACTCTGTATTCCACCGATATAATCCATAAAACAGTGCGCTACAGGGCCATTTTGATTTTCAATAAGCGGTACAAGTTACCAAATGTTAGCATTCTCGCAGTGCTGCATCATCCTGCATCAATGCACAAAAACCGGGATCTTCGGCTCGCCTCTGAATCGATGTTCACTTCCGCAACATCATTAACCACCACCCCGACCTGCATGAAGACCCTCCAGCAATCCAACATGATCCAACATGGCTATGAAAATCATTGGAAGTCCATGGGTTTTCCATGGGTTTTCCATGAGTTTCCCTAGGAATTGCTCGGGAAAAACCACGGCCTTGAGCCCTTCGCGATTCTTCAGGATGTGCTGCACCATGGTGGTCTTCCCCGCACCTGACAGCCAGGGCGTCACCGTGAAGCGTTGACTTTCAGCGTGACGTGCAGCGTGACGTGCTGGGTCGAGCCAAGGCACCCAGGAATCCGCACAGGATTGACACTGGCACCTTTGGCGGAGGTAGCTTCTGCCGTCCTGACGTTTCATGACGTTTCCAGTTGGAGTGAAAAATTCCCCACGCAGTGTGGCCTCTATGGCAAGTCAAAAGCAAGTAATACGAAGATTCAACAACTAGGCAACAAGTATCTAAGTGGTTTATCATCCATGTTTATCCATGTTTATCCCATCTACACATGACCGTTATAACCGTTATAAATCCGTTATAGGTGATGAACCCCCCCCATCCGTGGGAGGTCCTCCTCGTCGTCGAATCCCAATCTCGTCCCCATAACCAAGGCCAAGGGGATCGTCCATGTCCAACCTCACCGCGGTGTGGCATGGAGAAGTTCGAACTATAAACACTGAATATCACTGATATAATAATTATAATAGATATATATATATATATACATATGTGAATATGTATATGCATACGTCTATTATGCGTAAGTATGCGTATGTATATATATATATATAGATATACACATATACTATGTATTAATAATTAGTATGTATTAGTATGTATTAGTATGTATTAGTATGTATTAGTATGTATTAGTATGTATTAGTATGTATTAGTATGTATTAGTATGTATTAGTATGTATTAGTATGTATTAGTATGTATTAGTATGTATTAGTATGTATTAGTATGTATTAGTATGTATTAGTATGTATTAGTATGTATTAGTATGTATTAGTATGTATTAGTATGTATTAGTATGTATTAGTATGTATTAGTATGTATTAGTATGTATTAGTATGTATTAGTATGTATTAGTATGTATTAGTATGTATTAGTATGTATTCGTATGTATTCGTATGTATTCGTATGTATTAGTATGTATTAGTATGTATTAGTATGTATTAGTATGTATTAGTATGTATTCGTATGTATTCGTATGTATTAGTATGTATTAGTATGTATTAGTATGTATTAGTATGTATTAGTATGTGTATTAGTATGTATTAGTATGTATTCGTATGTATTATGTATGTATGTAGTATGTATTAGTATGTATTCGTATGTATTAGTATGTATTAGTATGTATTAGTATGTATTAGTATGTATTAGTATGTATTAGTATTAGTATGATTGTATTAGTATGTATTAGTATGTATTAGTATGTATTAGATTGTATTAGTATGTATTAGTATGTATTAGTATGTATTAGTATGTATTAGTATGTATTAGTATGTATTAGATTGTATTAGTATGTATTAGTATGTATTAGTATGTATTAGTATGTATTAGTATGTATTAGTATGTATTAGTATGTATTAGTATGTATTAGTATGTATTAGTATGTATTAGTATGTATTAGATTGTATTAGATTGTATCAGATTGTATTAGTATGTATTAGTATGTATTAGTATGTATTAGATTGTATTAGTATGTATTAGTATGTATTAGTATGTATTAGTATGTATTAGTATGTATTAGTATGTATTAGTATGTATTAGTATGTATTATGTATGTATTATTAGTATGTATTAGTATGTATTAGTATGTATTAGTATGTATTAGTATGTATTAGTATGTATTATGTATTGTATGTATTAGATTGTATTAGATGTATTAGTATGTATTAGTATGTATTAGTATGTATTAGTATGTATTAGTATTGTATTAGATATGTATTAGTATTAGTATGTATTAGTATGTATTAGTATGTATTAGTATGTATTAGTATGTATTAGTATGTATTAGTATTAGTATTAGTATGTATTAGTATGTATTAGTATGTATTAGTATGTATTAGTATGTATTAGTATTAGTATTAGTATGTATTAGTATGTATTAGTATGTATTAGTATGTATTAGTATGTATTAGTATTAGTATGTATTAGTATGTATTAGTATGTATTAGATTGTATTAGATTGTATTAGTATGTATTAGTATGTATTAGTATGTATTAGATTGTATTAGTATGTATTAGTATGTATTAGTATGTATTAGATTGTATTAGATTGTATTAGATTGTATTAGTATGTATTAGTATGTATTAGTATGTATTAGATTGTATTAGTATGTATTAGTATGTATTAGTGTGTATTAGATTGTATTAGATTGTATTAGATTGTATTAGTATGTATTAGTATGTATTAGTATGTATTAGATTGTATTAGTATGTATTAGTATGTATTAGTATGTATTAGATTGTATTAGTATGTATTAGTATGTATTAGATTGTATTAGTATGTATTAGTATGTATTAGTATGTATTAGATTGTATTAGATTGTATTAGATTGTATTAGTATGTATTAGTATGTATCAGTATGTGCATGATGACCACACCTATAGCCCCAAAAGAACAACTCCAGGCCCTTCAGGGCCCTCGACTCTTTGCTGCCAAAGTGCATGTCACAACGAAGGCTCGTGAGCCGGAAAAGCTTCAAGGCTGGGGCCGCCCGCATGAACCACAGGGCGCTTGAACCACGCAGCTGAAGGAAGGAATCCGGGGCAGAGGTGTTCTGAGATTTCTGAATGGGACCCATCCTCGGATCACTCCATTGATACTGACGCTTTGCCTGATTATGCTGCTTCAATGCTGATTCTGACTCACTCTGGGTGAATTTTTGTGACCCCCAGATTCATAAACCCTTCGTTTACGAATTGGGTGTCATTCACAAGGGGAAGCACTACTATGTTGGGACTCCCCATTCGTAAATTGGGTGTTACCAATCCTCAACTCATTGGATTGCTGGGAAAATGCACCATAGGAATCCCCACAAACCGATGGTAAAAACATGTACCATCTGGTTATGACTAACAGTTTGCCATGGAAAATCACCATTTTTTATAGGTAAGCCATCTATAAATGGGCCATTTCCCATGGCTATGTTAAATAACCAGAGGGTACAAACCATGGTTTCCGGTCAAGATTTTTGGATTTTCCCAGGAGTTTCCTTGAACATCTTGAAAAACCAATCCATTCATCAACCCTGCTGGCCCAGTATCCAAAACGCGCTGCGGTTGGCACCTCCGTGGCTGTGCCGGTGATGGTTCGTGTGAGCTTCAGCCCTTTGATGCCCGACTCGGAGACGTGGCATTCCCTCGGTAAAAGCCAAGGAATGTCCATAGGATTCCATAGGAATTTCTATGATAAACCATCCATATTGGGGTACCCCCAAAACTTAGGAAACCCATGGAACACCCCAAAAAAATCACGTGGGCTTTTGTCTTCAGAAATTTGGCCAGTTAGAATTGAGATGAATTGAGACATAGTGACATAGTTCAAAATAATAATATATAGCCACTTAAATGCTGATGTTGTTTGCAAAACACTGTGGGGAAAAAATGCTGCGTTCTCTCCCACTTGCAATCTTGAAAGTATCACACCTTACATAGTTCTGTCATGTTGGGCTGCAACAGCTATGTCCTATCGTGACGCTGTTAATGGGTTTGGTATTCTCATTGCATTGCGTTGTGTTCCATTCATCATGATGACTGCACGCCACTTTTTCACCGCACCGCATTTTCACGATGTGCGGCTTGCGCACAACATCGCACAACATTCCCCCGCGCGCTTCGCAGACTCATCTTTCCAAGGGACCTTCGCTTCACAAGAGGATGTTCGAGGTATCCCAAAGTGATATTCCCATGGTTCGGGACATCAGAATTGGGATATGTTCCTAAATTTGGGAGACCATATTGTTTGGAGATGTGGGAGAATATACCCATTTTTTTCCATATTCTCCAAATGACCATGTTTTGGTCGATCGTTTTGGAACAAAGAAAAACTGACCTATGATTATGATTCCTCAGCGCCCGACACTGCCCATCTCGACAAAGTGACTTCACATGCACCTACGGGCAGGGAGGATGGAAACGAAGCCTTGACAGAAAAATGACCTTAGGCACACAATGATACCCAAATCAAAAATGGAACCCCAAACATGATCAAACATAACTAATCATGACTATCTGACTAGTTGTGACAAACTGTTTTAGGAGGAAACCTATCCTCCGTTCACTGCCCTGTTTGGGTCCATCATTTCTGCGGTCTGTTTACCTCCAAGGAACCCCCGGTCTCATCTCAAAAATCTCCGATTCTTGCGTGGCGATTTCATTCGTGGCTAGCTGCAAGCCATCCAAAATGTATGAGTCAAATTGAGTCAATTGAGATTCTCATCCCAATTGTAGTCGAAAATTCATGAAAATTCGGTAAGAATCCATCCACCCAAATTTCCATCACATGCGACCAGCTTCAGTCCATAACATCCCACACCTTGGCGTAGGTCATGGCGGAGCTATCACCCGCCTCCGCTTCTTCCACACATTTGCTTCCCAGTTGGCACCAGCCATTGCGATACATCGTGGCAAAGGCGCAATTCTGTGCTTTGGTGCAGCGCAGAATGCACTCCTCCGGGTCAAAAAGGCCTCCGCAGATTGTGAGAGTCCCGAGATGTTCAGAGATATCTCTTTGGATCTCTTTGGGGGTTTCCGGTCCGTTTTGGTCAAAGTCATTGGCTTCGTTGGAACTTCGCGACGCGGAAATCAAGGGGTGTCCGGTGAATATTTTTTCCCACATCCAAGATCCCATGCAAAATCCATCACCTTTGGCCTTGATGTGACCATCAAAAACACAATCATCAACCATTCAAAAAACCCTCGAAGTGGCGCCATCGCACTGGCCATCCAGTTCCTGGGTGTGGGCGCCATATCGAGCCACGCTGGTGAAAAATCTCTGCCTTCGACCAAGAACGGGACTTTGCCACCGTTGTTGCAGAACTTCCCCGTGGAATAGTGCTGATAGTCCTGGCGGAAAAAAAACAGCAAAACCTGGTGGTTGAACCAATTGCTCCAAGATATTCCAAGAATATGGGCATGGATCAGCACCTACCCTCTGGTAATTTAACATAACTATGGAAAATCACCATGCTATTAATGGGAAAATCCACTATAAATGGCCATTTTCAATAGCTATGTTAAATTACCAGAGGGTAGAATGTTCCATAAATCTGCTGGGATGAACATCCAGGAAAACAAGCTTGGCTGAGCCGCTGACAATGTTGACTTCATCCGCAAAGAGTCTGGAGGCATCCCAGCCCATCTCTAGAGGTAGCCCTATGGTACCGCCTGGTCATCAGCTCCATGGCTGGAAAACTCCCCAAATTGTCTGATTCGATCTTCCCAGCATTTCCCAGCTATTGAACTCCATTTATAGTGGATGTTAATGGATGTTATGTTCCCATGATTTTGCATTAAACATTCATTAAATTAGATAGGTTAGATAGATGTTAAACATCATTAAACCATCATTCAATCCCATATATCCCATTGGATGTTAAACATCATTAAAGCCTCCATTTTGTAGATAGATTAGATATAGGCTATATCGGGATTTTCGTGGATTCCAGCTGCTGCGCTGCTGACATTGTCATCTGAGGCGGCTCGGCCTCCAGCCGTACGGCTGTTTCGGTGCGCCATTTTCTTGGACGGATGCAGGTTCCTCGGGCCAAGCGGCCATCATCCCAGTTGGCATGGCATAAGTTTTGACCATGCTAAAGACCCATCACCATCACCAGCTGCTCCAAAACATATAAAAACATATATAAAAAAAAACAAATGGAATAGACATGAAGAGACGTTGATCGACTTTGGCGAAAGATTTTTGGACATCTGTGGGTCCCACCGCTATTCTTGTGGGATTTTTGAATCCAGGTAGCTATATATGGGTGCGTCGGAAAATGCATACCCCCTATCCCCCAAAAATCGTCATTTCATGGGTATTCAATGAATGAAACTGATCCATTATCCATTGGCTTATCCATTGGCTTTTTCCGGCGCTTCCAACGGTTTGCCCTACAGCTAGAAATTTTCAGAGCATGCAGAAGTTGATCATTTTTGTAGCCTATTTTCAGACAGGGAGTGGCTTGCACTTGAACTCTGACAAATCTTGATACAACAGGATTCAAAACCATAATTCGAGTGCCAACTATCTCAAGGTACACCACATTAACTACTGTACGACGACGACATTCATGACGACCGACATATGACGACCATTGACGACCTCACCATGACGCCAAAATGCGCCGGATCCACGGGCAAATGCTTGCCTGAAGCGATGGAACCATGGTTCCCCCCCAAGTTGTGTAGTCTTCAGTTGACCAAACTGGGGGTGGAATCCCCATGACACCACCCTTGCAACCAATGTGCAACCAATGTCATGATTTCGAACTTGAAACCAAGAATTGTGAAAAGCACAATTGACATATTAGTGATTATTAGTGTTTACTATTTGGCCAAGCAGAAATTGGGGCTGGGGAATCCTGAACAAAACATGAAAATCTTACAAGATCTCACAATGGGCAGATCCCCATGACCGTATGACCATTTATGACCTATGAAAATGGATTTAGAAACAACCCATGTTTTGATCATTGCGCCATCAGCACGGTGGCGGCCTCGCCTTGTCTCCAAGCCTCTCTCCAGTGCCCAGAAGTGCGACAAACTCGAAGCAGCAGGGTGACCCAAAGCGGCGACCAAAACATAGCCCCGAGTCCCGAGTCCCGAGTCGGGTCCCTTAAGGGGCCTAAGCCATGACGAAAATCTGTTGGGAAGATCCTGGTGAGCCACTCGAGATAGGGATTTCATCATGTTCATCAACCAGAAATGCGGATTCCATCGTCAACAAGAACTGAATTGACAGAAATTCAACCGCTTTGCCGGAATTAGGCAATAAAATTTCAGTGGTGGATGAGCCACAAATGGGCCACAATAATCAGTCAATTGGAACATCCCAATTGCCCTGGCTTTCCAGGAGCCTGCTACTGCTGCCTTTTGACCCTTTCTTTGCCATGTTTGTTCTTTCTTTATCGTCCATTCTCAGGATCCTTGAGATTTATACAGCTATGCGGGAACGACGACTCAAGATGACCCAACGCTGAAGCTTTGGAAAACGCGCAATGAGAAATTCAACTGTTGGCCCCACCCACCTCTGTGCACCTGCGTGCAAGAATTTTGGCGCAGTGTATCCTGTGGTTCTTTTTTTATGCTACATGATGATGTCAACATCGACTTAATACATCGCCAATGTGAAATCTGACATCTGTGTCATCTGTGGCACCTGGCATCAAAATCATCAAAGCTCAGATTTCTGTGGAGTCTTCTGCTCCGTCAAGATTTCATAATAGTCATTGGAACCGATGTTCAGTGCAGAATGCGTCCGCGGAGTTGGAGGCAATGTTCCCACCGTTGGCTCTAGAAATTCTCCCTTCACTTTGAAGCCCATGGTGCCCTCCGCGCGAAAGTCGAAGAGCCTTTTGCCATGCTGGTCATAGACTTCGAGCTGTGTCGGAGTGATTGCAGTGAAGTGATAGTCCTCAGGTGATGGTGAATTTTGATGCCGAACTGGAGACCAAACTAGCCTCTGGTAGTTGAAGATTAGCTATGGAACATGGCCCCTTTATAGATGATTTACCTGTTGAAAAGGGTGATGTTCCATAGCTGCCATAGCTGGGTTAAATGTACCCAGGGCAATTAGTAGCAAGTAGTAGCAACAGCTCATGCGCATACTGGGACTGTTTTTCCGTGTAGTTGTAATTTGTCTGACGAATGGATGTCAATCTTCTAGTTTGGATCATTAGCTAGCCGCAATAGTAATCACGATGATAGTAGTGATGACAATACTAACAATAACAACAAGAACAATAATGACTGATGACAATAACAACAATGCTGATCATGAGTCATGAAACGTTCATTTGTCGGTGGCTCATGCAGATACGGTTTTTCATGGGTGTGGTCTGAAGGTTCTGGCACACTGCCAACTTTGCCCATATCTATGGGGTACGGTATGGATCACAAGGCCCACACGATTGGTCACAAGACCAGAGCACGGCACGTTGACCCATACCCATGTGAAGCATTGTGAAGCCATGAGACGTCAACCAACAGCTGGATGTTCGCCAGATGAAATTACCAGCAAAATCTCGCTTAAAATCTCGCAAAATCATTGGAGGCAGCTGTGGACTAGTGGCAGTTTGAAATCCAGCTGATTTTTTGTGACCCATCGAGACCCGGAAATGAAAGAAACGCATCCCATGTTTTTTTCGCCAAGTTGCCAGGTCATGGCGATGCAGGGAGGTCATCCCACCTGGCGGCAATGTAAAGTTCCAAACCCGCACCATCTCATCTTCAAAGATCACTCTTGAGCCCACAAAGCCATCAATTTCGCAATCCTGCCCTGGAGCACATGGCTTGGGTTCTCCCAAATCTTCACTGGGAATGGCGGTCCCGGTCCGATCTAGCAGACGAAGAAGGAGGAAGCTCCACGTCGAAAATGCCACTCTCATCCCCGCGCCGATTTTCAGCGAACCCCAAGGGCACCAGCTTGAGCCATGGTGGTTTTCCAAGGGCTAGTGGGGAACATGCAAAAAGGCTACCGATGAGTCGGGTAAGTTTACTTTACCCGACTCAAAAGATGAAAAAAGAGCGCTACGAAAATCGCGAAGTGTCTATAAACCGCTACACATATGATTGGATCTTTCGGATCTTTCGGACTTGGGTAACCTATGGCTGGGCTGGACACTGGAGTTCTTCGAGGCCGCGACAGGAGTTTACGAGACGCGCGAATGTCATCACCTGCGTCGGATCACCAATGTGGATGTGCTACTCGTCTCTCGGGGTGTCTGATAAATCAATGTTTGTATATGAAACTTTGCTATATGAATAGTATGTATAGATATGTATAGCATGTCTACTTATCTACCCAATCTCTTGCTGGTTCCAAATCCAGTTTCTTGTTCATCATGATCCCCGAAAGTCTGTAAATTTCCATCCTTGAAAGCCTTCATCTTCCCAAAACCTGCCCTCCGCAGAGCCCAAGGCTTCAAGGTGTTCCCAGTAAAATATGACTTCCCCAAGGACACATGTTTTTATATAGATGATGTATGATCATGTTTCCCCTTATTATAGAGTCATATCTCATATGCATATGGCTTTGTCTGAGAATAGGGAGGTGCCTCTAAATCATTCTAGATCCACTCATCATGTTCCCTTTCAAATTGCCGTAACTTGGGGACACTCAGACTTGGATATAATTGGTTTGTAAAAAGTCGATCAATAAATTATATATGCACATAATCATATCATAGTTGAACCTCCCATGCAGCAATTAAACCTTTGTACAATACAAATCCCGGTAACATCCCATTTTTTATCACCCCGTTTAATGCTTAAACCTCTTCTAATTCCCATCAATTCCCCGGCTTGGCTTCCCAACTCCCCTCAGACTCTGCAATCTGCCGCTGTAGCTCCTCCAAGCTCACCGTGTCATCGCGAGCAACTTGATACATGAAGAAGCCTCGCACCGCAGGGCTACCCATCCCGTCACTTCACGACACGTCCCATGGGTCAAATGGCCAATGTCGATAATATTTACCATGATCTACTACTAAAAATATGGTGATTCTCCGTAGCTATAGGTTAGATTGCCAAGGGGCTAAATGTTGTGTTATATATATGTATAAATTACTTCACTGTGTTTTTAGCTTCTTGAGCCATAGCTTAAAATGTTAGGGGCTCCAAAATGAGTCAATCCAGTACTTAACCATAGTTATTTGGTGCGTATTATGAGAAACTTGGGGCTTATGAAAAATTTGGCAGCTGATTTTGAGCCAATTTTCATTGAACCGTGGAAAAACCTTGCGAAAAAAAAACTACAGGTTGAAGCTGACTGTAGTGATTCTGTGTCGGATCCATGGGATCCATTTCGAATTTCGCCTGCAAGTTCTTCGCCAAGGACATCGCCATACCTTGGCCGCCAAAAGATCGAATTTCTTTTGGCGCTCTAAGGGACATAGAAAGTCCTGAAAAAAAAAACTCCCTTGACGCCATGGTTTTTCGATGGCCCATAGAAATAGATGCTTTACCATGGTTTACCATGGTTTACCTATTAAAAATGGGTGGATCTTTCCATGGAAAAAAACGTCAGAAAGTCCGTTTGAATTTTTGAATCCGTCCATCCATCTATCCATCCTGCCCCTGACTCGATCGCTGCGTGCCGCTGGGATACTTCAGAGCCAAACCTGCAGCGCGCCCTGAGGCTCGGTACGCTCCCTCAACCTCGCTAAGGCCGGCCTCAGCCACGAAAAGCACCAGAAAAGCACCAGATTCCTGGTGTTTCATGTTTCTTCACAACCAAATTCATCCAAATTCTACCAATCATCTTGGAGCCCCTTTCAGACTTTGTGCCCTACCAGAGTGTCCTTGGGTGAAGTCTCGGCCACCACATCAGGGACGGGCGCCTAAGACGCATGGCTTTTTTGGGGCTTTTCTTAAGAGAAAATCCAGAGGAAACCGGGTTTTTGTTGCCGCCAATTGGATGGAATAGGAGCCATGTTACGATGTTGTTTTTTTACTGCACCCTGGTTGGTAGAATTGATTTTGTGTAAACATGTTTGAAAGTGTGCACACACAGAAATATATATATATGTGTATGTATGTATATGTATGTATACATACATGCATGCATGCATATATATAAATACATGCATACATATATGTACATACAAATATGTACATACAAATATGTACATACATATATATATATATATGCATATATATATATGTATATATATATATATGTATAAATATATGTATATATACTATACATATATATATATACATATGTATCTATATGTGTATATATATACATATGTATTTATGTATATATATATATATGTATATATATATGCATATATATATATATGTAAATGTATGCACACATATAAATAGAAACATATATATATATACACTTATGTGTATATATATATATAATGTGCAAATATATACGTGTATATATATATATATATGTGTGTGTGTGTATGTATACAAATATATATATATATATGTATATACACATATTATATGCGTGTATACGTGTGTAGTATATATATATATATGTGCGTGAAATCACTTGCCAAACAATATTGCATATTGCTAATATGTGTGTGTGTGTCGGAGGTTGGGGTATACTAACCCCATTTATGGCCATGTTATTTAAGTGCCATGCTGATTAACTAACAAGTTACTAGTAGGATGGAATGGGTAGCAACGACCACCGAATCCATTGGGTATCCTCCCCCCAACTATTCCCCAATTATCCCATTAGAATCGTCAACTCTGAGAAAAAAACTGACTGCGAACCGCCCCAAGGGATATTATTACATATTATTACCCCTTTTTCTGTCGATACATCATTATCCATAACTATCAACTATTTAGTTAGAATATGTTAGAATATAAGGTTATAAGATGTTATAAGTATTTGATTATATAACTAGCATATTTAACCATGGTTTGATTACCTAACATAGTTTTCATGTCATTGTCTAAAAGCAAAATCGGCTGCGACCCGAAATCCCACACCGAGCTGGGGTCGCGACCAACGCACCCGTGGGCAATCGCCTCCAGAGCGTCTTCCTGGCGAAGTCACAACGGAGGACCCGACCAGCTGAGCTCAGCCCTGCGACCAGCTGGGATGCCGGGCAAATCGCTACAAAGGCGGCAGCCAATCATGCAGAAGAAATCGCGACCTCGGTGTAGATGGCGACCTGCGACCTTGAGTTATACCAATCGTTTTGATCAACATGAATTTTGTGATGATTGAATCTATTGATCATGGTTATTGATCAATATTATATCAATATTATATCAATATGTCATGAAATTTCTCAGTTGCAAATCCGACTTTCCCTGCGCAAAAACAATACGATCCAGTTCAGTTTCTCAGAGGGTGGCGAGGGCCACCATAGTCTTCTGCAACCTGGCACAGCTGAGATTCTGTTCCCATAGTAGCGCCCCCCACACTGTTGAAACTCAGATCGGATGATCGGGCCATCTGTTTTCTATGAATGGCTACAGCTGAGAATCCCAGGTTGGTGCAAAATAAGAAACATTAAGAAACAGCATAACTGTGAAGCAAATCCAAGCAAATCCTCTTGAAAGACCGTGTTGCTGTGCGATGAAGTGACACCACTTCAAGCTCCACACGCAACGCTTTCGACGCTTTTCTCACTCCAATGGCCGAGGACCGGTCCGCAGAGGCAGCAGCAAATATGCTGAAAATGTCGATCCTGAGGCAACTGGGCAACTGGGCGAGGGGAAAACCGAGCCAGTTGCCTCTGCTGTGAGCATGGTCCAAGTGGTAACGTTTATGGTCAGTGCCGGAATTATAGAACGGAAGTTGAGGAGTACGAAGGTACGGTTATTTACCGTACCCTGTTGTTCTATAATTCTGTTTTCCTCGGAAGGTATGAGAAAAAAAATGTATCTGATCTTCCTCCTAATTTTTTTCGTCGTTCTATAATTCTTGTCGGAGCGCTGTTGTTCTATAATTCTGTTTTCCCCATTTTTCTCACATTTCCCATTTTCGTTCTATAATTAATTTTCCCCGGGCCCCGTTCTATAATTAATTTTTCCGTCGAACGGAAAAATTAACTATAGAACGGAAAAATTAATTATAGAACGGAAAAATTACTTATACTGTAGGTGCCGGAATTATAGAACGGAAGTTGAGGAGTACGAAGGTACGGTTATTTACCGTACCCTGTTGTTCTATAATTCTGTTTTCCTCGGAAGGTGTGAAAAAAAAACGTATCTGAATTTACTCCTAACTTTTTTCGTAGTTCTTGTCGGAGCGCTGCTGTTCTATAATTCTGTTTTCCCCCATTTTTCCCACATTTCCCATTTTCGTTCTATAATTAATGTTTCCCGGGCCCCGTTCTATAATTAATTTTTCCGTCAAACGGAAAAATTAACTATAGAACGGAAAAATTAATTGTAGAATTATAGAACCTCTTCCGGGGGGTCCCAGAAATCCTATAAAATCACCATGAAATCTAAGAAAATCACCGTGAAATCCCATAAAATTACCATGAAATCCCATAAAATCACCATGAAATCTTATAAAATCACCATGAAATCTAAGAAAATCACCTGGTAAATGTGGGAAAAATGGGGGAAAACAGAATTATAGAACGGAAGTTGAGGAGTACGAAGGTACGGTTATTTACTGTACCCTGTTGTTCTATAATTCTGTTTTCCTCGGAAGGTAGAAAAAAAACGTATCTGAATTTACTCCTAACTTTTTTCGTCGTTCTATAATTCTTGTCGGAGCGCTGTTGTTCTATAATTCTGTTTTCCCCCATTTTTCCCACATTTCCCATTATCCTCATGTTATCCTCATTTTATCCTCGTTATCTCATCAAATCCTCATTTTATCATCATTTTATCTTCATTTCCTTATCAAATCCTGATTAAATCCTCATTAAATCTTCATTTTATCCTCATTTCCTCATCAAATCCCCATTAAATCCTCATTTTATCCTCATTTTATCCGCGTTTTATTATCATTTCCTCATCAAATCCTCATTTTATCTTCATTTTATCCTCATTTTATCCTCATTTTATCCTCGTTTCCTCATCAAATCGTCATTTTATCTGCATTTTATCTTCATTTTCTCATCAAATCCTCATTAAATCCTCATTAAATCTTCATTTTCTAGATTGTATATGTACAAATATGCAGTAAATATCATGTCAGTGCCAGAAATTATAGAACGGAGCCAGGAGGACAAAAGTACGGTAAAATACCGTACCTTTGTCCTCCTCCCCGTTCTATAATTAAATTTCCCGACTCCGCTCCGAATCGGAACCCGGAGGAGGACAAAGGTACGGTATTTTACCGTACTTTTGTCCTCCTGGCTCCGTTCTATAATTCTGGCACTGACTGTAAACGTATATGAAAAAGAGGATCATGTGGAAAACCATGGAAAACCATCACTGCCATAAACCCATAAACCTATCATTTGGGGATGGTAAACATAGCACTCATTGATGGCCATTGATGGGGGATAAATTATGATCACCAAGCCCAGTTGCGGCAAAGTGGGCACCTCTCATCGCGCATTGATCGCAAACAGGGGAGACATACAGAACAGTGCCGACATGGCAGGACAATCACATTCCTGCGCCGATCAAAGCACACCATGCATTCCTGGGCGGCGGTCAAAGGTCTGGTTACATGCTCAATCCCAAAATATGGATGTGGTATGATACAACTATAGGCCTATATAATATAGGTTATATATTTCCGACCCAGGTTGGATATTGAATCCCTAAACATGGATATAAATATGGATAAACGTGGTTACCGTGCTCCAGGGCAATGCTCTTTGGTGAAATCTGGAGCTTGAAAGCTGGGTCAGAAAAGCCAGCAAAAATCCTCTGAAACCTGATGTAATGTTAGGATAGATCAATGTATTGGGATATGTATATTATACATATACATATAGACATATATATATATATGTTTGTGTGTCTGTATGTATATATTGAATGATTGTGTCAGGCATGGCCTTTTCGGGGTCACAGACTTCAAAATTTTGGAAAAAACCGGGCCGAGGCGCCACGTCCTCGCCCTCCATGCCAAAGATTCCCATGAGTTTTCGAGGGACGCCACGGGTGAGCACCACCTGCTGCATGACCTCGACGCTTGAAGCCTGCAGCTCAGCCTTGGCTGGGAAGCTGGTGGAATGAAAGCATGACGCGAAACATCTGAAGGCACCAAATATTGAAAAAAAAACATGCTTTGCATATAGAATGTAAAAGATTGACTTGAAGCATCTTGCTAAAACACACTCTTGACATACAACAAAGAATAGGAGGATATTGTGGGAACCTCCAATCGCTGGTCCAAGCGTCGAAGGTCAACATTTGTGTCACTTCGGAAGCTGTCCAGAGGCAAATTACCAAAGGAATCCTGGCAGAAACTTCGAGCTTTCTCGGAGGTTTCTTCGAGGGATGATGGTGATATTGGAGAAATTTGGAGAATGGAGAATGCCCCAAGTCATCCCAAGTCCACTGGAAGTGACTTGGAGTGTAGACTAGACAACCATTTCGGCGAAGAAACGCAGCCATGACATGCCATGACGCCCCCATCCAATAACTCGTGGGCCCCTTTTGGCCTGTCAGCTGAGGCTTCTTCATCCAGACTGGTCTTGATGGTGGACAAATCTTCAACTGGCTAGGCGGCTAGGCGGCAACCGGTGGCCCTTTGCCCCATGAGGACGTCACGTAACTTGGAAGCCCAAAAAGCCACCTCCACTGGTGCCCAATTTAAAGAAACATCTCATGACTCAGCTCTGCTCAGCAATTCTAGTAAAACATTGGTTCCTACAAGCATACAACTGCCAGGCCTTTCGAAGAGTTAGACTAGATTCTAGAATCCTTCAAGCAAAGACTCATGATGCTATGAATCGAAGTCAGGCAAATTACATCAATCTACCCTCCAGCAATCAAACGTGGCTAGCTGGGAGATTTGTGAAAAAGTGGATGTTGAAAAAGCTAGGAAAATCATCTATAAATGCTGCTTGGAGGCTTTCACCGTACTTCAGGGTTCATTCCCCCGGACACTACCTTATTGTTATCATGATGAGTAATGATATCATAATATATATATATAAGATTGGGTATAATCACCCTCTGGTAGACTAACATAGCTATTGAAAATCACCATCTTGAAGTTCGGTAAATCAACTCTTTCTATGGGGCCATGTTCAATAGCAAACTGTTAGTCATTACCCGAGGGTATACATTGTGATTGATGATATCACACACATATATACATATATATATTATACATATATATATATTATCCATATATTATATATACATATATATATATATATTATACATATATATATATATGACATATATATATATATAGTATGCATATATATTATACATATATATATATAGTATACATATATATATTATACATATATATTTTACATATATATTATACATATATATTATACATATATATATATATATATATATATTATACATATATTATATACATATATATATATATTATACATAATATACATATATATATATTATACATATATTATATACATATATATATATATTATACATAATATACATATATATATATATATATATTACATATATATATATAGTATACATATATATTATACATATATCATATATATATATATACATATTAGATCATATTAGATTGGGTATACATAAAATTACATCCATAAATTCCAATCCCCTGCCCTGATTTCTGGTCGACTCTTCCCCGCCTAGGGTGATCTCTTGCCCACATCCCGCTGGCGTTGCCTCGCCACCGGGACCCAAACCAGTCCACGGCGCCTGCGAGTCCTGGTTCCGGCAGCAGGCGCCAGTCCAAAGTCATCACCCGAAAAAGTGGGACAAACATTGGGAAATATTGGGAAAATATAGGGAAATATTGGGAAAATATAGGGAAATATTGGGAGAATATAGGGATATATTGGGAAAATATAAGGAAATATTGGGAAAATATAGGGAAATATTGGGAAACAATATGGGAAAACCTGGGAACATGCGGAAAAAAACATATGAACATGAGGAAAACAAATAGTGAACAGAATAATGGGAACATCATAGGATATACCCTCTGGTAAACGTTTACAAAAAACGAACTGGAAAGATCCACCATGCTATTTTCATGGGAAAATCCACTATTTCGACTGTGCCATTTTCAATAGCTTTTTGTATGTGCTACTCTCCGGATCCCTCCGGGAAGATTTTGCACTGGTGATATGCCAAAAAATCGAGGGTGATTTTCCATGTCAAACGGTTAAATTGCTGGAGACAATGTGAACATATATAATCATATATAGTATTAATATATATTGAATATATGCCCAAACATATAACATGCTGACATTGAAAAAAAAAATATATATATATATATACCCCCCCAAAAAAAAAAAAACGAAAAAATGTCATCTTCAGCAAATCATGAGGAATCCTCTTGGGTCAGCTGTTGAATCAGCTCATCACAGTGACAGCGACCCCAGAAGAGCTGGACCCTAAAGGGCTGCAGGCTGTCCACCCTGAAGCAAAGTCGAAGTTTCCTGGTGCATTTGGGCCAATAAAAAACGACTAATCATTCCCATCCCCCCTTCGTATCAATAACACCCCCTATATAAATGGTCCCAAAAATGTGTGAATCCCCTATATGCACCATGGTTTCAGGGGGTGTTTGATGTTGGGAGGAAGGGATTATTTAAAAACAGGTAAAAAAGAACTACTTTCTTCGAGTGATCCCCACCAATCGAAATTCTATCTTACATATCTATTCTGACATTCTATTTGGCATTCTATCTGACACATGTTCTGACATTCTATCTGGCATACATTCTGACATTCTATTTGGCATTCTATCTGACATATCTTATGACATTCTATCTGGCACATGTAGCTGGCATATCTTCTGACATTCTTTCTGGCATTCTATCTGAAATATCTTCGGAGATTCTTTGTGGTCGAGGTCTGGCTGGGCTCACTTTCATCCAGCGGTTGCTCTTCGGGTCCGGCGGGGACCACTGCGATCTAGCGCTTGCAGTTGAGGTCCGGCGGGGACCACTCTGATCCTGGGCTTGCTGCCGCGATCACGAGCTTGCAGTTGAGGTTCGGCGGAGGAGGAGGAGGAGGAGAAGACGGAGGAGGAGGCCAGCTGACATAAAATCTAACAAATGTTCCGATGTCACATATCCACCATGCCACCATAGCTGTGATACACAACAGAAACCCTGTGTGATGTTGACTGTCTCAAGCATCAATCCAGCATGAGATCACTTCAAGTAATTTGTAGTAACTTGCTGTAAGATGTTGCCTGTCTCAAGCGTCTTTGCAAACAGCTCCAAAGGTACAGAAGTGGAAATGTCTCTGTCCACCCCAGTGACTCTGTCATCTGTTCAAACTGATTGCTTCAAACTTTGCCACCTGCAAAGTAAGAAGTGGCATTGCCCCGGTCACTCTACCACACACGCGCGAGTTTGCAAGTAATATATAACATACTTGTCTGACATTCTTTCTAACTTTCTTCTGCACATTCTTTGTCCCATATCTTCCTACATGAGGTCCGGCAGGGAACACTTGGCGTGGATACTCGCGGTTGAGGTCCGGCAGGGAACACTGGGCGTGGATGGTCGTGGTTGAGGTCCGGCAGGGAACACTGGGCGGGGATGGTCGTGGTTGAGGTCCGGCAGGGAACACTGGGCGTGGATGGTCGTGGTTGAGGTCCGACAGAGAACACTGTGCGTCGAGGGTCGTGGTTGAGCAGGAGGAGGAGGAGAGGAGAGGAGGAGAGGAGCAGGCAACTGACATAAAATCTAACAACCCTCACCTGGCAGGTGGGGAACAATAGGAGAGTCAAGTCCATTTCATCCCAGGAAAAGAATGAAACCAGGCTACTCTCCATCCACAATCTCCGATCTCAGACTTTCCGGATGAAGATGTGCCAAGACATAGAGCTGAGCAATCTCCCGTGCTGGGACACTTGGCCGAATGCGCAGCAGTTGGTTGAAATGCTGTCGGATGATGTGCTGCAAGTCCGTGGCATAGATGCTCATTCGGTCCAGCAACAGTCCGCGTTCGGAGCGACGCATGCGCCAGTGGATGATCTGGGCCTTGAAGATGCGATAAAGCACTTGGAGAAACCACGCGAACATCGCCAGCATCAGCAGAGCAACCCATAGGTTGTGAAGGCTTAGAGGGATGCCACCAGGCTCCATCAAATCCATGGCTGGCGAAAGCGAAAGATCATCCCAGCCGCTTAGTACTCTTAGTACATGCAGCTTTGGGCCATCATATGGGTGGATATCGATCAGAAATGCATGCACATCTGTCGCGGAGAAACAGTGAACTGGCATGGGCCATGGGCAACCAAGGAAGGTGGCTGGCGCGCCTCATTCTTGAAGCAAATGCTTAAAGGATTTCGAAGCTCCTGAGATTTCTGCGGAGCCGACTTCCCAAAGAATGGAAATGGATGAGTCTGGAAATGGCCCCATTCCAGGTTAATCATCCTTTTCCATCCTTTTCCATCCTTTTCCATCCTTTTCCATCCTTTTCCATCCTTTTCCATCCTTTTCCATCCTTTTCCTATTTATGGAAAATATGCAAAACGATGATTTATTTAGGGTAATATCATGTAATATCATCATCATTTCATCCATTCTTATCCCAGTCCTCCACGCTGAGCCTCATGAGCCCAGTGAAGCTGTTCTTCAAGAAGTCCTGACCATGGAAGGTGACGATCCATGGCGAAAATCAGAGCCTGTTGATCACAACACTCCAATGGATATCCAATATCCAATGGATCCCACAGGAACTAATCACCTGTCTTTTCAGAGCTACGAGTGCTGGACCTTTCGCACCCCTTTTGACATGAAGTCACCCCACTGCAAGGCACAACGCGAATAATAAAGTCACCCCACGAAATCCAGAAGTCACCCCACCATTGGCAAATCACCATGGCACAACATGCCCAAAAGTTTAATCAAACTTTGTGATATCGGTCTAGAATCTCGTCGGGGGAAAGAACGAGACCTAAAACGAGACCTCTGGGAGACAAAACGAGACCTACTATAGGCACTCTACTCATGTACTCTCCTCTCCTCTCCTCTCCTCTCCTCTCCTCTCCTCTCCTCTCCTCTCCTCTCCTCTCCTCTCCTTCAGGATGAAAAAAACCTGCGGGAAACATCCTAGTCATAGCACTTGAGTACAAGCCACATCATCGCAGTAAGGGTTATTGAAGTTTGAAGCCCTTTGCCCCATCTGTATAGGGCATTCCTTCTTGCGCCATTAAAAGGATTCAAATTAAAAGGCTTCAAATTAATTTGCGTTTAGTGATCTTTTTGATGATAGTGGGCAATCTACAGAAACGACCCTGCAGGAATAAGGATTCCCCAAATGAATCCCAGTCCCAGTCCAAAGCATCGCGCCACTGCGATTTGCATCAAAGACTCAACATGCCCCAAAACATATGACTAATCTGGGATGAGGCGTCTAACAGCACTTCCCATAGGCACGACGGTTACGAGACGACTTCTCGTAAAATGACACGAGTAAGGTCTACTACCCAGTACACTAGCTACCCTTGTTCCATTCCCTCCATCGCATCCAGGCCCCGGCCTCACCCCGATCCACCTCGACTCTAGCCTGGCTGGACGGCTGGGCATAGCTGGGCATAGCTGGGCATAGCTGGGCATAGCTGGGCATAGCTGGGCATAGCTGGGCATAGCTGGGCAGCTGCTTCCATGGCCTTCCGGTCCTTCTTCTCTGGTGGTAGGAGATCCCTGCAAATCCTCACAGATTCTCACAGATTCTGATGGATTCTGTGATGATCTGATGATCAGAGCTGAAGCTGCTGGCTGCACATGGAAAATCGCGGCACTCTGTGGCACCGACCGGAGTCTCTCGTCTAGAGATAATGCACCATAGACCTTCCACATCCGGGCGCAGATGATGCTTCTTGCAGTCTGTGGCCCCTTTGATTGGAACATCGAGGGATCGTCACCCCATGCGATTTTTCGGTCTCCAGGAAATGCCTTCAGTGTCCTTCAGTGTCCTTCAGCGTCCTTTGAAAACCAGAAATCAGCAGAAAGGCTCAGCCCAGAGCTCGCCGCAGCAGCACACGGGCGCAAAGCAATTCATCCTGGACGCGGGGGATGATACAGTCCACACTTTAGTATGTTTTAGTGAATGCATGTGAATGCTATTTGGGGCACCCTCAGGCCCTCAGTTTTGCGGACCTTCCCCACTTCCCCAGTTGTTCATCGTTTTTCATACGTCCTCCTGGCTGCAAGCAGCTGCCTTGCACCAAGCTTCACAACTGCCTGGTGACCACAAAGACCACGGTGATTGCGGACCACAACGACAACGTCACAGCGGTGCATGTTGGGTTTTTGTTGGGTCGGTCTGGCCTTCCAGAAGCGACTTCAAACGGCCCATGAGCATTTTGGGCAGCTCCGGCTTTTCCCAATCCAACCTGAGGCACTGAGGCATGCCGATGGCCTGTTGGGGAAGCTGGAAATGGCAGCACAAACAAATGGAAAGACAATCACAAATATCTGTAACATTCTGTAACTATGCGTGCATGTGCGCGTGCGCAGATATACAACATATACATTATATATATATATGTATGTGCATATATTGTGTGTGTGCGCGCGTGGAAATATATGGAAATATAGAAAAATATTGTAGATTATATTAGATTATAGAATCCCCCAACAAATCAACTCCATCAACCATGGCCTTTCCTACACGCCAAGCTCCCACACAGCGGGGCCACAGAGGCAAGGTCCCGCAAGCGAAGGAGCCCAGTCTGCCTCCATAGTTGGAATCCTTTCTGGTGATCAAAATTGGCAAAAAATCCATGGTAAATCCAATTGGAAAAGTCGGTTGCAGACCAGAAAAAAAACAACTTCCCTGTGAGAAAACAATGGGCCAAATCTTACTGCCATGCAGTGTCCGAGGCAATGGCAATCTCTTGGTGAAGGCTTCTTCGAAGTCCTCTACAACAACCTCAGCCAAAGCGTCACGCAAAGCTGCCATGGACACGCGCAACGAGTAGAAGCTGCAAATCCCTGCGCTCTGAGATTCAAACTGGCAATGAAGCCGTTGACGTATCCCTGGACGGCAGAAGAATCAAACTGGCCAAAGCTGGAACAGCGACTTAGACTTAGAGTTCTGGCAGTGTATTGGTTCCATTGGTTCCATGTTTTACAGCGAGACGAGACCACTGCCACCCACAAGGTCCCTAAGATCGCTATCCCTGGGGTCCCGGTCGGAAAAGTGAAGACTTTTGGATCAGTCGATCCTTCATCCTTCGTCCTCAGAGGTTGACCATTTTCAATAGATGACATGACTTTTTCTTCGTGGCAGACCTATCAACCATATTGTGTTTTTTTAATCCATAGCCATGTTAAATTACAGGGTAAATCATGATGTCCCACAGCTTTTCCCTTCAAAAACCACTCCATAGCCATGCTGAAAAATCCTCA
>CAMXCT020000883.1:0-45000 GCA_947184155.2 Cladocopium goreaui | reverse complement strand
GCACAAGTTCATCTTGCGAGTCTCGCCAGAGGGTAGGACCTTGAGAATGGCTCAGCTGAAATGGGTGAAATGTCTATGTTTCAATCACAAGACCGAGGTCAAGACCAGGGAAATCTCACAAGTTGCTGGAGCGTCGCCTTGGCTCCATGATCTCATTTCGATGAAACCGTTTTTTGCCGAAATCCACCGTTCCTTCAGCTGGAGCAGTTTGTTTGACAGCTTCAATGTCTTCGAAAATCTCCGACATCACTGGTGGTTTCAACAAATTGGCTGAACATCCCATGCCCGACAAGTGACCTGAACCCTGCGAGGTTGTCAGCGGGCTCGCAACCTGTCAGCAGGTCATATGAAAATTGGGCCTGTGCTTTCAACAGGGTGAGTCTGAAGGTTGAGCAATATCTCTGGTGCAACACATTAACATATATTAATTGCATATACATATACACATATATATATATATGTAATTATGTATATATATATATATATGGTGTGTATGTATATATATATATAACTATATCATATCAAGTAGGTGATATGATATATCGTATATTATCCTATTAATTTCCATGAAATCCTATATGGTGCACGGCCTGCTGCATGGGACCACCATGGCCATGTCCATTGGGCGTCGCTTTGGGCTCGTTCGAGACCTCATCACCGGGCTCTGCTAATCCTTCGGCTTGTCCAAAAAGTGGTGATTTCCTTTGTGAAAATCATCAAGAATGGTGAGTGAATGGGATTTAATTTCGATACAAGAGGAGATAAGGGGGTTTATAATATATATATATATACCTTGAGAAACAAATCCCGCAGAAATCTTAGGGTTTGAAAAATACCCGAGTTTGTCTGACACAACTCGGGCTATTTCAACCCATTCTGAAAGTACGGGTTAGGTACGGGTTAAGTACGGGTTCAAAATCAATACCCGAGGTCTTCAATCAAAAACCGAGGTTTTCTTATTTTTCCGAAATACCTATATATAGTTATTTATTTATATAGTTATATATATAGATAGTTGTATAGATAGATAGATAGATAGATAGATAGACAGATAGATAGATAGATAGATAGTCATGTATATATATATATTTATATATAGAAACTGTTGCAGTCGATTATGGGGCAGCTGACGTTGATTTGGGGACATACTTTTAGGTCTGAATTGAACCATGTATTTCTTCATATCCTAGTGCTCCCCATAGTTAGAATTCCCTGGGAAGTAAAATTGTATGTTATTAATTAGTACAAGATAGTACAAGTGCGACAATTGTTATACAGGAGAGGCCTGCGCACACCCGGACCTGGAATCTGAAAGCAGCACTTGGACCAAAACCATGCAAAGTTAATCAACAATATCGACATACGAACGTAAATCAACATATGCGCGCCGAAGAGGTTCCTAATAATACCAACAAGAATCAAATTCCCTCACTAAGAAGTCAACTGCCCAATCATGTCCAATCCGTAGCGTCGCCCCAATACAAACATCAACTAAAATGCGCTTGGCGAAGAAGTTCCCTGATAAGCGCATTTTTTTGGTTTATATCCAACCAAGGTCAAGCACAATTTGCTGCTGCCGAAGGGATTCCCTAATCAGGACCAAAGTACCTGTATACCAAAAAAAAACATATAGTTTCACATTCATTTTGTAGCAACCTAATTTAAAGCCTCAAACACATGGTCTCTTTCATTATTTCACCATGTTACCAGCTGGGGTCGATAATCACATTAGCCAGGACTCAGTTTGAAATATGTGGTGGGAAACTTGAAAATGGCAAAAACCATTACCAAAAGATATAAAATTTCTATGTATTAACTAAAGGATTTGGAATGAAACCCATGCATAATTATAACCAGGTATAGTCATATAGATAATTCGCTACAATAAGCCCAAACATAAACATACAGCGACTTGCTTTATGTTCCACATATATAAATATATCTCTGTGATTTATCTTGAACATAGCTATGTATGTTCTGTTCTGCAAACATGTTCATGTACCCAGCATGCACTGTTCACATTCCAAATGCCTACGCGAGCAAGAAGCGTTAATCCATTTTCATGCTTAGGTAGACCGATTTTAAAACCCCAAGGTCCTCAAAGTCAGGATCCTAGATCATTTGCCATTGCGGCTAGTACAGGTTAAATTTAACATTGGGAAATAAACATGCAGCAGTAGGGAATCATGGGTAGTCATGCATCACCAGATTTATGGTTTTCCGCCGAAAAAAATCCCAGATCAGCAGAACTCAGGCGCACATTTTGTGATGTTGAGTTCCGCCGAAAAAAATTCAGCAGAAATCCTAGGGAAAACCATTGAATCAGCAGAAGTACACATTTTGTGATGTTGAGTTCCGCCGAACCATAGGTCTGAATACTAAGTTCCGCCGAAAAAGTAATCAGCAGAAGTCAGGTACACAATTTGTGTAGTGGAGTTCCGCCGAAAAACAAAAAAACAAAGTCCGTAAAAAAAAAATGCAACCGATTCGGGGGCACAGGATCTCAATTTTCCGCCGATTTTTTTTTCAGCAGATCTCATGCCCTCTCATGCCCCATAATCGGCCGCAACGGAAAAAAGGTTCACAAAGTCCGCAGAGATTTGTGTGGCAAACTAATCTGAGACTTCAATGCAAAGTTCTGAGCCCTAGACCCTACCCTACTTATTGGCCATGAGTGGCACATGTGATCGGGAGGAACTTGCCTGGGTAACCCTTGGAAAATCGTGTAGACTTGGTGATGGGCAATATAACCACCCATTACTATGGTCTGGCCCCATGCTTTTTAAAAGCTCCATAAGTATTCCCTTCGCCCCCCCTGATAAATGCTCAAATCCACCCAAATAGGCAAAAACATGTTAAAGCATGCTAAAACTAGGCCAAAAAATAATTGCAATTATCGTGTAAGTGCGACATGTGTTATACAGGAGATGTCCGCGCACACCTGGACCTGGAATCTGAAAGCAGCACTTGGACCAAAACCAGGCAAAGTTGATCAACAGTATCGGCATACGAAGGTAAATCAACATGTGCTCGCCGAAGAGGTTCCTAAGAATACTAATAAGAATCAAATTCCTTCCCTAAGAAGTCAATTGTCCAATCATGTCCAGTCTGTTGCGTCGCCCCATTACAAACATCAATGAAAATGCGCTATGCGAAGAAGTTCCCTGATAAGCGCCTTTCTTTAAAATTATATTCAACCAAGGTCAAGCACAATTTGCTGCCTGAAGAGACACCCTAATCAGGACCAAAGTATCTACTAAAAATTTTACATATATGATTCACAATCATTTTGTATCAACCGAATGCAAGCCTCAAACACATGGCATCTTTTATTGTTGAAGTCCAAGACCACCATTTCAATCCAGTTCGCCATTCAAGGTCAATAGTAAAAGTGTAGTAAATTTTATATTGAAATAATAAGGGTAAAACCCTTGGAATTTGTGAAAGCAATTGCTGGCAAATAGTTTCTTTTTAATTCAGGAAACTTACCAAGAGCATGAAGGAGTGAAAGGGAATTACCCATTAAATCAAACTTAAATTTGGATGATCTATGACCCATGATCTAGATCCTGAGACCCCAATTCGATTGCAAAAGTTTATAGCTATATATATTTATAGATATCGTTGTATATGTTACATATATTAATATATATTTATACACGTATAGTTATATATATAGTTATATATATATATAGTTATGTACATATATAGTTATATACACATATATACTAGTTATATATATATATATATACATATGTTATGCACGTATGTACGCATATGTATATACACCCCGAAGTTGTGGCCGTCGTTTGATGAGAAGATGAGAATTAAATTACGAGTACCTCATTTTTGGGCAAAGGCATCGGATCATTCGCACCCGGAAAAGAACTTGCTTCCGGAAATCAAACATGGCAAGACTTGGCAAGGGGAAATCCCATATAACATCATAACTGGAGGTTTCTAGCAAGCCGAAATCAACGGAATGGAGCTTTTACTGGAAATATCATCGAACTAAATGAAAAAACTTCCAGCTGTCTCCAGCTAGCTGCTAAGATGACATTGGTTGGTATTCCCACCACCGCAGGGTTCCGAGGTCTTTACATCGTTGGACTCCACGACCTCGTTGGATTCCACCGCATTGGATTCCACCGCGTTGCTCTCAACCTCGCTGTGAATCGGCGATCGGACTACAGGAAATGTCGCTGTTTTCTATCATCTATCATCATCTATCACCATCTACCATCATTCGAATTTCCATGCTTGGAAAATAATGTTTCCCCCATACCTGCCAAGTTGTTTTTTTTTCAAACTCCCATCATTCCTATCCCATCCGTTGGAGGCTGCCGAGTTGCTGGATCCAGGCTCTTGACACCCAGCTTCTTCAGCCTGGCCTCGACATCCTTCTGTGCCGCTCGGATCCCTTCCACCTGGCAACACCGAACTACCAGCAGAACATGGAGTAGGTCTGCTTTGTAAATTTGGACGAGCCGCCTGCTCCTGCATGAAGACCAAGAAGCACCTCAGTTTTTGCCCCCGATCCCGGCGGCCGGGAAGTCACCCGCTGGTCATATTCGTCATGAGCCCTGCATCCCCAAGGGATCGCCTAGCAATTAGGGGCCCAAAACCCTGGCACAGTGATGGCAAACTGCTCGGTTTCAACCTGCTTGAAAGCAGTATCATCATCCCGAATAGGAATAGAAATGAATTAAATAAGCAAGTTGGTTAGTTCATTGACCAATGATTATTGTATACACATATATAGCTATATACAAAATACTGTAATACTATGCATACAATAAATATCTTTGCAACCACCAATATGTTTGAACCACCAGCCAGCAATCTGAACTTTAAGACCCTGGCTCTGGGCCCTCCTCAATCAGTTCAAAGCCTGGGCTTTGTAGGGCTGCTGTGGCGCGGTGCATGGCGATTTTTTCCCATTTTGGTAGTTATGGATAGTTATGGTAGTTGGCCACTTTTTGCCAAGAGTTCTTTCCATTTGGGGTCAACGTGGGTCAAGCATTTCAACCGTGTTACTTGGATGTACGCATGTATGTCTAGCTGTGCTGCTCCGTCACTGCAATCAGCTCTGCCAGGTCACCCAATTCTTCCAGGAACTGCTGTGCATCATCGTTGGAGCCCAGGTTGTCTCTATACCTCGGTCATGGGAAATGGCCCCCGTCCCCCACCAGGAATTTCGGGTCCCAGGGAACCAAGGCCCCGACTCGTCATCAACCAAATTGAGGCTGCGGAACGAGAAGTCTTCAGGCTCTTCGGATATTCTCCGTAAGACCTGTCGCGAGGTCGCAACCATTGAGGCGGTGAACAGATGGGTGAACAAATATTTAATGGATGAACCCAAAAAACACCCAAGGTGGGCCAAGTGCTTGACATTGCTTGACTTTGATTTTGCGATTTGGGATATTCGGGCTGTCATCCCGACCGAATCTGGACTGCAAATCTGGACCACTCTGTTCGTCTCCAAGGCACACGTTCAAGTTTCTGCAAGACTTCAATGTCCTCGCCGAAGTTTTTATCAAGTACCCCCTGGTGTCATCAAACGCAGCAATAGAAAACCCCCACACATTTTATGTAGGTTTATAGCTGGGAAGTTCGGTGGAGTTTCAATTGACACTTTTGATCACTGGAGGGTATGTAGTTTCTATAACATGCACCATGAACAGTGCCAATGCTTTCATTCTGAAGGCTCAGGGATGAACACCTGGCCCAGTGCGGTCCGTGGCCCTATTTCAAAGCTAAAACAACCAACGGGGTCTGCATGGGGTCAGAAAATCGTCGTTCCCCCGGCCATGGCCATGGAGGCAATTCCACAATTTTCAGACCGCCATGGATTTTGTCGGTGTTTTTTCCTGAGCAAATCACTCATACCAACAAATGTATCCACAACTCACAAAGCTGAAAAAGAAGCCATGGGCCTCACTATAACTCCAACTATAACTACAAGTACACATACAACATACCCATATGCTCCATGTATGGAATATTTAACTACATTTGGGCAATTTTGGGGGTAAATGTAGGTAAATATACCATACATGGAGCATATCGGATACATAGTTCTATTTATCTAACAACTCAAATCATCAATCGCTCCTCGAGGCGATCCACTAAGGAGTCGGAGGAGCAGATCTCCCCTTCGTAGCCCAGTAGGAAGTAACCTCCAGTGACCCGACCGAATGCGTGGTTGATGGGATCTATTCACCACCAAGAACCATTGGTAAGGACAAGTGTATATATATATATAACTAATAGTAGTTAATATGATATTAACCATAGTTAACTAATATATATATATATATATTAACTATGGTTATACATAAACATATATCATATTGACTATACACAACATTATATAGCTAATAGTTAATATGATATATGATATATGATATATGATATATGATATATGATATATGATATATGCATTTGTATATGTATATAAATATATATATATATAACATTATATAACTAATGCGAAAACCCACTAATGAAAAACTATCATTTGGGGCTCGTACCACCAATTAATACGGTGATTTGCGGGTTGGTTATTGGCTTTAAGTATAACTTGGTGAATTGTATGGTTTATAGGCAATATAATTTGCTTGATATAACTATGCTGAATATTAGTGAATGGAGCGTACAAAAACCCAAACAACAACTGGGGGGCCTCACCTTGTGAAAATTGGTGATTTGACCATGAAAAACTGATGATTTTGTGGATGATTTATTGATTAAGCCACCCAACCAAAGAAAAAAAAGATATGATTTTGAATGGAATATGGATGGTTTACTGCAAGTAAGCCATGTAAAAGTGGATTTGAATGGGATAAGGGGGATGTTGTGTCGGATTTGGAACCAGCTATATGCAATTTGGATGTATCGGAAAGTGGGATTCTTGGGTATTCCCAGGTATAAACCTCCATGGCTAGTTCGGAATTTTCATGGAATTTCCCAACCACCGACGGTGCGGGGTTTCCCCAGCAGCGACACCGCAACGCTAGCTCCCGGCCTAGCTCAATCTTTCGAACCTGACGACGGATCTCGCGCCTTGGAAGCTGCGGTTCAGTTTCCACCGACACCATGATGAAAAGTCAATAAATCCGTGGAGATCCATGGGATATATGGATTTAATGGGTTTTAATGGGTTTTAATGGGAATGATGACTTAATGGGATTGATGATATATCCTCAATTCAATATAGATAGTACAAGAAACCTGTTCAGAAAGCAGCTGGCTGTGTCAGTGGAGCATCCGCCACCAATTCATGGGGTCCCGTGAAATGGGGAGATCATGGGGAGTCAATGAATATTGCAAGTTCAATTGCACGAAATCCATCGATCATATATGATATTATATGATCTATCAGTGGTGAAAGCCCATCATGAAAAATCTATGAAACCCCATCATGAGAAAAAAAACTTATCTAACAGTAGTTACAGTAGTGAAACCCCCATCATTCCATGGATTTCCACCCATTTTCCCACCATTTTCCCACACCTTCCCCTACCTTTTGGAAACCGCGTTGCTCGTAGCCCGGATTTCGCCCACGCACAGTGGTCTGCGTCAGCTGCTGTAAATCCTGCCGTTTTTGTTGGGGGATTCTATTGGGGGCACGGGAACGTTTATCATGGATACTTCTATTTTAATGAAAAATATGGGAAAATCCTGGGATGCCATGGGAAAAATATTCGGATTTAGATGGATTTAGATTTCCCATTTTGATGGCATATAAACCATCAATAATGGTGATTTGATCAGTATATATCATGGGTATATCATAGGATATAATGGATAGAAACCCCAAATTCAGATAGGAAAGCAAAATCTGATCCCAGCGTTGAAAGGAAAATAGAAAGATGTTACCATCCAGTTAATTGAGAAGGATGCGAAATCCAGTGGCTTCCGGTTTGGAAAATGATCTGCATGTCTGGTATGTTGATTTACTTTGCTAGAGGCCAATTCATTAAATCCGTTCATGGTTTCTCGGATTCAATTTCCTTGGGTCCCTTTGGTTACAGCTGGAGAAACATTGACCACTTTAATGAGGGATGGCTCTGGCCATCTAACATCCATCAAACTAAAGTAGATAGCCCAAACAAACATGCCTGACTAATTGCCAACAAGATCAGCCAGCGAAACGGGAGAGATATTTCGCACTTTGAGGCTCCAACCATGCGAAAGGTTCCGAAGGGTGGGATTTCCAGCTCAATGCCTTGGCGTTGGCGGAATGGCTGAGTCAACGGATGTCAGTACGTACTGCTGAGCAGACAGAAATCTAGGTGGATCTTATATGTATGTCAACATATATATATATATATAGTTTCATATTTACTTATCTATTATCTATCTATCTATCAATCCAATTATTTATACATATGATGCACACAACAATCAATGACTACATATGGTCATACATGGCTATAAAACACTATATATATACATATATATATATATCATTATAATATCATTATATAAACACAAGTATGTATATATGTGTGTATATGAAATATATATATATATATGTGTGTGTGTGTACTATGTGTGTGTGCACCTCAATCCATCCCTCACTTTCAGAAAAAACGTTTTTGCTTCGCTAAGCTGCTTCGTTCTCGGCGTTGGTAAGCCTCGGCTGTTGACGCTTGCCAACGGCTATGGCAAGTCTATGTACATATGTATATATATATATATAGATATAGACATATATAGATATATAGAAAGAAATAGATATATGGGTGCGAGTCAAAAATCTGGTATGGATCGCTCCGCGGTGATCCGTACTGTAGATCGGGGGTGCTTACGTAAGGTGCCTGATCCGTACCCTTTCGTAAAGGCTCATCATAGCATACAAACTGTGCTGATACTCCTACTATGTCCTACTTGCTATTACTTCTCCTCCTGCTACTGTTGCTGCTAAAACTGCTACCACTGCTAGTAGAGGGAGCAGTAAAAAAAAACAGCACCAGCAGCAATAGTGGCAAGAGAAGGAGGAGATGCAGTAGCAGTAGAAGTAGCAGTAGCAGAAATAGTAGTACTAGTAAAAGTCATAGTAATAATAGTAATCTAATGGCAGTAGCAGCAGCAGCTGCAGTTGTATTAGGAGCAGGAGTAGGAGTAGGAGTAGTAGGAGTAGTAGTAGCAGTAGTAGGAGTAGTAGTGGCGGTAGTGGTAGTAGTAGTAGTAGTAGTAGCAGCAGAAGTAGTAGTAGTAGTAGTAGCAGCAGCAGAAGTAGTAGTAGTAGTAGTAGACTAGTACTAGTACTAGTACTAGTAGTAGTAGTAGACTAGTACTAGTACTAGTACTAGTAGTAGTAGTAGTAGACTAGTAGACTAGTAGACTAGTAGACTAGTAGACTAGTAGACTAGTAGACTAGTAGACTAGTAGACTAGTAGACTAGTAGACTAGTAGACTAGTAGACTAGTAGACTAGTAGACTAGTAGACTAGTAGACTAGTAGACTAGTAGTAGTAGTAGTACTAGTACTAGTACTAGTACTAGTAGTAGTAGTAGTAGTAGTAGTAGTGGCGGTAGTAGTAGTGGCGGTAGTAGTAGTGGCGGTAGTAGTAGTAGTAGTAGTAGTCGTAGTAGTAGTCGTAGTCGTAGTCGTAGTAGTCGTAGTAGTAGTAGTAGTAGTGGTAGTAGTGGTAGTAGTGGTAGTAGTGGTAGTAGTGGTAGTAGTGGTAGTAGTGGTAGTAGTGGTAGTAGTGGTAGTAGTAGTAGTGGTAGTGGTAGTGGTAGTAGTAGTAGTAGTGGTAGTAGTGTAGCAGGTGTAGCAGTAGTAGTATTAGTAGTAGTAGGTAGTAGTAGTAGTAGTAGTAGTAGTAGTAGTAGTAGTAGTAGTAGTGGTAGTAGTGGTAGTAGTGGTAGTAGTGGTAGTAGTGGTAGTAGTGGTAGTAGTGGTAGTAGTGGTAGTAGTGGTAGTAGTGGTAGTAGTGGTAGTAGTGGTAGTAGTGGTAGTGGTGGTGGTGGTGGTGGTAGTAGTAGTAGTAGGAGTAGTAGTAGTAGTAGGAGTAGTAGTAGGAGTAGTAGTAGTAGTAGTAGTAATAGTAGTAATAGTAGTAATAGTAGTGGTAGTGGTAGTGGTAGTGGTAGTGGTAGTGGTAGTAGTGGTGGTGGTGGTGGTGGTAGTAGTAGTAGTAGGAGGAGGAGGAGTAGGAGTAGGAGTAGGAGTAGAAGTAGAAGCAGCAGCAGTAGCAGCAGGGAGGAAGATGACTAGTAGTGGCAGCAGCAGCAGCAGCAGCACGGAGGCAGCGGAGGCAGCGGAGGCAGCGGAGGCAGCGGAGGCAGCGGAGGCAGCGGAGGCAGCGGAGGCAGCGGAGGCAGCAGTAGAAGCAACGGTAGTAGCAACGGGAGTAGCAGTACGAAGACCAGAAGCAGTATTAGGATAAAAAGCAGCAGTAGGGCCAGCATCAGTCTTTCTTCAACGAGAAAGGGGTACGGATCAGGGGTATGGATCAGGGGTATGGGTCAAGGGTAATTATGGATCATGGGGTATGGATCAAGGTATGGATCGGGGGGTATGGATCGTGTGTGGGTCCGGGGCCTTGATCCATACCTTGTATTTTGACTCGTACCCAGTACCCATATATATATATAGGTATAGATATATAGATACGTCCATATATATATATATACTTCTATGCGTGGAATATTGGTCAATTGTCTTTTCCAGGTCATGTCGGCCAAAGGCTCACAACATCCATAAATCCTGTGATATCATCCGCATGCCCGCAACGCGAAATCAGCATCCGAGCGTCTGCTTCCATTTGGGCCTGGATCAGTTGCTGGTGCATATCTATCAATATGATACCAATATGCTTACACCTATAGGGATAATATAGGGATCCAATCCCATCCTGAAAGTAGCTGTTTAAAATTCACATTGCCCATCTTGGCCTTGAAATTTTGGGCATCCGAATACCGGAGATGATTGGATCAGGATTTCGGCTCTCCCAGAACTGTTGTTCTCAGCATGCTGCTATAGCACGCCCAAAAACGCATCTTTTACCGATTGGGATGCACCAATTTCTTCGGCCTGCAGTTGCTCAGCAAATTCACGCCACGTGCCGGCATCATCCTGAGCCGCCGATTTTTTGAACACTGAAGCCCCAATTTATTGGGCTTCGAACATGATGTTTGCCATTTGTTGGTTCCATGTGAGATTGATATTGGGGCTGCGCAAACAAAAAGTCGAATTCCCAAATCATAAGCTCGCAGCAGTTTTTGCGGATGATCCTCCCTCTTCACCATCATTTTTGGTGACCAAATAGGGATAGATATGGCTATATACCCCCTGAATCCCTCCAATGTTATAAAAGTGGCTGACTAGAAAATCTCCCATTTTAGTTCCATGATTTTCCCAACTATAAACCTCCATTTCGCGTGGGGATTCTTTGGAATTAATTTTCCAATGATTTCCCCATTAAAACCGTCGTTTAGTGCAGGGAAATCCTAACTATAAACTTCCAGTCATAGCTGATGTTCTCATGATTTTCCAACTCTCTCTCTCTCTCTCTCTCAGATCTCTCTAATTCTATATATATATATATATATGTGTGTGTCTCTCTCTCTCTCTCTGTGTAACCTTCATTTTTCCACGGGGATTTCTTTGATGACATCGAAACGTTGCAATTTCCAGGGCACCCATTGCCAGCGCGCCAACTCCGCCATCAGCGCCTAGCTTCGCATGTCCCGGAGATGTCCCAAGATGCCCCAAGCTTTGACATGAACATAAAGTAACATAGTCTGGCAAGAAAAACACAACTGAAATTCGTGAACTTTAAACTTCGCAGGGATTCAACCGACACCAAACAGGGTACCCATGAACATGTCCAATTAGACCCTCTGGTAATTTAGTACCCAAAGCATCCAAGATTGAAAAAAAACAATCGCTATTGAAAGATTCAATCGTCTATTGAACTTTGCTTTAAATCAATAGAATTAGATGATTTTGATACTTTGCCAAAATCAATCGAGAAACCAAGAGTAAAAAAACAAAAGCAAAACCAAAAGCAAACTACCAGAAAGAAAACTATACTTTTGAAAAGATGTGTTCAGCCGTGCGGCTGTAAGACTAGATGCATGGTGGTGGTGTTAAGAGCTGTCCAACCCATCTTCTTTAACTGCTGGGGCTATCCAGCCCATTTTCAAGTGGCTGCCCAGCTACACAGCCCAACCCTTGCTTTGAGACTATCCAGCAGAGGCTTGCAAGTCTTTGTTTTTTGTCCACTACTCACTGCTGGATTCACTACAGTCATCCTCAGAGCTGAAATGCTAGGACAAGGTGAAACACAAATCTAAACTCTTGGGGCGCTTTAATTCCCACTTTGTGGGGAGCTGCCCCCTGGTTCAACTTGAGGTCATGCGCACCATGATTGACATAAAGCTTTCAGACCCATAGCACCAACATGTGGCAGGGTGCAAGTGGGCTGCCTGGGACCCCATGTGACAAAGCACATGATGCTTCTGGGTCATGGAGTACAAGTGCTTGCCTTCCTGCATGGCATCCTTTGCCAGCCAGCTATAATGAGTCAGAAGATTTTCTGTGTTGGAGTTGAAGGTTTTGCTAGCCTCTTAGCGCCATTCTTGCCATGGCACCTTCAAAGCATTGTACATCTTGTTCAAAGCAGTCACAGCTTCCAGTCTGTGTTTTGAAGCTTTTCCTGCCTTGTACAGCTTGCAGAGTTCTACAGCCACCTCACCCTTGCACCTTTTATGTGCTTCAAACTGTGGTATTCCTCTTAAGTTTTGGCTATATCGCTCAGGTGGAGAGGCCTGATTCTCTTCCCACTAGGCACTTCTTGGGCATCATAGAGCCTCACCAACAGCCTGTTAAGGCTTGCCAGGTTTGCTTCCTTGCTTGTGCCACCCAAGCCATTCATGATTGAATGTAGAACATTGCCATAAAGGTAGCAGCTCACTCCCAAATCAAGCAGGTGCAGGATGTCCAGTTTGAGGGTGAGGACTGACACCCCTGGTACCTTTAACAAGGGGTGCTTGAATTTCTTCGCCAAATCAGCTGCACTCAAAATTGTGCTTCTCCATGCTGCAGTGGGTCGCATGTCAGTAAAGGGCCTCTCAGATTCTTGCTTTTGATATGCACAGCAATAGGGGCAAATCTCATTCGCATTTGGGTAAGGCCAGTTGAATTCTGATGCAAAAAACTCCAAATCTCCAGTAATGGCCCAAAGGACACATCTCCTCATTGGCTTGCCTCTGGGGCCATCTGCAGCCTGCCCCTCAAAGCCTTTCTTTGGTGTTCTGCCATTGTACAGAACTGTGAAGGACCAAGAGAGGCACTCCATTATCTTTTCCCAGGTCTCTTTGACAGCAGTTAGCTTGGGCATACAGGTGAGGAGCAGCTGGGACTCAGCAACGCTTTTCTTTGTCAGCAAGCATCTCATCGACAAAACATGCACAGAATCATGCTCCAAAAATGGTGCTGAATCACCATGGAGTGCAAATGGCAGAGGCAATTCAAATCGGTGAGCGAAGTCTAGGGTGCCACAGTTCAGGGCATTTCCTCATCTGTGGTGATTCTTTTTGGCTTCTCTAAAAAATTGTCAAATCTGAGTCTTTGCAGGACATGCTTTCCAAAATATCTGCTTGATACAAGCACAGAATCCATTGGTGTGGAAGGAGTACCCAGACATCTCCAGCTTTCACAACTCTTTGGCCATCCTCCTTCAAAGCTATTGGGGCTCTGATTTTGAAAGGGGCTGGTGACTGCAGCTTACCAAAAAACTTTCTGACAAGATCCCTGTGCACATTTCCTGGGGTCAGCCCATAAGAGCCCAGCTGTGCCAAGGAATGTATATCTTTACTGTCACAACCAGGCTTCACAGCCCACAGCACGGTGTGCAATCTCTTGGATTTCACAAGCACTCAGCTTTCCTGTTGCAAATTTCCGCAAGAGAAGCAGCCTTAAAGGGCTGGGTTCAGCTGACATTCTTGCCCACTTAAGAGGTCAAAGCTGCAATGGAATTAGGCTCCACCTGGGCTTTCCAGCCCATCAAACTGTGCTTGCCCCAGATGTGCTTTGGATTTATTGGGTTATCGAGCCCACAATGGCTAATTGTGGGCGATCCAGCCCACAAAAGAACTAACAAAAAATGATGCTACCCAGCCCAGAACTTGTTTGACCCAAAGCATGCTTGCAGCCTTGACTCTTCGGCCACCATGCTTCAGCCTTTGCCTTCTGTGCCATCATTTTTTTCTAAATCTACCAGTTTCAAGCCTCAGTGCTTCATGGCCTTGGCTGCCATTTGCTTCTTTGACTTCAAATCTTCAAGGCAGTGCATGCCTGGGTGAGGACCTTGGCCAGCTCAGTTTTGGCACCAGTCTTCCCAGCCAAATGGGCAGTCACCTGCTTCAAAGCAGCTTGGCCATTTTTCTGGGACTCCTGCACCTTCTTCACCAGTGCTTTGTGCTGGGCCTTCTGGCCAATGCTGAACAGAGCTGCTTCCACTGATGCCAAGTCCTTGGTCAGCTCTGCTTTGAACAGAACCAATCTCTCCTTGAGCTGGCTGCTGGTCTTTTGATTGCTTCTCTGACCTGGGCCTTCTTCACAGAAATTGGGGAAGTCATATTGGCTTCTGCCAAGCAGCTAGTACTTCCAGCAGCAGATGTGGCTGGTGGCTGGGGCACATGAATCGCCAGCAAATCCCCTGTCTTCACTGAGATTGCAGGTGAAGCAGGAGGTGAAGCAGGCTGCTTCTTCTTCTTCTTCTTGGGGGAGCTTCCCACCAGTAAGGCCCTGATCTGCTCCAGTCTTGCCCCTTGCTGTGCTGTAGCTTTGCAGCATGCTTCCTGATATCTCTTTGGGTCTGTCAAACGCCTGGCATGGTTCAGAAGCACCAAGAGGCTGCTGGCCAAATCACCATTGAGGGTTGCCTGCTGGCTCTGTGTGAATTTTGCCTTCACACCAGGAAACTGCCTCACTGTCTCTGTGACTGCTGCTTTCAGATCTGAATACTTCATTGCCAGCTCAGTGCTGACATTGGCCAAGCCCTGCAGCAGCTCCAGCTGACCAGAGAGATCTGGAGCTGAGACTGCATGCTGTGCAAGCACAGTCTTGTAGTACTTCCCCAGGTTGAAGGCAGCAGTGACACCGTGGCTCTTCACATAGGTGACAAGGGTGTCTTGGAGCTGCTCTTGGTCCACTTCAGGAACTTTGTTCCTTCTTGCCCCCCCTTTCTTCATGGCTGATCAAGAAATGCCTGCAGATCAATCCCATCAAACAATGCCAGGCTATCCAGCCCACATGCAAAATGGAGGGCTATCCAGCCCATGACAAAGGAGAGCTATCCAGCCCAACAGAGGGGGAAGCCAGTTCAGTAAGAAATGCTATCCACCCCATACTTGCAGCTCAAAAATCAATAGCAAAATCAATCGAATTTTCAATAGAAATTGAGTTGTTTTTTCAATCGTGTTTTCAACTGATAACATCTTGATGTCTATTGATTTTTTGTCTGAAAAAGCCATTTTCAATCGCCACTTGATTTTGTTCAAAAATCAAAAGATCTATTGATCTTTTTCAATCGAGGATGCTTTGGGTATAGCTATTGAAAATCCACCGTTTTTAATAGGCAAGCCACCAACTAAATGGACCAGGTTCATCCATTCATAGCTAAAACACCAGAGGGTAGTCTGGCAAAGTAGAAAATGTAAAGTTGTTCTAGAGAAGTTTAAACTTCTTCCACAATCGCTCATATACTATATCAATCAGCTGATGACCTCCCAATGAGGCGCAAGGTTGGCAAAGTGGGCGCGCCGAAACGAGCCAAGCTGAGCTAACGTCTGCAGGCCCACCCAGCACCCCATTATTCATTATTGGGTTCACATAGGATTCAAAGTGATTGAAACATGTTCCGCCACATCTTGTTTGGATTTCTTGATGTCATAGATATACACACCCATCACACACACATATATATATATACATATAAAAGATATAGATATAAAATGATATAAATACAGCCATGGAATGCCATGGATATATGCACAACTTTAGGCATACATATCAAACCTCATGTTAAGCACTCTTCACTGATATTTGGAACTGTAGTGGGACTCTCTCATAGTCATATGGGTCATATGGGGGTCAGTGCTGCCATTTCCCCACTTCTGACACAGGTCTTCAATCCATATGCTGGCCATCCAGAACACTGGCTGCCCACTGGTTGAGCAACCCATCCCAACAATGACAACATCAGTTGAATTGGAAAACCAAACAGTGTTTGGTCTGATGTTGATTTGGAAAACCGCAACAATATCCCAACAGATAATCAGTTTGATCCCAGCTCTCATGGAAAAATCAAACCGTGTTTGAAACCTCCCAACATCTCCCAACACCTCTCCGGCACTGGCATGGACACTACTTTTGCAATCCAAATCCAAATCGGCGTTTGCGCGCCCTCTGCTCACATCTTACCAGGTCTTACCACAGCTGAAACCTGCCATGAGTGGAAATCTGTTGTCTTCACTGAAGCTCAAGTATGATAGAGATTGCTGTGTGCTGTGCGGCTGCCATATGCTACCATGATAACACACGGCTTGCCCGGGTACTACTTTATGTAAATATATTTGCTTCCTCCAGAGATGGTTCCGGCAATTCTTCCCACGAGTCTAGGAGGATGCGTCATTTTTCACGCCATGAAAAGAACAGTCACATCCGGCGCCATCCGGCTGTCCTCGATCGTCACTGCCATGTCCAGGAACTAGTTGAACTATGTTGAACTTACCAATGGAAAAAAGTGCGTCCCCTATTTTTAGATCACAGGAAAGTGAGTTTCTGTTGAAACTTCGCCAGTCAATCCCTCCATTAAAAGGCGCCTTTGCGAGGTTTAGCAATGGCCGCTGCAATCTCGCAGCTGAAAATTCTCCTGAATCGATCAGCAAACAGAATCATGTCCTTACAGCTCTTGAAATTCTTGAGCGCTCCCCAAGGCTCAATATTCACTACGAAAAAGAGCGTACCGCAAAAGAAGTATATATATATATAATTATATAGTAGAAACGGCAACATCACATTCGAAGGCTAAAATGAAAAATTATAATTCCAAGAAGTTAGTAGTTTTCCACTTATCTCAGTTGGATTTGAAGTAAGGTATGGCAAGTGTTTACTTTGAAATCGGCCTTCTGTTTCATGGCTAAAGAAGAAAATTCCTTCGATGGCGAAGTCACCAACCAGTTGTCGCCCCTCTTTGAATCCTTCTATGTTGAGCAATCCACAAACGTGGAGATCTCTGTGACATCGAATGTCCCATGGTTGGTTTATCATAACTTCTCCAGTGACAAAAGAACAAGTTGCATTTTGGTCACCATTATTTCATCTTCAAATCTTGGTTCCCAATGTTCCAGCAATCTGCCACATCCAAAGAGGGCTGAGAATGATCTGCATCCTCCAGGAGGCTTGCGCGCGAACTACAACGCCATGTTGTGATGTTCGTTGGAGAGAACCTGCCACTGGGATCTTCTTGACCAAGACCAAGACAAGAGCAACAGTTGATGTGCTGCCATATGGAAACAGGGCAACTGCTAACACGATTTAACTCATCCAGAACAACAAAGATATCTCTATCGTCTACCTTCCACATCCTCTACCTGAATAAGTGACCGGTAGGTTTCGAACTTGTTTTGGAATCATGTTTGCTGGTGATGTCAATCATCCTATGTATCTTGAAGGAGTTTGAATTGGATCGGGATCATCATAAGTTTTGAATTGTTCTGCGTGGAACATTGAAGCTAGCACCACAATCTGCAGCGAAAAGATCTGCAAGGAAAGTTTGCCGGAAATGACACCCTACGTTTTCGGTTTCTAAGTCCATGCAACCCTTCTCTCCAGACCCATTGGATAAGAATGGTGGGGATCTGTAGGGATCTGTAGGGATCTGTCTGAATGCCTGGGTTTTCTCCCTTTTTGACGATGCTCCTGGCTGCGTATCAGGGCGTTTAAAACTGCCCCAAAAATAAAGCGCCTTCGCGAAGCGCCAAATTCCCGGGTCCACCTTAGTTGACTGGTTCGCCGAAAGGCAAGCCAAGCTGTCGGAATATCGCGAGCCCGATGGAAGTTATGGAAGTTCTCGTTCGTTGTTTCAACCATCTTGAAAATATGAAAGTCAATGGGAAGGATTATCCCATTGAAATGGAAAATAAAACATGTTCCAAACCACCAACCAGTATAGATTGGTGCAAGAAAAATGCTTGACTTCCTCTCAACGAAAGAAACTCCACATCACATCCTGGCCTGGTTGCCGGGGCCATTCAGATTCGACATGTTTTGTCACCTACGGACCCATCTACAATCAATCCAATCTCATCCCATCTCTGGGCTTTTTCCATTGGCTCCCATTGAACATGAGCAGAAGGTTCGCCAGCAAACCAAGACCAAAGGACCCACATGAAGCCTCAGCTTTTGACCACGTGCTTACCTGCTTTGAATTGAATCTTTGAAAGCAGCTCAAATGGCAGCTGGAAGGCACCTAGAAAACAAATTATCATGTTTCATTTCACGGCAGTTGGAACCCGCCGTGGAGCTCCGTGTCGGCGGAGATGATGTTCTTCAGAAGCAACAATACCAGCTTTGTTTCAAGTAATTCACAGCCAAGCTTTCTCCACAATCAAACATAGCCAAGTTGTAAGTCAGTTGGGGCCGCATTGTAAAAGCAGCAGTATACCAAAACCATCTCAAGGCAAAGCGTGCCAGAGCTTGTCTTTTCCGTCCTAGATGCCATGTTGTACACATAATGTCAGCCATGTTTACAGTGAGCTTTGTCACGTTAGGGCCTAAAAATAACTTCAGCCTGTCAATGTCTCGGAGGGCTGCCCACTCTTGTCTTTCCGACACATGTTTATGATTATCAACCCACTCAGCCCCAAGACTCTTGCCGAAACGAAAATGCTTTACCACCTCAAAGTCACTGATGTTGCTCCTGCTGGACCATTCAGAGTCTTGGTGGAAACCCACCACGTTGCACTTCCAATCACCAAAGGTGACTTTGTTGACGCTCGAAGGGACAAGGAAACCCACGGTGATCTTGAGAATATTGTAGAAGCGCTGAAGCTCATTGGAGAGCCCGTTTGCTTCCGACTCGTTCCCAATCTTTGTCAGGTTTGAAAGGAAATCATCGGTAGGAAATGCCACGGTATTCCAACCATTTGTTTTCTTAATAGCTGCAAGCTGCCAATCGCTCAAGACGTAGATTCCGCAGCCTCTGGGGCCTATGTAAGTGTCAGCTATCTTAAATTCCACATCACGAATTCTGCGCCGCGAAAGTGGCGTTTTGGGAAAAATACTCACCTTGATGACAACGTGTTCACACGAAATATTGAATGCCGTTTGATTTTCAAAAAAAACAGCAAACCTACGGCGAAGCTCTTCAAAGCCCGCCTCATGCACTTGTAGGAACGTGTAGTTGCTATGTTTTTCGTACTTTGGCTGGCTAAGCCCAGCGTTCAGCAACTCCAAAGCTGCTTGATTCCAAAGTATTCGGCGCATGGTCGCAATGTCATTGTCATCATTCGAGCAGCCGCAGGCATAAGGGGCCTTCCATCCGCAGGTCGATGGCTCTGCGGCAGCGAGGTCTGTCGGTTTTGTTGCGTTGCCAAAACTCGGGATTGGTCTACCACCAACTGTGGCTGTGGCGTTGCCAACCAGGGCGGCAAAGTATAGCACACATCGAGTCCGACCATGTGCATCCGTGTAAATGCCCAGCCATGCACTGGCACTAAAACATAGAATCAGGATGATCAGGACCACACGAGCACGGGCGGAAGAAAACATTCAGGGACACAAGATACAGTACTGAACATGAAGATTGAGCCGAGAAGAGCTCAAAATTGTTGCTACTTGGATGACACCAAGATAAAAATGTTGCCAGAAATAAAAAAAACAAAAAAACAATCACACTTCTCCAGGTAACATAGTCTGGAAAGCATTACTTTACTTCGTGTGATCCCCAACATGACATTTATACATTTTCTTACTGACAAATCTTCTGGCATTCTATCTGACATATCTTCTGGCATTCTATCTGGCATATGTTCTGGCATATCTTCTGGCATTCTATCTGGCAAATCTTCTGGCATTCTATCTGGCATATCTTCTGGCATTCTATCTGACATTCTATCTGGCATATCTTCTGCCATTTTTTCTGGCGTTCTATCTGGCATATCTTCTGACATTCTATCTGAAATATCTTCTGACATTCTTTCTGGCACATCTTCTGACATTCTGTCTTGGCACATCTTCTGACATTCTTTCTGACATTCTTTCTGGCATTCTATCTGGCATATCTTCTGACATTCTATCTGACATCTTTTCTGACATTCTTCCCGTTGAGGTCCGGCAGTGCCCACTGCGATCTGGAAGTCGCGGTTGAGGTCCGGCAGTGCCCACTGCGATCTGGAAGTCGCGGTTGAGGTCCGGCAGTGCCCACTGCGGGAAGTCGCGGTTGAGGTCCGGCAATGCCCACTGCGATCTGGACCTCGCTCGCGGGGATCTGGAGCTCGCGGTTGAGGTCCGGCAGTGCCCACTGCGACCTGGAAGTCGCGGTTGAGGTCCGGCAGTGCCCACTGCGATCTGCAACTCGCGGTTGAGGTCCGGCAGTGCCCACTGGGATCTGGAGCTCGCGGTGGAGGTCCGGCTGTGCCCACTGGGATCTGGACTGCGAGGAGGAGGAGGCGAAAGGTGAGGAGGCGGAGGAGGCGGAGGAGGAGAAGAGCTCTGTTAAAATCTAGCAACCCTCACCTGGCAGGTGGGGAAAAACACAACTGAAATTCGTGAGCTTTAAACTTCGCAGGGATTCAACCACCAAACAGGGTACCCATGAATATGTCCAATTAGACCCTCTGGTAATTTAGCATAGCTATTGAAAATCCACCGTTTTTTTAAAGGCAAGTCACCAACTAAATGCACCAGGTTCATCCATAGCTAAATTACCAGAGGGTAGTCTGGCAAAGTAAAAAATGTAGAGTTGTTCTAGAGAAGTTTAAACTTCTTCCACGATCGCTCATATACTATATCAACCATCGTCAATCAGCTGATGACCTTCCAATGAGGCGCAAGGTTGGCAAAGTGGGCGCGCCGAAACGAGCCAAGCTGAGCTAACGTCTGCAGGCCCACCAAGCACCCCATTATTCATTATTGGGTTCACATAGGATTGAAAGTGATTGAAACATGTTCCGCCACATCTTGTTTGGATTTCTTGATGTCATAGATATACACACCCATCACACACACACACACATATATATATATATATAAGATATAGATAAGTTTGATATAAATACAGCCATGCAATGCCATGGATATATGCACAACTTTAGGCATACATATCAAACCTCATGTTACGCACTCTTCACTTCACTGATATTTGGAACTGTAATGGGACACTCTCATAGTCATATGGGTCATATGGGGTCAGTGCTGCCATTTCCCCACTTCTGACACAGGTCTTCAATCCATATGCTGGCCATTCAGAACACTGGCTGCCCACTGGTTGAGCAACCCATCCCAACAATAACAACATCAGTTGAATTGGAAAACCAAACAGTGTTTGGTCTGATGTTGATTTGGAAAACCGCAACAATATCCCAACAGATAGTCAGTTTGATCCCAGCTCTCATGGAAAAAATCAAACCGTGTTTGAAACCTCCCAGCATCTCCCAGCACCTCTCCGGCACTGGCATGGACACTACTTTTGCAGTCCAAATCCAAATCGGCGTTTGCGCGCCCTCTGCTCACATCTTACCAGATCTTACCACAGCTGAAACCTGCCATGAGTGGAAATCTGTTGTCTTCACTGAAGCTCAAGTATGATAGAGATTGCTGTGTGCTGTGCGGCTGCCATATGCTACCATGATAACACACGGCTTGCCCGGGTACTACTTTATGTAAATATATTTGCTTCCTCCAGAGATGGTTCCGGCAATTCTTCCCACGAGTCTAGGAGGATGCGTCATTTTTCACGCCATAAAAAGAACAGTCACATCCGGCGCCATCCGGCGCCATCCGGCACCATCCGGCGCCATCCGGCGCCATCCGGCTGTCCTCGATTTTTCAGTCACCATGTCCAGGATACCTATGGGAAAAAACGCGCGTCCCCTATTTTTAGATCACAGGAAAGTGAGTTTCTGTTGAAACTTCGCCAGTCAATCCCTCCATTAAAAGGCGCCTTTGCGAGGTTTAGCAATGGCCGCTGCAATCTCGCGGCTGAAAATTCTCCTGAATCGGGCGCAAGGATCAGCAAAATCAGCACACAGAATCATGTCCTTGCAGCTCTTGAAATTCTTGAGCACTCCCCAAGTGCTCAATATTCACTACGAAAAACAGCGTACCGCGAAAGAAGTATATATATATAATTATATAGTAGAAACGGCAACATCACATTCGAAGGCCAAAATGAAAAATATAATTCCGAGAAGTTAGTAGTTTTCCACTTATCTCAGTTGGATTTGAAGTAAGATATGGCAAGCATTTACTTTGAAATCGGCCTTCTGCTTCATGGCTAAAGAAGAAAAATCCTTCGATGGCGAAGTCACCAACCAGTTGTCGCCCCTCGTTGAATCCTTGAGCCATCCACAAACTTGGAGATCTCTGTGACTTCGAACGTCCCATGGTTTATCATAACTTTTCCAGTGACAAAAGAAGAAATGGCATTTTGGTCACCATTATTTCATCTTCAAATCTTGGTTCCCAATGTTCCAGCAATCTGCCACATCCAAAGAGGGCTGAGAACGATCTGCATCCTCCAGGAGGCTTGCGCGCGAACTACGACGCCATGTTGTGATGTTCGTTGGAGAGAACCTGCCACTGGGATCTTCTTGACCAAGACCAAGACAAGAGCAACAGTTGATGTGCTGCCATATGGAAACAGGGCAACTGCTAACACGATTTAACTCATCCAGAACAACAAAGATATCTCTATCGTCTACCTTCCACATCCTCTACCTGAATAAGTGACCGGTAGGTTTCGAACTTGTTTTGGAATCATGTTTGCTGGTGATGTCAATCATCCTATGTATCTTGAAGGAGTTTGAATTGGATCGGGATCATCATAAGTTTTGATTTGTTCTGCGTGGAACATTGAAGCTAGCACCACAATCTGCAGCGAAAAGATCTGCAAGGAAAGTTTGCCGGAAATGACACCCTACGTTTTCGGTTTCTAAGTCCATGCAACCCTTCTCTCCAGACCCATTGGATAAGAATGGTGGGGATCTGTAGGGATCTGTAGGGATCTGTAGGGATCTGTCTGAATGCCTGGGTTTTCTCCCTTTTTGACGATGCTCCTGGCTGCGCATCAGGGCGTTTAAAACTGCCCCAAAAATAAAGCGCCTTCGCGAAGCGCCAAATTCCCGGGTCCACCTTAGTTGACTGGTTCGCCGAAAGGCAAGCCAAGCTGTCGGAATATCGCGAGCCCGATGGAAGTTATGGAAGTTCTCGTTCGTTGTTTCAACCATCTTGAAAATATGAAAGTCAATGGGAAGGATTATCCCATTGAAATGGAAAATAAAACATGTTCCAAACCACCAACCAGTATAGATTGGTGCAAGAAAAATGCTTGACTTCCTCTCAACGAAAGAAACTCCACATCACATCCTGGCCTGGTTGCCGGGGCCATTCAGATTCGACATGTTTTGTCACCTACGGACCCATCTACAATCAATCCAATCTCATCCCATCTCTGGGCTTTTTCCATTGGCTCCCATTGAACATGAGCAGAAGGTTCGCCAGCAAACCAAGACCAAAGGACCCACATGAAGCCTCAGCTTTTGACCACGTGCTTACCTGCTTTGAATTGAATCTTTGAAAGCAGCTCAAATGGCAGCTGGAAGGCACCTAGAAAACAAATTATCATGTTTCATTTCACGGCAGTTGGAACCCGCCGTGGAGCTCCGTGTCGGCGGAGATGATGTTCTTCAGAAGCAACAATACCAGCTTTGTTTCAAGTAATTCACAGCCAAGCTTTCTCCACAATCAAACATAGCCAAGTTGTAAGTCAGTTGGGGCCGCATTGTAAAAGCAGCAGTATACCAAAACCATCTCAAGGCAAAGCGTGCCAGAGCTTGTCTTTTCCGTCCTAGATGCCATGTTGTACACATAATGTCAGCCATGTTTACAGTGAGCTTTGTCACGTTAGGGCCTAAAAATAACTTCAGCCTGTCAATGTCTCGGAGGGCTGCCCAGTCTTGTCTTTCCGACACATGTTTATGATTATCAACCCACTCAGCCCCAAGACTCTTGCCGAAACGAAAATGCTTTACCACCTCAAAGTCACTGATGCTGCTCCGGTGGGACCGTTCAGAGTCTTGGTGGAAACCCACCACGTTGCACTTCCAATCACCAAAGGTGACTTTGTTGACGCTCGAAGGGACAAGGAAACCCACGGTGATCTTGAGAATATTGTAGAAGCGCTGAAGCTCATTGGAGAGCCCGTTTGCTTCCGACTCGTTCCCAATCTTTGTCAGGTTTGAAAGGAAATCATCGGTGGGAAATGCCATGGTATTCCAACCATTTGTTTTCTTAGTAGCTGCAAGCTGCCAATCGCTCAAGACGTAGATTCCGCAGCCTCTGGGGCCTATGTAAGTGTCAGCTATCTTAAATTCCACATCACGAGTGTCGCGCTGCGAAAGTGGCGTTTTGGGAAAAATACTCACCTTGATGACAACGTGTTCACACGAAATATTGAACGCCGTTTGATTTTCAAAAAAAACAGCAAACCTACTGCGAAGCTCTTCAAAGCCCGCCTCATGCACTTGTAGGAACGTGTAGTTGCTATATTTTTTGTACTTTGGCTGGCTAAGCCCAGCGTTCAGCAACTCCAAAGCTGCTTGATTCCAAAGTATTCGGCGCATGGTCGCAATGTCATTGTCGTCATCCGCGCAGCCGCAGGCATAAGGGGCCTTCCATCCGCAGGTCGATGGCTCTGCGGCAGCGAGGTCTGTCGGTTTTGTTGCGTTGCCAAAACTCGGGATTGGTCTACCACCAGCTATGGCTGCGGCATTACCAACCAGGGCGGCAAAGTATTGCACACATCGAGTCCGATCCGTGTAAATGCCCAGCCATGCACTGGCACTAAAACATAGAATCAGGATGATCAGGACCACACGAGCACGGGCGGAAGAAAACATTCAGGGACATAAGATACAGTGCTGAACTCGAAGATTGAGCCGAGAAGAGCTCAAAATTGTTGCTACTTGGATGACACCAAGATAAAAATGTTGCCAGAAATAAAAAACAAAAAAACAATCACACTTCTCCAGACTTCTGGTCGCAGCGACAACATATGTCCTCCCAGAGTCGTCACAGTGTTGCCTCGCCCGTGAACCCGCTTGATGTTTCAAAGCGAATAGCCCACAGGACTCAAGCAAACTAATCACAAAATTTACAAAGTATTTTGTTTTGTCCATGGGGAAAATCCTGCGTTCCGTTTTGATCTCTCGGTCTATGACCTCAAAGCGTGGGCGGGTCCCGAACGGCAACCGCTAGGATCACGGATCCGACGGATCCGTACCTCTAATCAAGGCCTTGGTGCACGTAGTGCACGGGGCACAATGATCCCCCGAAAATAGTTATGTCATCTTGTATGTATCTGTTTGATCCCCCGAAATTTAGCGCGGCCAAAAGAGGGAACCCAAAAAAATCCAGTACAAAATATAATACACACACAGGAAGAAAAAAAAAATGTATATATATATAATATACACTATGACCACAGTTTCGCTTCGTGTCAAATTGCAATGTTGGGGTGTAAATGTGTGCGCGCGCATGTGCACCATGTTTTTGGACATAACCATATTTTCGGGTGTTTTGAAATTCGTGATCTTGACTCGGCCAATTGCTTCATAGTGAAACCCACTCCTAATAATCATCGACCAGCAGCGCACCTGATTGTTCTGCGTCCATGGAGATTCGATTTCCCGGGGTTTTCTGTCAGAAAACTGGAAAAAATATACTGTTTCACCAACCTGAAAGTTTGGCCACTTGGGAATGATGCCACAGCTGGAGAAACATTTAGCACTCTAATGAGGGATGGCTCTGGCCATCTAACATCCATCAAACTAAAGTAGATAGCCCAAACAAACATGCTTGACTAATTGCCAACAAGATCAGCCAGCGAAATGGGAGAGATATTTCGCACTTTGAGGCTCCAACCATGCGAAAGGTTCCGAGGGGTGGGATTTCCAGCTCAATGCCTTGGCGTTGGCGGAACGGCTGAGTCAACGGATGTCAGTACGTACTGCTGAGCAGACAGACGTATAAATCTAGGTGGACCTGATATGTAAAAAGATGCATCTTGTATATCAATATATCTATCTATCTATCTATCTATCTATTTATCTATTTATTTATAAATATGATGCACACGATTATCAATGACTACATATGGTCATATATGGTTATATATCATTATGTATATATATATATATCATTATAATATCACTATTTAAACACAAGTATGTATAGATGTATGTGTATATATATATGTAATATGTGTGTGTGTGTGCGCCTCAATCCATCCCTCACTTTCAGAAAACGCTTTTGCTTCGCTAAGCTGCTTCGTTCTCGGCATTGGTAAGCCTCGGCTGTTGACGGTTTATGTACATGTATAGATAGATAGATAGATAGATAGGTAGGTAGATAGGCAGATAGATAGATAGATAGAGAGATAGATAGATAGGTAGATAGATAGATAGATAGAGAGAGAGATAGAGATAAAGATAGAGATAGAGATATAGATATAGATATAGATAAAGATATAGATTTATATATATATATATAGATATACATATATATATATAAATAGATATTTATATATATAGAGATAAAAATATAGAGATACGTATATATATATATATTATATACTTATATGCGTGGAATATTGGTCATTTGTCTTTTCCAGGCTTTCCAGGTCATGTCGGCCAAAGGCTCACAACATCCATAAATCCTGTCAAACACCAGCCGCATGCCCGAAACGCGAATTCAGCATCCGAGCGTCTGCTTCCATCCGGGCCTGGACCCACCCAATACCAACAGGTTGACACCTTCCTAGGGGTCCAATCCCATCCTAAAAGTAGCTGTTTGAAATTCACATCCGAAGCCCTGGCCATGGCCTTTTGCTGAAAAAAAATGTTGGGCATCCGAATACCGGAGATGATTGGATCAGGATTTCGGCTCTCCCAGAACTGGTGTTCTCAGCATGCTGCTATAGCACGCCCCAAAACGCATCTTTTACCGATTGGGACGCACCAATTTCTTCGGCCTGCAGTTGCTCAGCAAATTCACGCCACGTGCCGGCATCATCCTGAGCCGCCGATTTTTTGAACTCTGAAGCCCCAATTTATTGGGCTTCGAACATGATGTTCCGCCATTTGTTGGTTCCATGTGAGATTGATATTGGGGCTGGGCAATCAAAAAGTCGAATTCCCAAATCAGAAGCTCGCAGCAGTTTTTGCGGATGATCCTCCCTCTTCAGCATCATTTCTGGTGACCAAATAGGGATAGATATGGATAGATACCCCCTGAATCCCTCCAATGTTATACAAGTGGCTGACTGGAAAATCACCCATTTTAGTTCCATGATTTTCCCAACTATAAACCTCCATTTCGCGTGGGGATTCTTTAGAGCTGATTTTCCAATGATCTTCCCATTAAAACTTTCGTTTAATGCAGGGACTTCCCAACTATAAATTTCCAGTCATAGCTGATGTTCCCATGATTTTGCAACTCTCTCTCTCTCTCATTCTATACATACATACATACATACATACATACATTACTACATTGCATACATACATATATATATATATATATGTATATCTCTCTCTCTGTGTGTAACCTTCATTTTTGCACGGGGATTTCTCATTGGGGTTCCATCTTTGATGACATCGAAACGTTGCAATTTCCAGGGCACCCATTGCCAGCGCACCAACTCCGCCATCAGCGCCTAGCTTCGCATGTCCCGGAGATGTCCCAAGATGCCCCAAGCTTTGAACATAAGGTAACATAGTCTGGCAAGAAAAACACAACTGAAATTCGTGAACTTTAAACTTCGGGATTCAACCACCAAACAGGGTACCCATGAATATGTCCAATTAGACCCTCTGGTAATTTAGTATAGCTATTGAAAATCCACCGTTTTTTTATAGGCAAGCCACCAACTAAATGCACCAGGTTCATCCATTCATAGCTAAATTACCAGAGGGTAGTCTGGTAAAGTAAAAAATGTAGAGTTGTTCTAGAGAAGTTTAAACTTCTTCCACAATCGCTCATATACTATATCAACCATCGTCAATCAGCTGATGACCTCCCAATGAGGTGCAAGGTTGGCAAAGTGGGCGCGCCGAAACGAGCCAAGATGAGCTAACGTCTGCAGGCCCACCAAGCACCCCATTATTCATTATTGGGTTCACATAGGATTGAAAGTGATTGAAACATGTTCCGCCACATCTTGTTTGGATTTCTTGATGTCATAGATATACACACCCATCACACACATATATATACATATAAAAGATATAGATATAAAATGATATAAATACGGCCATGGAATGCCATGGATATATGCACAACTTTAGGCATACATATCAAACCTCATGTTAAGCACTCTTCACTGATTTTTGGAACTGTAGTGGGACTCTCTCATAGTCATATGGGTCATATGGGGGTCAGTGCTGCCATTTCCCCACTTCTGACACAGGTCTTCAATCCATATGCTGGCCATCCAGAACACTGGCTGCCCACTGGTTGAGCAACCCATCCCAACAATGACAACATCAGTTGAATTGGAAAACCAAACAGTGTTTGGTCTGATGTTGATTTGGAAAACCGCAACAATATCCCAACAGATAATCAGTTTGATCCCAGCTCTCATGGAAAAATCAAACCGTGTTTGAAACCTCCCAACATCTCCCAACACCTCTCCGGCACTGGCATGGACACTACTTTTGCAATCCAAATCCAAATCGGCGTTTGCGCGCCCTCTGCTCACATCTTACCAGGTCTTACCACAGCTGAAACCTGCCATGAGTGGAAATCTGTTGTCTTCACTGAAGCTCAAGTATGATAGAGATTGCTGTGTGCTGTGCGGCTGCCATAGCCATGATAACACACGGCTTGCCCGGGTACTACTTTATGTAAATATATTTGCTTCCTCCAGAGATGGTTCCGGCAACTGTTCCCACGAGTCTAATTTTCCAAGTTCATGGCGCCGCTCATCATCTTTCACGCCATAAAAAGAACAGTCACATCCGGCGCCATCCGGCGCCATCCGGCGCCATCCGGCTGTCCTCGATTTTTCAGTCACCATGTCCAGGATACCTATGGGAAAAAACGCGCGTCCCCTATTTTTAGATCACAGGAAAGTGAGTTTCTGTTGAAACTTCGCCAGTCAATCCCTCCATTAAAAGGCGCCTTTGCGAGGTTTAGCAAAGGCGGCTGCAATCTCGCGGCTGAAAATTCTCCTGAATCGGGCGCAAGGATCAGCAAAATCAGCACACAGAATCATGTCCTTGCAGCTCTTGAAATTCTTGAGCACTCCCCAAGGCTCAATATTCACTACGAAAAAGAGCGTACCGCGAAAGAAGTATATATGCATAGTAGAAACGGCAACATCACATTCAAAGGCTAAAATTAAAAAAAATATAATTCCAAGAAGTTCGTAGTTTTCCACTTATCTCAGTTGGATTTGAAGTAAGATATGGCAAGTGTTTACTTTGAAATCGGCCTTCTGCTTCATGGCTAAAGAAGAAAAATCCTTCGATGGCTCAGTAGAAGTCACCAACCAGTTGTCGCCCCTCTTTGAATCCTTCTATGTTGAGCCATCCACAAACGTGGAGATCTCTGTGACATCGAACGTCCCATGGTTTATCATAACTTTTCCAGTGACAAAAGAAGAAATGGCATTTTTGTCACTATTATTTCATCTTCAAATCTTGGTTCCCAATGTTCCAGCAATCTGCCACATCCAAAGAGGGCTGAGAACGATCTGCATCCTCCAGAAGGCTTGCGCGCGAACTACGACGCCATGTTGTGATGTTCGTTGGAGAGAACCTGCCACTGGGATCTTCTTGGCCAAGACCAAGACAAGAGCAACAGTTGATGTGCTGCCATATGGAAACAGGGCAACTGCTAACACGATTTAACTCATCCAGAACAACAAAGATATCTCTATCGTCTACCTTCCACATCCTCTACCTGAATAAGTGACCGGTAGGTTTCGAACTTGTTTTGGAATCATGTTTGCTGGTGATGTCAATCATCCTACGCACCTTGAAGGAGTTTGAATTGGATCGGGATCATCATAAGTTTTGAATTGTTCTGCGTGGAACATTGAAGCTAGCACCACAAGCTGCAGCGAAAAGATCTGCAAGGAAAGGTTGCCAGAAATGACACCGTATGTTTTTCGGTTTGTAAGTCCATGCAACCCTTCTCTCCAGACCCATTGGATAAGAATGGTAGGGATCTGTAGGGATCTGTCTGAATGCCTGGGTGTTCTCCCTTTTTAAGGATGCTCCTGGCTGCGTATCAGGGCGTTTAAAACTGCCCCAAAAATAAAGCGCCTTCGCAAAGCGCCAAATTCCCGGGTCCACCTCAGTTGACTGGTTCATCCCATATATGAAATGGAAAATAAAACATGTTCCAAACCACCAACCAGTATAGATTGGTGCAAGAAAAAAGCTTGACTTCCTCTCAACGAAAGAAACTCCACATCACATCCTGGCCTGGTTGCCGGGGCCATTCAGATTCGACATGGTTTGTCACCTAGGGACCCATCTACAATCAATCCAATCTCATCCCATCTCTGGGCTTTTTCCATTGGCTCCTATTGAACATGAGCAGAAGGTTCGCACCCACATGAAGCCTCAGCTTTTGACCACGTGCTTACCTGCTTTGAATTGAATCTTTGAAAGCAGCTCAAATGGCAGCTGGAGGGCACCTAGAAAACAAATTATCATGTTTCATTTCACGCCAGTTGGAACCCGCCGTGGAGCTCCGTGTCGGCAGAGATGATGTTCTTCACCAGCCACAATACCAGCTTCGTTTCAAGTAATTCACAGCCAAGCTTTCTCCACAATCAAACATAGCCAAGTTGTAAGTCAGTTGGGGCCGCATTGTAAAAGCAGCAGTATACCAAAACCATCTCAAGGCAAAGCGTGCCAGAGCTTGTCTTTTCCGTCCTAGATGCCATGTTGTACACATAATGTCAGACATGTCTACAGTGAGCTTTGTCACGTTAGGGCCTAAAAATAACTTCAGCCTGTCAATGTCTCGGAGGGCTGCCCACTCGTGTCTTGAAAACACACGTCCATGATTATCACGCCACTCAGACTCAAGACTCTTGTTGAAATTTTTACCATGCATTACCACCTCAAAGTCACTGATGTCGCTCCTGTTGGACCGTTCAGAGTCTTGGTGGAAACCCACCACGTTGCACTTCCAATCACCAAAGGTGACTTTGTTGACGCTCGAAGGGACAAGGAAAACCACGGCGATCTTGAGAATATTGAAGAAGCGCTGAAGCTCATTGGAGAGCCCGTTTGCTTCCGACTCGTTCCCAATCTTTGTCAGGTTTGAAACGAAATCATCGATGGGAAATGCCACGGTATTCCAACGATTTGTTTTCTTAGTAGCTGCAATCTGCCAATCGCTCAAGACGTAGATTCCGCAGCCTCTGGGGCCTATGTAAGTGTCAAATATCTTAGTGTCCACATCATGAACTTTGCGCCGCGAAAGTGGCGTTTTGGGAAAAATACTCACCTTGATGACGACGTGTTCACACGAAATATTGAATGCCGTTTGATTTTCAAAAAAAACAGCAAACCTACGGCGAAGCTCTTCAAAGCCCGCCTCATGCACTTGTAGGAACGTGTAGTTGCTATGTTTTTCGTACTTTGGCTGGCTAAGCCCAGCATTCAGCAACTCCAAAGCTGCTTGATTCCAAAGTATTCGGCGCATGGTCGCAATGTCATTGTCATCATTCGAGCAGCCGCAGGCATAAGGGGCCTTCCATCCGCAGGTCGATGGCTCTGCGGCAGCGAGGTCTGTCGGTTTTGTTGCGTTACCAAAACTCGGGATTGGTCTACCACCAACTGTGGCTGTGGCGTTGCCAACCAGGGTGGCAAAGTATAGCACAAATCGAGTCCGACCATGTGCATCCGTGTAAATGCCCAGCCATGCACTGGCACTAAAACATAGAATCAGGATGATCAGGACCACACGAACACGGGCGGAAGAAAACATTCAGGGACACAAGATACAATACTGAACATGAAGATTGAGCCGAGAAGAGCTCAAAATTGTTGCTACTTGGATGACACCAAGATAAAAATGTTGCCAGAAATAAAAAAAAACAATCACACTTCTCCAGACTTCTGGTCGCAGCGACAACATATGTCCTCCCAGAGTCGTCACAGTGTTGCCTTGCCCGTGAACCCGCTTGATGTTTCAAAGCGAATAGCCCACAGGACTCAAGCAAACTAATCACAAAATTTACAAAGTATTTTGTTTTGTCCATGGGGAAAATCCTGCGTTCCGTTTTGATCTCTCGGTCTATGACCTCAAAGCGTGGGCGGGTCCCGAACGGCAACCGCTAGGATCACGGATCCGACGGATCCGTACCTCTAATCAAGGCCTTGGTGCACGTAGTGCACGAGGCACAATGATCCCCCGAAAATAGTTATGTCATCTTGTATGTATCTGTTTGATCCCCCGAAATTTAGCGCGGCCAAAAGAGGGAACCCAAAAAAATCCAGTACAAAATATAATACACACACAGGAAGAAACAAAAATGTATATCTATATATATATATAATATACACTATGACCACAGTTTCGCCTCGTGTCAAATTGCAATGTTGGGGTGTAAATGTGTGCGCGCGCATGTGCACCATGTTTTTGGACATAACCATATTTTCGGGTGTTTTGAAATTCGTGATCTTGACTCGGCCAATTGCTTCATAGTGAAACCCACTCCTAATAATCATCGACCAGCAGCGCACCTGATTGTTCTGCGTCCACGGAGATTCGATTTCCCGGGGTTTTCTGTCAGAAAACTGGAAAAATTATACTGTTTCACCAACCTGAAAGTTTGGCCACTTGGGGATGATGCCGCTTATTAAACATCATTGAATGATTCCCCTTGTTAAGCCTTACTCAAAATCATCCAGAAGGTCGAACCACTGCATTTTATTAGACTTGCTTTTGAGATCGTGGAAGAAACACAAATTTGCAAGTTTTTTTGAGATATGTTTCATTTTCATCTGGGTTTGATTAGGTTGATCGGTTGATCTCGGTTGCCAAAGGCTTCTCACACCAAGCTTCGCAAACTCGGAAGTGAGACCTGGCATTACCTCCTGGCATCGTGCGCTTCTCTCGAGCAATGCCGCAATGCCGCAATGCCGCAATGCCGCAACTCGAAAGTGAGACCTGGCATTGCTTCCCACTTGGCTCTGCTGTTGAACATTTGACGAGACTTGAAAGAAACATTCCGCACTCAGCACACGATGTGCAACGGCTTTGGATTGCAAATGTTCCTCGTTTTGGCAATTGGCAGTATCACAGTCACAAGGGAAAGGCCACTTCGCTCCCTTTGCAGCACACCCACAAGCAGCTCACACAAGTAGACCTTTTCTGATGAGTTGCAAGAATCACCTCAAAAACGAACATATATATATATACATATGTAAATAATGATATATATATATATAGCACTATATATATGTCATTAAGTATATACATATATATATATATGTATGTATGTATGTATGTATGTGTGAACAAATCGATCCTTGTTCTGGATGTTATATCTCAAGTGGTGTCTGCCTTACTGGTAGTTTCCGGACCCAGTGAACATGGCAGGCAGCGATTGCTCTCTTTTACACACGCAGGGGGTCTTGAGCCAGAATGGCGTCCCATGCATGAATTGTTTGTATGCTCTCACTACGTTCCCTTTGACACCCCCCATGCCCGTGGTATTCTTCGAACCACGGACACGAGAGAGGGAACTTTGAATTAGATTGGTTTCTGCTACTTGAATTACGCCTTTGTACATAAAACGTGCCATTCGGCTCCCCCTTCCCCACATACCCGTCGGGAATAATGGTTCAGGGTTCGCCTACTCTCTGGCTGTCGATGCTTCGGCGCGTCCTCAAGCTGTACAACGCGAATTATTGCTAGCTAACATCTACTTTTCTACGTTGGCTAGGCATACCACTCACCCGTCGGGAGAAATGGATCGCTTCGCTACTAAAGATTTACAATGCTAACTAACGAATTCACGTGCACAGTGCAGAATTCGTGCAGATTGGGAATATCAAAAATCTTGAACCTAAGCGAATTAGTCTACTGCCTCGCTCAGAGTCCACTCAGTTGATCCTTTCCTGATCATCTGTTCACAAAGACGATACACATCTCATATTCCAGTGATCATTTTACGGATCGAAGTAATTGGTTTACTGCTCACGGCGGACTTTCTTCCATTGAGGTGCTGTTGGAGTTCTCTCCCATCCTGCCGCACGTTTCGGAGCAGCTTTCGGCGATGAAGGCTTTGCAGGCGGTGCCTTTGATGGTTCATGGGATTTCGGCATAGCCTTGCCCTTTGGTGCACTAGCCGATGAGGATGATGCTGAACCAGTGCCTTCAGGTGTCTGTGAAGGTTGCGCAGTTGGTTTAGCAAACTTAGAAGCTGCAGTATGTCCAACCGCTTTGAATACTTCACTCACCACTTCGTCGCCAAGGGTTGGAGCCATCTTCGCTTTCATTTCGGTCTTTCCCCTCTGCGCCTCGGCCTCGGCCAGCTGAATAGCATAAGCCATCTTGCTGACAAAGTTTTGAGGTAAAGGAATGCCACATTGTTGGGCTGCAAAGAGCAGTTCTACTCTCTGTTCTTTCTCCCTCAGGCTCAGATATACCGAGAAGGCTGGGAGTTCGATGCAGTTGGGGAAGCCGTGGCTCCCGGAGCGAAAGAAGGTGTATGACTCGTGCTCCGGAAAGGTTCCTTTGAGCAGTCGTCGAAGGAAATTGCTGATGGTTACTCGCATCTCCTGTTTTCCTTGGGCATCAGCCTGCATTCGGTTCATTGGCATGAGAAAGCCTAATGACTCAGGAGTGTACCCAGCGCATACCAGAAATTCCATCATCTTCTCATAGATTTCCAAAGTCTTGATGACAGGCATCATCATGTTTCTTGGTCGCCCTGAGTATAACTTCTCTCCTTCTGACCATGAATTCCTCTTCCCTTTCTGCTGAAAGAGTTCATCCAATTCCAGCTCCGTCGGTCGCTTGAGGTTGCCATCCTGGTCTTCTCCTGTATAAGGACAGAAGTCGTCCAGGTCCAGCCGGACTCGCTTGGTTTCCGTCATCATCTCATAGTACTCCTCTGGGGTCAGAGTGACTCTCTGTTTGTAGTAGAGCCTGAACATTGTGATGACCTTTGACATGACAGCATTGTCATACAAGTGAGCCGCGGCCTCGGAGACGTCATTGTTGATAAGTCCGTCTTCTGGCATACCCTTGCTGCCGCTCTCGAGGTTCTTGGTCCATGCTGGAAGCTTGGTAGAGGATTCATCTTCAGGTTCGACTTCCATTTCGTCGTCGTCTTCTTCAACGATTTCGTCGTCTTCCTGTTGGGCTTCCTCCTCCTGATCCATTTCTTCATCATCGCCTTCGTTGTAGTCGACCTCGTCGGGATTGAAGCCATAGTCGTTGGATTCGGATACGTTTTCTTGTGCTTGATGGACCGTATCCTTGAACAACGATTCTTCTTGTCGACGAACCTCTTCATCGATCTCTTTCTTCGTGGCCTCATCTTCATCGTCTTCAGGAGCTTGTAGCCGATAGGGACGGATTCCACAACTTTCCAGTTCCGTCCAGCAAACTAGACACACCGCTAGTTTTGTCGGCGTCTCATTGAGACAGTGAGGACAATGGCGGCAACCTGATGTTTGCACCCTTTTGCGTTCGACTATGTAGTCAATCAGCTTGATGCGAGCCAGGTACTGTTCTTGTCCGCCAGGCTTGATGAGGTCGTTCTTGAATTGGTTGACGATGTTCATGGCATCCATGGCGGTTTCGTCAAACGGTTGATCTTCGGCGTCGATGCATTGACTTGCAACCCTCAAGATGGACTCCTTGGTGGCTACCGTTCTTGATTTGACAGTTCCAGACCGGACTACCTGGTCGTCGCCCGACGGGACGAACAACCGGAGCCATGTCTTATTGTTTTGGTCCTTTGGGTCCTGAATCCATCCTCCTTTGATTGCCGAGAACGGGATGATCTTTGGTGAGACGATCTGTCCCGAGTCAGTCAGTCGACCGCCATATTCCACCATCAAGGTCTCGGTCGGGATGAACAAGCAAATGTAGTCCCCCTTTCGCGTATCAACGCTCTTCGTGATAGTCCATGATCTGTGATCCCATGGCACGTACGGATTGAAGAACGTGAACATCCGATGACCTTCTCCAAGACCTCCTGGAATTAATCCCTGCCTCCAAATGCTTCGAAGGTTGGTCTTCTTGGTGATGTGGAAACAAACCGGTAACGACAAAATGGTGTTGGGCGCGATTGGATGTGAGAGTAATGAGGACAGCAATGATACGTCGTCCCTCGAAGATCCTTCTTTGTGCCCCGTAGGAGCACGGACCGCCACAGGGTAGAGCAGTAGACCTTCATCAGGAATGTTCGTGTTCGCATCGACTTTGTTGTCAATGCACGTCAGGCTGGTGCGCTCGATGTCCTTGTTGATACCAAATGCCAACACTTGTTCACGAACACGACGTCCATACCGGGCACAGTGGAACATAATCTTGAAGAGCAACGTCATGCGGTAGTTTGCCTCATCGACATTCCATGCACTCTGATCATTTGCCCTTCCTTTTGGAGCAAGGAATACATGTGGCCAGCGTGCGTACTCGTGCCTCCAGATGGACTCACATTTGAGCACCTCCTCGATGGGCACCCAGCCGGCGTCATCACATGACAGACTCTGTTGTTCTGATACCTTCCCCACGTTGTGCCGCAGGATTCTGTTTAGTGATGTACTCACCTTGTCCTCGTAGGTATTGAGTCGGTTGCCAGTCTCGAAGCGGTAGTTGGCTGCATATTCGACACCGCCAAAGTAGGAGCAATTGAAGAAATGTGCCCCCGTTGTTGGAATGATTTTCAAGAAACCATCTTGCGGCGCCTCGACTCTCTTGTAGAAGGGCTTCCTGATGTTGTTATCAGAGTAGCTTGCCATAAAGTCTGGCACTGACCAAGAGTCACCTCCTCCTCTGACAATAGCGTCTCTGACCACTTCGTTGAGGTCAACAATGTTCTGTGGTCCTAGCTTTGTAACATCACGTCCTTCTATGCAGAATCTGCCATACTCATCGAGGTCACCAACTTCAGACATAGTTCTGATGCTGTCGTACCATTGGTGTTCACCAAACCTCGATTTTGTGGGTTCATCCGTTTGCCCCGACCCATCAGTAGCACCTGAACCGTCCTTCTTGTGCTCAGGAGGCTCCATATCGACGTCATCAGATGTTGGACTATCAGCCTCGAGCGACGCTCGGACGGCCTTTAGCACTTTTCTGACTTCATCTCTCTTCTCATGTTCACATTCAAGATGGCCATGTTGGGTGCTACCACAATACAAGCACACGTTGACATCCTCAGAGACGGTGAATAGTTTTCCCAACGCATCCAAAAGTTGTTGTTTCCCGGAATTCTCTGAGTCCCTGACCACATCGGTGGGGTCGTTCGCTGGCTCATCAGCTTCCTCCTCCCCAGGGTGAGCCGACGACTCGTCACCTGGCTTGGCATCGGCATCAGTGCCCATGCTGGCGTCACCCCCTGTGATGTTGTTCTTCCTGCGGTAATGAGAGAATACCTGGTCCTTCTCCCAGTCCGTGAGGCAGCAGAAATTGGCCAGCGAATCATATCCGGGGATTGCGTGGATGAGCTTCATGACCCTTTCGGCTTCTGCAGTTTGCAGTGTGCAGTCGAAGGATCCCCGTCTCTTGTCATTGATGGTGCTCGAGGTTCGGGAGGTCGATGTAAATTGAGCCAGTGCCTTTTCCAATCCATTGAGATACTCAGCTGGATCAACACTAGCATTGAAAACATCTACGACTCCCTTGGCCATATTGGCCACGTCCAAGACACCATGCCAGAACTCGATGATATCTCCAGTTTTCTCGGCAGATGCACGGGAGAATCCAAAAATCTCGTTCCTCTCCTTCACCTCGGGAACGGCAACCTTCTCGAAGAAGTCTTTGTATGCGACATTTCCGCAATCCTTTGTGACTCTATAGATCAAAAGCCACTTCTTTGCAACATCATCGAAAACTCTTTCTCGATATATGCTGAATTGCTTGCCGCGTCCATTCCGGAAAATTTCCAGAGCTTGCCTCTTCGAAATTCTGACTCCTCCCATGTGAGATAGAGATTTCATCAAGTGCTCCCCATACGCCAACGATGCATTTGAAATCAACGAAGACGCAGTAAATGTGAGCCATGTTTGGAATCCTTGATCGATGTCAACAATGTCAACACCAAGATCCTCGAATGCAACCTTCAACCTAGCTGCAAGGAGTAGTACGGACTTCCTGGCCTCCAATGTGGGGGATGAACGCTTGTAATGGTCCTGGGTGTTGGCGGAGCAATTAATGCAATGGGTTGGTCTCGACTGGCACGTCTCGACCTCATCCATCGTCTCTGCGCCTCTACAACTTCCGCACAGGATGTCTTCATTCTCCTTGTCAATGGTGAACCACATGCACCGATCGGAAACCACTGGTTCCAGCTCATGGGTGCCGACCACCGGTTCGACCCAACTGGTCTTGAACCTTTTGTCTTTGGTGAATCTGTTCACGGCGGTTCCAGGGCCTCGCTGGAAGATTGTGGTGTCGTCATTTGCATAGTCACCAGGGGTCATTTCGCCACCTGCGATCTTGAACGCCTCAGTTGGTCCGGTCATATCCTCCAGAACTTTGGCGATGATGCCCGATTCGTCAGGTTTGAACGCTCCCTCATTGAGAACTGATACATGTTCCCTATTCGTGGCACACATGAGGAAGACCCTTTGGCGAAATAGATTCTTCTCGATGACAGACCAAATTGCCGTCTTTCCCAAAGTCCCCTTCTTGGTTGTACTCAAAATCGAATACTGTTTTCCGAATTGCGAGTACATTGACCGCCACATCCTCTGATCCGATGTTACCAAGATCCCTTGGAGCCTCATCTTCTCAATCAGCTCCTCTGCGATCCTGGACGTAACAGAGTCCACTCCGTTGAACATGGAGTCATTGTTGATGGCGACCATCAGGGGTCTGGACGTAACTTGATCAAGATCGAGCACCCCTTTGACAAACTGATTCTTGAAGTCGTTTTCAAGCATGACACAATGAGGTGGTTTTTGTGCGTGTAGGAACTGCAATGACAACCAAAGGTGCACAGTTATCAAACCATCGTCGACGGTATCCGTGCTGAGGTACTGCTTGACTTTGTCAAGGGTGTCGAGGAATTGCTGAAGGGGTCGTTCTGCTTCAGAATCATGGATCTTAAACACCTCGACACTTTCCCATCCCATGTCAGCTAATCCCATTTGGATGCCATGCGTCCCACTTTGGGTCCCCACGCGGAACATCAGGTCGGTGATGAGGATGGTTGTTCCAGCCCTGAAATCACCTGCCAACATGTCATGATCTCTTGGACCGCTTGGTGCATCGATGATCCTGCAAGCCAGTGGGTTGGTAATCATCTTCTTGATGCGGCCAAGGTCAGATTGGTTGGCGACATTCACGTCGTGATGCCCTAGCATCATGAGCATTCCTGCAGTCGACAAATAACACCCTGTCCGCGTCAGCATGTACTTGCGGACAACGTGGCTGTAGCACCTCAACCAGTCTTTCTCAGAGATGGTAGACGCGGTGTCCTCCGTCACGACTGCCGGGTTGCAGATTCCGAAGACCATGCAAGCATATGCGGTCACTCTCCTCAAGTACTGTGCCCAAGGTGCTGAACCTGAAGTGCTGGCAGCTTGAGCTGCTGGGCCCTGGACGATTGACAGAAGAAAGTGATTATGCTCGTCCATCCATGCTGAGGTGATGAACTCGGAGTTCCTTTGATCGGGCATTGATGAAGTTCTGAAAAGATATCCATTCGGTACCCGGGGAATCACCCAGTCCTTTCTTGCAGGAGGTGTAGATGGCCTTGCCTTCGATGGTGGAGCTTTTGGTGGTGGTGCACTCCCAGCTGCAGAGCTGTAACCATCGTGTCCACCGGCGGTGGAACTACTAGGCCCAGTCTGTTGTTGTTGCTGTTGTGCCCGCTGTGCATCGGCTTCCCTCTGTTGCTTGTCATTCATCATTCTGATAGGTGAAGGATCCCAACCTGGATGATCCGGTTGACTTGGAGGGTTTCTGCCGTCTCTCGGCATCAGCGGGATGTCCCAGCCATCAATGTGGGAGACCTCTGTGGCTCCTTGGCCCATCTGTGTGGTGGCAGTGGTCGTCACATAGTCGCGGATACAGGAAAATGTCCTGTTCCGTTTCTCCACCTCCTCAAACATGCCCTGGTCGGCCCTCTCAATGTTGTAGCCCCCCAACTCCCATAGGTCGTCGCGGAGGTCAATGGCCTGTTTCATTCTGACCAGATCAGCCTTGATGATCCCGCTCAGGTGTGACATTGATTTGAAGTTTTCCAATTTTGTCATCCACTCATGTAGCATTTTGGAGATCATGAGAATGGTTTGCAAATGGACAACAGCTGCCGTCCGTTCCAAGCTGAGATCATAACTCATTGACATCCAGTCTTCCAGGACATTCTGAACGATGATGGTTTTACCCTGGCTGCTGGTCGCTCTGGCATTGTGACGTCGGAGTGCATAGCCGAGGCTGTAGCTCTCCTCGTACATGATGTTGACCAGATATTGGATGCGGTTTTCAACTTCAGATGGTTCAGGTTCTTCTCTCCGCATCACTTCAAACGACCACTTTTCCCATTTTCGACGTGCGATTTCCTCGAAGTTTGTCCTCTTTCGGATTTGGTAGCAAGGACTCCCATACGGAGGATACGTCTGGTTCAATGATCCGAGGTTTGCTGGGCTAGTATTTGCGATCTTGTCGCGCAAATCTCTGACTGTGATCTCCTTGTTGATCATACTATTTTGCCCAGTATAGTGGTCTTTGAGGGTATCCCATAGTTCATCTGTTCTGATTGCACACTCGAAGGTGCACAACATCTGCATGATGCTTTTCTCATCTGGATTTCTAGCGGCTCCTTCCACCAATTTCGATAGTCGGGCCCCTTTGTCAATGAAGCTGATGGCAGACATCTTCAACTCATTCTCATTGGTCACTTTTGATAACATTTTCATGTGATTGCATGAGTCACGAACGCCCTGCCACTTCTATCCATGACAAAAGCTAAGGCCACAACGACAGGAGGAGAAATCTTCACTCGATCCAACCATTCGTCGAGGTCCTTGTCCTTGTAACCCCTGAAGTTTGCCTCCTCATAGGTTGAGAATGGAGCAGGAAGGTTGTGCTCTTGTTTCTTCTCCTGGATGAGGGACAAAGTTGATTTCAGCAAACTAATGCCTTTGGCCGCTGAAGGGATCACAAGGTCAGTCCCAGCCATTGCGAAGACCGAAGTGAGGTATGCGGAATCCGGATCCGTCAAGGCGCACCAACGACGCAGGTAACAGCCCGACTTCACCTTCAATCCACCTCTAACGGGATCCGGATCCGCTAATATTGATCCACGACGTGGATACAACCTCAGCTTCACCTTCACACCGCCTCGTTGGGTGATGAAGTTAATGAATAGTTGTTCATTGATGGTCTTCACGTTGGTGTTGCATTCATAGTCATTTATGATGACACATGCACACGACTTCGACTTATAGTAATCTTCCTCTTCCATAACCTTTGGTCGAAATCTCTTCCCATAAACGTTGTTAATCAACATTTGATTGGTGACACCTCGAAGGATAGCTCTGACAATCTTCTCGGTATATAATTGTGTTGCACGTGTTTCTCTGCCCGCACATTGACCGTGAGTGTGTGAGCCATCACATTTCACATGCAAGTCAAAGAACTCAACCCCCCATGATACGATCCTCCACGGTTTCTTGATTGCGGTCCCAACGTCTTTGAATTGAGACTTCAAACCATACATGCATCCATCAAAGTCATGCACAGTCGATTGGGTCCCATTGATCAGAAACTTCATTCTCTCATCATTCCAATAGTCGCATCCCCGAGGTAGTTCCAACAATGCCATTGCATGCAAAACATGTACACGTTGCAAACACAATGTGAACTCTTCCCATAGCTCCCAATATAGAAGTGCTTTCATTCTGATGTTGTGCGCTGTGACCTCACTCACATTTTTGTTTAACCGATTCCACGGTGAACCACCGGTGCAAGGTCCCGCAAAGAACACGCAGTCACTAGGACCCCTGATGCAACGTCTCCATTTTGCCCTTCCGTAGTTGGACATGAGGTTGTCATCTTCGGTAATCGTGACCACATGCATCATCTTAAACCGACTCTGTTTGTGAATCTTTGTAATGATGCTTTGCGTTTCAGCACACATGAGGAGCAAGCATGGGATATCATCCTTCATCTCATAGACGTTGAGAGATATGGTAACGTCATTGAGTATTTTCCCGAGAAAATCAGCGTAGGATTGCTTGAAGTGATACGTCAGAATCTTCCCATTCTTTCGATGTAGATTCATCTGAATATCCCAATCATTTTGTTTTCTGGTCTCATGCTTCAACTTGTAATGATGGGCTATAAACATGTCATCCAACGGAATGATTTTCATGTTCCCATCAAGGATACAGGTGACCACAGTGTCCTGGCACGATGCCCTGTCCTCCACGTCAGACCCGCTGTCCATCACATCTTTGATGTCTGCATTGGATATGATCTTGAAGGTAGTGGTCCCCGTCCAATATTCATTTCTCTTATTGGTCTTCTCGATGTTATTCCCCGCCAATCTCCATGAATCGTGGATCAATCTTCCACTTGACTGAAACACTTGGTTTGTTTCCCGTTCATCTCTAAACCGTCTCAGCTTACATGGCAGAAAGTCAGCCTCTTTGGGGGTAAACATCTTTCTTCTTGGTATTTTGTGCACTCTCATCAATGTTGTTTCGTCCTTCCATATCCATTCATCTTGATCACGTTCATTCTTGGATATTTTCTTTCCCTTTCTTGATGATGTTGATGGGTTATGGGCTTTGTCTTTTGACACCCTACCAGCAATCACATCACCACCAGCGAATACAATTCGTTGTCGATTGGGATCTTTGTTTTCTGTGGGATACGGATCATCATCGGGGTCCCCCGTCGGAGGAAATCCCATTGGAAGACTACCCCATCCAGAACTCCCCCCATGAACAACTCAAAGGAGCGTGTTGATCACCCGAGCAGTACCACATGGAGCTGCATGAATGGTTGTGGGTTCATTTCCATGGGATTGATGACAAAATAGTTGACCTACTCCCACAGTTAACTGAGGATACTTCAGGACGTGAGTCTGACGAGTCGGCACCGCAGCAGCATGGAGCCCTTGTCGTGCTGTTGACGCCAGGTGTCCCGGTGAGACAACACCAGCTGATTGCCTAGTAATCACCGACGGTGATATACTAAATTGACACGGATGGTATTGGAAACAAGCTCGTTCTACCCATTGATCAAAACGGTCTTGTTGTTGAACGGGTGGAACTCGATCCTCAACCTTGATCCATTTGCCATGAGATAGTATCCAGGTACTTCTCAAACAATCATGAGGCAATGATACACCAGATGGTCGCTTTCTAAAGAAAGTTGGCGTCTTAACAACCAATATGGGATCCATACCAGGTAGTTGTTGTACTTGTTCTTTACCAGAAAGACCCTTCTGATACACCTCAGGTGGTAGAATAGGTATTTCGGTATACGGAAAATTTGGAACATCTTGAGTTTTGGTTTGAAACACTTGTCGGACAGTGGTATCAACATCCGTGGTAGGTGAGACCATATCGAGCAGATCTTTCGTACCGATGTCACCAGGGTCCAACAGGTTGATGAGCATACATGCTCTTTTCCATGCTAACGGATTCTTGAAACCTTTGGTGTGAATGTCAGCGGCCATTTTCGAGGTCACCTCGTACATGAGTACGTAGTTTTCCCGAGTAAAATGTTCATGGAGGGAAGTGATGGCTATGCCATGGGTCCTCTCAAGATGCCGCATAGTGGGGTTACGACCCGACCTGACTACACCGATCATGCCCTGATTGTCATCATGAAACAATAATTTGGGCGACTTTCCCGTCAGCGTTTCCCAGATGCTCATTGCGGGCAAGCCCATAGTACGGAGGGTGACATCGGCTGCAACGATTTCGGCCTCAGGCGTCGAATGGCTTACGCATCCTTGCCGTTTGCTGCCCCCGGACAAAGGGAACCGAGTGTGGTTACCCTGGATATGCATATGAGACCCTGAAGTTGATCTCAAAGACTGGGCACACCCTGCAAAATCAGCATCAGCAAATAAAGACAATGTCAATTCATTGAAGTTGTCCCCAACCCATCCGGTCATTCTTTTAGATAGGCTGGAATTCACGTAGCACATTAAGTGATACAACTTTGCATCGTCATCAATGGTTCACTTTGTTACATTCCTGGCCAGAGAATTAATGGAACGAAGCAGATCAAAACGAGCAATCCTCGCCGCGTACAGCAGCTTCATCAACACGCTAGCAGCGTGTGGCGCTAATGCACCTCTCTCAGACTCCCCAGGCGAGACGTCTTCCCCTTGGGTTCCTTGTTCATAAAACAATGGAGCGTCCGGATCAAATTCATGAGTACACCATGGACATACCTTCTTGTTCTTGGGGTTCCCGGGACATGGTGCTCTAGACTTGTGTTTCTTTGTTTCTTCAGGTAGACTTGGAGTAGATACTTGTTTTAACTTCGTATCTTTTCCAACAATGTCCAAGTACTTCTCAA
>CAMXCT020000882.1:192500-200670 GCA_947184155.2 Cladocopium goreaui | reverse complement strand
GCAGGCAGCAGCAGACACCAGCAGAGGCAGCAGCAGGCAGCAGCAGGCAGCGGCAAAGTTGCAATTTTTAAGTAGGGTTTCAGAAGTGACGCCCTTTTTTGGGGTTCCTTTGCTACGTTTTGAGGGCTGTTTGATTGCAGCAGCACCACAGCAGCACCACAGCAGCAGCAGCAGCAGCCAGCAGCAGCCAGCAGCAGCACCAGCAGCAGGCAGCAGCAGGGAGCAGCAGGCAGGCAGCCGCAGGCAGCCGCAGGCAGCTGCAGGCAGCAGCAGGCAGCAGCAGGCAGCAGCAGACACCAGCAGAGGCAGCAGCAGGCAGCGGCACAGCAGACACCAGCAGAGGCAGCAGCAGGCAGCAGCAGGCAGCAGCAAGCAGCAGCAGGCAGCGGCAGGCAGCGGCAAAGTTGCAATTTTATAGTGGGTTTCAGAAGTGACGTTAAGCCCTTTTTTGGGGTTCCTTTGCTACGTTTTGGGCACGAAATTAGGTGGTGTTTTGCTGTTTCGGATGTGTTTCGAAAAGGGTGTCTGGCTGTTTGTTTCTTGCTTTGGAGGCTGTTTGATTGCAGCAGCACCACAGCAGCAGCAGCAGCCACCAGCAGCACCAGCAGCAGGCAGCAGCAGGGAGCAGCAGGCAGGCAGCAGCAGGCAGCAGCAGGTAGCAGCAGGCAGCAGCAGGCAGCAGCAGACACCAGCAGAGGCAGCAGCAGGCAGCAGCAGGCAGCGGCAGGCAGCGGCAGGCAGCGGCAAAGTTGCAATTTTAAGTAGGGTTTCAGAAGTGACGTTAGGCCCTTTTTTGGGGTTCCTTTGCTACGTTTTGGGCACGAAATTAGGTGGTGTTTTGCTGTTTCGGATGTGTTTTGAAAAGGGTGTCTGGCTGTTTGTTTCTTGCTTTGGAGGCTGTTTGATTGCAGCAGCACCACAGCAGCACCACAGCAGCATCCACAGTATTCAGCAGTCAGCATCAGCCACCACACGCATCACCATCAGCAGCGTCACCAGGGAGGCAGTCAGGCAAGGAGCTGCGCAGCCCAGGCATCCGGCAGGCAGCTGCAGGCAGCAGCAGACACCAGCAGAGGCAGCAGCAGGCAGCAGCAGACACCAGCAGACACCAGCAGAGGCACCAGCAGGCAGCAGCAAGCAGCAGCAGGCAGCGGCAGGCAGCGGCAAAGTTGCAATTTTATAGTAGGGTTTCAGAAGTGACGTTAGGCCCTTTTTTGGGATTCCTTTGCTACGTTTTAGGCACGAAATTAGGTGGCGTTTTGCTGTTTCGGATGTGTTTCGAAAAGGGTGTCTGGCTGTTTGTTTCTTGCTTTGGAGGCTGTTTGATTGCAGCAGCACCACAGCAACACCACAGCAGCAGCAGCAGCCACCAGCAGCAGCACCAGCAGCAGGCAGCAGCAGGGAGCAGCAGGCAGGCAGCAGCAGGCAGCAGCAGGTAGCAGCAGGCAGCAGCAGACACCAGCAGAGGCAATAACGCGGCATACTGACCATTTTGAAAACAGTAGAGTCGGAAAATTGGCACTAGCAAACTGTCGGGTGGACCAATCCTGTAACTGTCTCGTGGTACATTCAAGTCAGTTGTACTTGCATCATGAACATATACATCAGCATTCACACTCTTGTAGCTGGTGCCCAGAAGAAAAAATATTGCGGCCGCAAGGTGGCTTTGCAAGTCGAAAGTCTGTGCTTCTGCCTCGTCCGGCTTTGGCTCCAATTTTAGATGTCTTTGGCATGATCTGCATAGTTGATGTCGTGCTTTCTGCGATGCCATCACAGAAGGTCCCATAGAAAGGTATCCATGAAAAAGCAAATTCAATAGCAATGCTTCAAGCCAGGGGATATCAAAACTAGAACCGCAAAGGCGCCATGCCAGCTTGGCAAATACTGCTTCTGCTCTTCGATCTACGTCTTTTTCTGTTCTGTCTATGTTGGCGCTTGTCCTCGTGCTGTCCGTCTCTACGGTTGGTTCAGTTTCACGCACAGTGGTTTGGCGCAACAGACTATCAAAATGATATCCCCTGCCTTGCACAGAGGTGTGATTGTATATATGCAGCTGTAAGGCATGATGCCCGGGGTGCTCGAACCCAAGATGGACAAGAATCTTGTTCCGATCTGGGTCTGCCGTGCACTCACCAAATCGGTCGTGCACACGAATTATCATGTTAGCGCGCGCAACAGCCCGAAATCGTTGCAACAGAAATGTCACAATGTGCGGGCCATCGCGGTGCGCATCTAAATATGGAAAGAATCCCTTCGCGCTTGGAAGTACTGCTTGCCCAACCGCTTGAACCAAATGCTTTCTGCATGCAACTGCACTGCGTCGTCTTGCTGCAACATCTGCGCCCAAGTTGCTTGGCAAAAGACCTTCATACGCTAAGCACAGCATCAAGGAATCGATTAGGCAATTGTTGACGCCGTGTGACAGCGCCTGCTGCCACCTGAACCCTTCAGCTGCCAAAGCCTTTAAAGCTTGGGTATCAGTCATGCTTCGGCCAGGAGCATTTACCTGCGCGATGTCACACAGACGGTCCGCAACTGCAACGCAGTGAGCCTCTGTCGTGCTTGTTTGCAATTCTTTCCAGCCATCCCAAGTGGGCACCCAACTCTGCCCAAGTACTTTTGCTGCGTCCTCTGCTGTTCCAAGTCTAGATAACAAGATTGCTGCGCTTCAAGGTGCGATACATTTCATTGCGTTACATTGCAATGCATTGCATTGCATTACATTGCATTGCATAACATTACATTGCCTTACATTGCGTTGCATTACACTTCATTGCATTGCTTTGCATTACCTTTCGTTGCTCTTCATTGCAATGCAGGGCATTGCATTGCATTACATTGCATAGCATTACATTGCATTACATGGCATTGCATTACATTTCACTGCATTGCATTGCATTGCATTTCATTGCTTTTCATTGCAATGCATTGCATTGCATTACATTGCTTGGCATTACATTGCATTACATTGCATTCAATTGCATTACATTGCATTCCATTACATTGCATTGCAGTACATTGCATTGCATTACATTGCATTGCATTGCATTACATTGCCTTACATTGCATTGCATTGCAGTACATTGCATGGCATTACATTGCATTGCATTGCATTTCATTGCATTGCATTACATTGCATTGCAGTGCAGTACATTGCATTGCACTACATTGCATTGCATTGCATTACATTGCATTCCATTACATTGCATTGCATTGCAGTACATTGCATTGCATTACCTTGCATTGCATTGCATTGCCTTGCATTGCATTGCAGTGCATTGCATTGCATTGAATTGCAGGCTTTCATTTATAGTTTCTTTAGGTCAATTTATGATTTCTTTAGGGTTCATTTTGTGTTTCATGTAGGGGTTTCTGGCAGCAATTCATTCGGGTTTCTTTCGGTTTCACAGTTTCACCTACGGTGTTTAAACTTTCATTTAAGATACAAACAGGAAAGAATAAAACAAAAAAAGTAGGATTTCAATTTCATGTAGGAATTCTCTTGATATTTACATCTCTTAAGGGTTTTATTTCGAGTTTCTTTTGCGTTTCTGTCGGGTTTCATGTAGGGTTTCATTTAGGGATTCTTTCCGATTTCCTTTCGCGTTTAATTTCGAGTGTTATGTGAATTTCTTATCAGAAAATCTTGTCAAGGTTTTCAAACATTCATGTGGGTTTCTTGAGAGTTTCTTTAGAGTTTCATTTCAGATTTCGTTCATGAGGGGTCAAAAAAACACGGGGGAAGTCAAACAAACAAGGTGGGGGATCAAAAAAAAACGCCCTCGTATACTTTCATAAAATATCATGCACCTGTGCGGCGCAACCATGCACCTGTGCGGCGCAACATTAGCTGTATAATAATAGGGCCAAAATATTGTGTATATATATATATAACTATTATACTGTTACTTAGATCCATGAACCCATAAAACCATAAGATCAGAGTATTAACATGCACTCAAATGAAAAACCCATTTACACATGAAAATTCAAACCTATCAAATATATTTCACAAGGATGTACATAGCAAAAAGGTCGAGAACCTCAAGGTGCAACGCACCGAAGCGTTTTTCTGCCAGCTTTGCTTCCTTGCCACTTCTTCCGGGGTCGGCGGCAGGGGCGGCAGCCCTTAAATAGTGTTGAATAATGTTGATAGTTCACTTAATCAAGATTTTTTAATGTAAGACTTATGATATATCATAGTATCAGTCAAGATCGCGTTCCCTCACCACATGAGCTGAGGACGCAGCCCGCCAAGACCTCCAGCACGTTGACCCAAAGTCACCTGATCATGCAACAACATCTCGAACACTTCAGAACAATTCGCGTCGGAACGTTGATATTTCAAGGATTTCAAAAAAAAAGCACAGTCTGATCAGTCTGGAATCTGGAAGTCGGTGAAAATCTCGGAAGTCGCAGCAATCGAGCTCCTCCAGGGACACCTTGCCTCCACATCTCGAGTCTCACCCACTGCAATCCCTTCAAGGCTGGCTTCCACCTCCAAGTTTCGGATACTCTGCCGATGAGTTGCTGGGTAGAATCTTCCCACGTAAAACGCAGAATCTTAAGTACTTTGAGAGCAAGTCTCAGAGTAAATCGCAGATAATGGCTGTACTCTCGCACTAAATACACTGAATACATCTAAATACATTCAGTACAGCCTGGTTTTCTGCTGCTTTCAGTGCTCTTTTCAGTGTGTCACAGAGTCCTTCCTGCCTTTCTGGAGAGTCCGCCAGCTCCCAACTCCACCTCCAGACCAGTTGCCTCAACGTTGACCCGCCCAGCTGGTGAGCCAATGGACGGGGTTGAACGGGTTGAACGGGTTGAACCGATTGTTTGATCATGTTTGATCGATTCAGTTCTGTTCAGTTTCTACATATTTCATCATTCTATACATTTCATCTCAGTTCATCACATTTCATCACATTTCCACATCGGTGTGCTGGTTTCAACATGTTTGGACATATTTGGATTCGCTCAGAGAAGCTTAGACTCAGCGGTGATGCAACGCGATGCAAAGCAGCTGTTGCAATGTGACTCCAGTGACGACGTGACGATCTCGGTAGGAGACAGATCCGATCTCCAGCGGCTCGCCCCGGGTTCCATCTGACTGGAGTTCGTAGCCCTGCATATCCACTGTGAGGACCTAAGAGCTCCCAACCCGCCATGTAAATAGGATGTCCATAGGACAAGTAAAGTATCAAAATAAATTACTTTACTTCGTGTGATCCCCACCATGACATTTATACATTTTGTTACTGGCAAATCTTCTGGCATTCTATCTGACATATCTTCTGGCATTCTATCTGGCATTCTATCTGGCATATCTTCTGGCATTCTATCTGGCATGTCTTCTGGCATATTATCTACTCAAATCTTCTGGCATTCTATCTGGCAAACATTCTGGCACTTTATCTGGCATATCTTCTGGCATTCTATCTGGCATTCTATCTGGCATATCTTCTGGCATATTATCTGGCATATTATCTGGCAAGTCTTCTGGCATTCTATCTGGCATTCTATCTGGCATTCTATCTGGCATATCTTCTGGCATTCTATCTGGCCGTTGAGGTCCAGCGGTACACACTGAGCTGGGCAGCTCGCAGGTTGAGGTCCTGCAGTGCACACTGAGCCGGGAAGTCGGCAAAGAGCTTGGCGCAGAGAGTCGGCGAAGAGAGTTGGCAAAGAGCTTGGCGAAGAGTTGGCAAGGCGGAAGTGGAGGTGGAAGTTGATGCAGACATCATGGTCGAGGAGAAACTAGAGGAGGAGGAGGACAGCTAGCCGAGGAGGAGGAGGAGGAGGAGAACAACTCTGATAAAATCTAACAACCCTCACCTGCCAGGTGGGGAATAAATGTCAATATTATATCAAGATTATATAGATGGATTAAAAGCCAGTTCTCCAATGCCATTCGTTCTTCCATAGGAGAATGGTTTCAACCTTCAGGTCTATCTTTGCAGATTGGCCTGTTTCAGAACAGCATTTGTGCATTCGTCATGCTACAACCCATATACCCACGCAGATCAAAGAGAAAGAACAGGGCAGCAGATTGCAATGCAGCACAATCAGCGCAGAAATAGAGAGCAATAAAAAAAGAGCGTTTTGTACCGTGCATTACCGTACTGACATTCGGAGGAAACCATCTCGGGTCAGAAAGCGAACTTTAAACCGCAAACATCTTTAAACCATGCTTCTTCCAGGCGCTAAGCCTGCTAAGCCTGCTAAGCCCTCTACATCGCCAAATGTTGCAGCCCTGCCTTAGAGCAAATCTCCATTGACTTTTCTGTCGATTCCAACTTGCAGCTGATTTCAACCCGAGCTGCGAACCTTCAACTGGTGCCAAGATCCGGTGAGACTTCTGCAAATGCTCAATCGTCTCTCCAACCAACTTTTCCTGGCTAGCGCATGCTAGTGCAAAAGGAGATTGCATTCCCAAAGCAGCTCTAGACTCTAGAGTAGCAGACTGTCAATGAATTTTGCAAACTGCAAATGTAGCTCATTGAAAGTCATAGTTTCAAACACGATAATTGGCGAAAAACAAAGCAGTAACCACCTGGAACCACAAACAAAGCACTCAAACATCTTTGGCACCTCTTCTTCCGACAAAATCTCCGGCATCTCAACCACTGCATGCGAGTAGTCAGCTGTTGCCTCTACCTCTTCCGCGCCGGTTTTCGCAGCAAAAGGAGAAGCGTTTACTTCGTCCGACTTCGTCCTCTGTTCAGAATTTGTGATGCAGCACTGGACAAACATCTTGCACTTGGCCAAATCACATCAAGAACAACTACCTGAGAGCCAGAAACAGAAGTCGAACGCTAAATGCAGTGGAAAAACTTCGAAGCAATGAAGCTCCCAGGTTCCCGTCACGTGTCAGTCTCTCCTATTGGCAATGAAGTTCCCATGTTCCTGTCCAATGATCCCTCTGAACCTCCGGTTCCATGACCGAAGCCCAGTTGATTCCAGGTGTCCTGATCCAAGTGCATCTCTCTGAGTAAAATTGTTCCATGTGGTTCAAAGCGACTGGATATGAGATCGGATATGATTGATACGTCCAGAAACATGATCAAATTTAGGCAGATGACTTGATATGTCCATCATGACTGGGATACGTGAGAAGGATTGAGAACCGGTCATATCCCTGTGGAGGAACCTTTTTTCCTAAGGCTCTGGCAACTTGTCAAGCTCACAAACGACGTAGTCCTTGCCATCTCCTGCTTCCTGCTCACAAGGACTCGTGAGGGGCACACTGACACCACATGCCGACAAAACTGTTTCCGACAGCAAACTTACGTAGGACAAAAGGATGTTCTCGCATTTGCTTCAAAATCAAAGCTTCAGCACCCAAAAAAACATTATCCCGGCAAGAGACCCCAAACAGTGTGGGGGAGTGGGAGGATAATGTATGACAATGTTGATCATGATGATGGTGATTTTTGATGATGATGAGGAGGACGATGATGGTGATGAGGATGATAATGTTGCGGACGATGATGCTGAGGATGATGATGTTGAGGATGATGAGGTGCAGGAGGAGGATGTTGAGGATGATGATGTTGAGGATGATGATGTTGAGGAGGATGAGGATGAGGATGATAATGCGGAAGATGAATTGGATGATGATAAGGTGGGGGCTGATGATGTGGAGAAGGAGGAAGATGATGATGTTGAGGAGGATAATGTGGAGAAGCATGATGAACAGGAAGATAACGAATGTTGATGTTGCGGAAGATGAGGTGGAGCTTGATGATGTCGAGGATCATGAGGTCAAAGAGGAGGGAGATGATGATGTTGAGGCCCAAGACAGGACCCACACTTTGCGCGAGCCTGCGCAGTCGACATGCACATCAACATCTCACAAGAGCCATTTCATACGGAAATTTACAGGAAAAATGCCGCGGCCCAGCTGGAGCACCCTGATCAAGCACCGGCCTTTACACTTACCGTAAGAACCCCTCAGTGTGGACAGACTGTTTGGGGAAAAACTCGCAAAACTCCCAAAATGTGCTTTCCCTGTCTTCTCAAAATCAAAGAAATCTGCACAGCTCCTCCACCATCCAAATCTGTTCTCCAGGTTTGATCTGATGCGCCAAACGCCCATTGAGAATGGCATTGCCATGCACAATCAACCTGGTAATCAGAGCCGCGTTCTTCAAAGACAGCCAAACGGAAA
>CAMXCT020000882.1:70000-185000 GCA_947184155.2 Cladocopium goreaui | reverse complement strand
CATATGATATATTATATATTAAAAAATATATATTGTATATTATATATTATATAATAAATATTATATATTATGCATTATGTATAATGTATTTATTTTATATTTTATATTTTATATTATATATTCTAAATTATCTATCATATATTATATATTATATATTAAATATGATATATTATATATTAAATATTATATATTATATATTATATATTTTAAATTATCTATCGTATATTATATATTATATATTAAATATGATATATTATATATTATATATTATATATAATAAATTATATATTATATATAACATATTATATATTTTAAAGCATATATTATATCTTATATAGTATATATTATATATTATATATGATATATTATATATCTTAAATGATATATTACATATTATATTTGAGATATTATATATTTTATGTTATATTTTAGATATTATATATTATATAAATTATATATATATGTGTAACAACCTAGTACATTGATTACAATTGGAGCAAATCCTAACAAGCAAATGCTGACAAGAAAATAGCAATTGAATCTAATTGGATCATTCGTCCCTTTCATGGATACTTTTCATTGGATCAATCGCAAGATTGGTTATTTGATGTTCATAAGTTCACGCAATGTTTCGTTCGTAGCTTCCATTCATTTCTGCTTTCCCATCATAAGCCCTTTGCAACACACAAACCTTTCAGGTGCACTTTGAACGGCCTTGGTGCAGGAGTCCGCCAGGCCTGTCGGGAGCCTGCGCCAATTTCTAGCACGTTCGAACTAGAGTTAGGTCAAGAAAAAAAAAGTATAGTAAATGTGGTAAAATCAGCACCTCATGGTTATGTAAACACGCAACCGTGAAGTCCTCCAGCAACAGTGCCAGGACGTCAGTAACGAGCAGGAAACGACAAGAATGAGAACTTGCACCTGGGGAACCTTCACCGCGCAGAGCCACCTGCCCACAGCGACAAATCTGGCAAAATGATGCACAGCATGTCCTGAAGCTATATGACTCTTTGGACAGCTCCATATTGCTGCATAATGCTGCATAGCTATGACATGCTATGACTTTGTACGACCTTTACGACTTTCTCCGCCGCAAAACAATAATCGTTGACCCTGCTTTCCTACTTCCAGGCCTGTGCTTGTTGCAAACTTGCCACATAGGCTGCAAGAGACATGGCCAGCACAGCAAGGGAGCAACAGTGATGCACTTGTGATGCACTGTAAAGTGATTCTTGCATATGACTGACCTGAACGACCGCACGGTTCCCATTGTTGTCCACTTTGCATCAACAACTCTACAACAATTGCCCGTCGTTGCCCTGACAGTGTCACACCGAGCCATCCGCTTGATTTGTTCCCAAAGTGTGCAAAATGTCTTCCTACAACCCCCCCATGTGCCACTCAGCATTGCTCATTTTTCTCTGCGATTTTTCTGTGCATTCGGTCTGAATGGTTGGCGCAGCTTAGCATTAACCTGCATCAAGGGATCACCTTACAACTTTCCAAATAGACAATTTGTTCTTGAGTTCTGGGCTAGGACTCCAAACTTATTGTCTGAGTCCTGGGCTAGGACTTCAGAAGGATACTAAGCGCGCAAAAGACAGAATGAACTGCATAACCAGTTGCATTCTGCAAAAAGCGTCGTCACTTACAGGACGACTTTGCATGTTTATTTGAAACTTTCTTTTGGGGGAGGAAAGCTCGGACATGCAAGGCATGCAAGGCGACCTGACTTGGAGTATTGCCAGGGCCGTGCAGTTGCGCCGAAGGACTCCCGGACTCCCTTCAAATCCCTCAGTCATTGCACATATCTGCACAATTCTGCACATATCTGCACATTCGCAAATTTTAATGAATTCATTGGAATCGGATCCAGCCGAGAACCTACGAAGCCCACTGCTTCAGCGAGTCGTAAGTGGAGATCCGTTGAGCCGCTTTACGGGTCAAAAACTTCTCCGAAGCTCGGCACCTCTGGCATAGACATGCTATAGAGCATTATAGAGCCATAGACATGCACGGCCCATAGCACTCCACATTCGGAGTTGAGAATCAATCGCTCAAGATGGGCCAAATGACGGCTCCACCGGACGCACATCGTGGAAAATTGCCTTGCAATTCCAGCAATTATGACCGATGGAACGTTCACACCCCTCACATTGCCAAAACACTTGATATGCCCAGATTCGATTTGTGAGCATGTCAATCGCGAAACGAATTGAATTAAAAAATGCAAACTTGACATGACCAGTATCTCAGTATCTCCGCATACCTTGACAATACCTTGACAATGTTAACAGTATTTTTAATGTATTCATACCTTTCTTCTGTCTGTCAAGAAACGGTGTCCTCTCGCTTGACTTGATCTGGTGGCAGATCCTTCCAGGCACGGAGTTCCGGATTAGAAAGTGCTTAGTCTTGGAGCTATCGAGATTTTGCCCATTGTCGTGAACCGCTCAAATTGGTGCCCGGCGGTGCCCGGTGCCCAAATTCTCATCGGCATGACTGAGCATCAGTCTTGTCAGTAAGTTTTCTCTTTGCAAGACAGCGTCTGTGTTGATCAGGTTGTGGTTCATATCTTGGATGAAGTAGCGAGCATAAATGACCTGGATGCCAATACTGCACTTCATACCACTTCAGAGCAGCAAGATGCAGCACGCACATAAACGGAAGCACTCGGTGAGCTGGTTCCACCTCCTCTGAACAAGTTTTAAATCATTAAATCATTCCAAATGTTCGAACAAACGTCATAGAATTCATTCAGCTCAATGGCCCTGGGTGATCTCCATTCAAAGAAATTGAAAACAAACAGGAAGAAATTGAAAACAAACAGGAACTTTGTGTGCAAATTGACGAGATTACAGGGAAAAACAGCAGTTCAGAGAGAGGTTTGAAACCAAAATGCATCCCCGTCATATGTCTTTGGTTTTGATTGGTTTTGTCCGAATTGGGAAGTCCTCTGTTCAAGTACCACCATTTAAACCGATTCACTCTTTTTGCCTGTTCTGCCAGCAGCAAAGGGAAAAAATGCGTGGTAAGCAGGGCAAACATATATATATAATGCACTAAAATAAAGGTTTTTTCCGTCCAAAAACAAGTTAATGGAAGAAGGCATCCATTTACGGCTTAAGACAAAGCGCAAAAACCAAAGCACCGGGCAAATGCCGATAGAATCTGATAGAACCTGATAGAACCTGATAGAATGTGCAAAGGCCATTTCAACATGTTCCGATAGGTTTCGATGTTGTACAATGTCTCGTGTCGCCATTCAGATGCCAAAGGGCCACATCACACATTGCAGCAGTGCTTCGCTGGACGCAGAGGCCAAACTTTTCTGCCTTCACAGCCAAGACCCGCGCATCCTCCAGGGGCCACAGAATCTCATTACATCCACGACATGCGTTTTTTAAGGACAGAAATCCTGTCTGTATGTGTTAGTGTAACATCTCAATGGATGTAAAATTTCTACCTTCGCGTGTCAAGGTGTTCTGTTGTTTTCGGCCACTTTGAATTACATGATGTGTAAAGCAACCGTGTTACTCAATTCAACGAAAAAAAGTTTCTTGTTTACAGCTGATTGCTAAATGAAAAGGGCTGCATTCATGACTGATATGAGTCTGGACGCTAGAGTCAAGCATCTGCATCTTATGACCTCGTTTCTTACCAATCAGCTTGTTGCGATTGTGATGGGAAGCAAGTGGCTACCCCAAGAACCACCTCGCCGATTTGCAATCATTTTTCCATGTCTTGCACTTTTGCTGCAATCTGGTCTATATAGAGTATTTGGATTCCGGTTTGGATTCTGTCGCTAAAAGGAAGGGAAGGGTCAGCTCCAATCTTGCTGGGAACATGTTGACGTCGCTGAATACAATTTGTGGGCAACAGATACGCAACTCCTGCCTGCACTCTTTCTCCCCATCAGGCTTACTGCTGCTGTGATTTGCACGTAAGATGCATTCCACCTTCAAAATTCGAAAAGCAATTCTGACGCGTGCGTTCCCCTTGCTGAATTTCTAGGTGGAAAGCTGGATCCGAAAATCGAAAGCTGAAGTGAGGTACTTTAATACGGGGATTCGTCTAAGTAAAGTGAAACAATTAGCCTTTTTCCCCACAACTTTGTGTGGGGTTCTTGTTTTTGATTCTCTATCCCGGGTCGCCTCCCCGCCTCCTCCTCCCGCCTCCTCCTCCACACACTCACACACACAACTTTGTCACATACCATCTCTTACACACACACACAAACTTAACAGACAACTTAGTCACACAACTTTGTCACATACCATCTCTTACACACACACAAACTTAACACACAACTTTGTCACATACCATCTTCAACATACAAACTTTCACATACATAAACTTAACATACAACTTTGTCACATACCATCTTTCAATAACTTCACATACACAAACTTAACACACAACTTTACAATAACTTCACATACACAAACTTAACACACAACTTTGCCACATACCATCTTTCACATACACAAACTTAACACATAACTTTGTCACATACCATCTTTCACATACAAACTTTCACATACATTTACATAAACTTAACAGACAACTCACTTTGCGTGGCAGGCGTGGCGCTTGGTGACATCCACCTTCGTTTCACGTGGCAAGCGTGGCACAATCTCACATCCACCTTGGTTTTGCGTGGCAGGCGTGGCACTCATGGCACTCATGGCACTGGGTGGCGCCCTTGGGCCCTGTTTAGTCGCGCGTGACGCCGCGGCACTTTGCGTGGCAGGCGTGTGGCACTTGGTGACATCCACCTTCGTTTCACGTGGCAGGCGTGGCACAATCTCACATGCAACTTGGTTTTGCGCAGCAGGGGTGGCACTCATGGCACCGGGTGGCGCCCTTTGGCCCGGTTTAGTCGCGCGTGACGCCGCGGCACTTTGCGTGGCAGGCGTGTGGCACTTGGTGACATCCACCTTCGTTTCACGTGGCAAGCGTGGCGCAATCTCACATCCACCTTGGTTTTGCGTGGCAGGCGTGGCACTCATGGCACTGGGTGGCGCCCTTGGGCCCGGTTTAGTCGCGCGTGACGCCGCGGCACTTTGCGTGGCAGGCGTCGCACTTGGTGACATCCACCTTCGTTTCATATGGCAAGCGTGGCACAATCTCACATTCACCTTGGTTTTGCGTGGCAGGCGTGGCACTCATGACACTCCTCGTCCTCCTCTTCCTCCCGCCGCCCGCCTGTCACACACAACACAACTTTGTCACACACCATCTTTCACATACAACTTTCACACACAACTTTGTCAACCACCATCTTTCACCTACCTTTTTTCACACACAACTTTGTCACACACCATCTTTCAACTTTGTTAGACACTCCTCGTCCTCCTCTTCCTCCCGCCGCCCGCCTGTCACACACAACACAACTTTGTCACACACCATCTTTTACACACAACTTTGTCAACCACCATCTTTCACACACCTTCTTTCACACACAACTTTGTCACACACCATCTTTCACACACCCTCTTTCACACACTCATTGTCACACACCATCTTTAACACACCATCTGTAACATCTCTTTTGCTTTCCGATCATGTTGGCCCAAGCACGAATTCCAGACAGCAAATCCACTTGTCTTCTAGGAGAGTTACTCAAGTGGAATTAGCAGTTGCATTGCGCAACTTATCACCTTATCATCCGATGATGTTTGCTGCTTGGGTCGCTCCGGCATGTTTTATTTTCCGACATGTTTTCTGCTTCGCTTCCTTTCTTCTTCTGGCTTGTTTACGCATGTCCTGTTCCGGCATGGTCTATGGTCGCTCCGGCATGTTGTCTTTTCCGACATGTTTTCTTCTTCGCCTCGTTTGTTCTACTGGCCTGTTTACGCATGTCATGTTCCGGCATGTTTTATGGTCGCTCCGGCATGTTTTATTTTCCGACATGTTTTCTGCTTCGCTTCGTTTGTTCTGCTGGCTGGCTTGTTTGCGCACGTCCTGTTCCGGTATTTTTTATGGTCGCTCCGGCATGTGGTATTTACCGATATGTTTTCTGCATGTGTATCTTCCGGCATGTTTCTTCTTTCCACGTGCTTCGGCATGTTTGATTTTCTGGCATGTTTAAGTACTTTCTTCTTTCGGCTTGTATCATTTCCATTCACATTTGCGGCCAGGTACGTGTCTTCGTCTTTGTGGTCGCTACGGCAGGCAGGGCCGCCGGCATGTTTACCTACCTTCGTCGTCGCCACGCTTTATGTTCCGGCATGTTTCTTCTGTCGGATTCTTTCGGCATGTTTGCTTTTCTGGCATGTTTACGTACTTTCTTCTTTCGGCCTGCTGCATTCCACACACAATTGCGGCCAGGTGCTGGTCTTGCTTGTGGTCGCTACGACAGGCAGGGCCCAACTGCGCTTGAGCAACGCTGTGCAGCGCAGACATGACATGACAATGGCGTCCAGTTTTTTGCATGCAGACTGTGTCATCATGTCGTTCTGTTTTGGTCGCTTTGGCTCAACTAGAAGTTGTGGACAACAGCTCTAGCACGCATACCGAATCAATGGCATAGTCAGTCAAGTTCCATTTTTGTTATTTGCACACGTTTGGTGAAGCCTAGCGCAGTCAAAGATGTGGTCATCAGATCATTTCTCGTCGCTCTGGTCGTTGTGGCCCAACGTGGAACGAAACGACCGGAGCAGCATATTTCTGCTTTGGTGACCTTGGCCCAACGTGGAAAAAGGCCACCGAAGCAGACATTGCAGAGGATAGTGTTACCAGCACTACAACCGCAACTACAACTAGTGAGTCAAGTTAGATTTGTTATTTGCATTTGTTTTGTGAAGCTATGGCGGTGCAAAAACTTGCGAATGGTTGGCGCGCCCGCCGCAAGAAGGACGGCAAGACGTTCAACGGACCGCTGCGCGCGACTGAAGTGGCCGCAAACGAAGATGCGCGGCAAATGGAGGAAGCAGCAGCTGTCTCCAGTGAACGCTTGCAAGAAGTTTTTGATAGACTATCGGGCTCGCTTTCTGTCCCGGCCGTGACCTGTACCGGCCGTGACTCAAAATGGTGCTCGCATGAGAGTCGGTCAAGCAACTGCCTCTGGTCCGACACGGCAGGCCGAAGCAGCTGCCGAAGAGGATGCGCGCTTACTGCAGCAAGCGCCGGAAATATCCAGCGCTGAGGTGCACAAAGTGGCCAATGGTTTGCAGAAGGAGGCCACAGGCGCTCGTACTGTGGCGACTGTTGCCAAAGATGAGGAAACTCTCGATTCACATCGCTCTCCCTCGAAGCCTTCAGGATCTGCCAGGCTTTCCAAGATGGCGCGGACCGATGGGAGCAGCAGTCCGAGCCTTAAGACCGATGTCACATCCCGACCTCAGTTTGCACTTCATTGGTCTCCTTCGGTAATGGGACATGGGTACAATACGGGAGTGCAACAGATCAGTCCACCTACTCCACCTGCTAGTTGGGCTGGGCTTTGTCAATCCTTCCCACACCAACTCTTCCTCCACTCTTCTCAATACATACAGTACCGCCTCGCAGCCACTTTCCACTCCATCCAATCCTACCCTTCCTTGCTGGGCACTCCTTGTCCCCCGGTCCATCCACAGAACTCCACTCCTTCACCTCCGCCACAACCATCGACGAGCCCATTTATACGACAGGCCCTGATGAACCTCGAAAATATATGAAAATATGGCCTTGATTTGAATGAGCGCTGGCAATGGAGACAAGGATCATTGCGACAATCAAAAAATCAATGGGCTGACATTTCCGTGTCTCATCCGATCATTGGCATTTACACAACGTTTGGATGTGGAGGGCTGCGACCCCTTGGCCCTATACCAGTGATCAATTTCAAATATTTCAAAGAGGTCGTGACCAACCACAACCTGTTTATCCGTCACATCCGCTACGTGGGCAATCGCTTGGTGCTTGGCGACCCTCGACCTCGAGATCTAGCTCCACATGATTTTTTTTGATCTTTTTTGCACGAAGGCTTCTATTCGAGCCTATCCTGCCCGAAACTGAGCCCGATCAAGAATTTCTCGGGTTCATAGCGGCAACCATGTGAGGCAATTTATTGTGGCCCGACAAACATGTCTCAGATTCTTTCACCATTTTTGGCATCCCCACCTGCCATCGTGCTGAGCGGCTTGCGCCGGATGTCACATTGTGGTCAAAGGCACCTTCCCAATTCATCGTGCTCATCAAGGGTTCCAACAGCTAATCCATTTGTATTTCATGCGGCTCGTTTCGATCACTCAGCCGTATTTCTTCGAAGATTTTGACGTCCAAGGGTTAATTAAAACATCTCTTCTTCCGCTGCGCTGATGATGATCGATTCACATTTTCCTCTTGCTCACTTCCTTCCTTGAAATACCTCAACTACCTGGCTAGCTTCTGGCCGTTTTTTGAAGCCGAGCAGGATTGGGACACCCCTCATATCCCAACCGTTCCTTTGGAATTGCCATATGGTGCCACAACTTTGCAATGCCTTCACCGGCCTCCTCCAGTTCGGCATCTCATGTGACACATGGTGCAGGAATTTCGGAGATATCAACAACCTTGGCAGGCAAACCAACGACTATGAATCAACTCTGAACCAAATCTTCGATCTATTGGAATACCACACTCACCTATTATTCCTCCTCCTTGTGATGATACCAATATTCGTCATACATTTGGCTCTGCAACAGCTCCCACCCTGACTGGCAGCCCTTTGAAGATTTTTAGTGCGGCCTCAACTTTGCCGATGCCAAATACTGCATGACTCAGAAAGCGACCTCGTGACCATGCATACCGATGGCCAAGGAAGACATGCCCGAACCCCCATCCACTCCTTCTCCTCCGGTGAATAGTATCCGGGACTCCGGCTCCTGTGCATCTACCTCTCGCCACAGCTGCACCGGATCCAACCCCTTGCTCCGGACTCTGAGTCCGAAGAAGCCTGCCCGACCGGGACCCTCCATCGTCAAGACCATCGGCACCAAGTCGGCCCCATTCCGACACTACCTCATGGACGAATCCCTCCCGGCCAAGTGAACCAGTTCCCTTGCCCGCATTGACCCTCAATCCAGGAAATCGAGCTTGGAATGATATCGATGATGCAGAATTGCTTCGTTACAAACAGGACTCGTGCCCGTCCATCGTGGAAGACCATTGGACAACAACTTCAACGCACACCTTAGAGCTGCCGGGCCCGTTAGCTGAATGCTCCTGAAAAAGAATCATCCAGACTTAGTGGGACAGTCTGAACCTGAACATCGCGCAGAAGGCATGATTAAATCCACTTGGGGGCGATGACATAAGAGAACGTATTTGATTCTGACAATTTTTCGATTGCAGCCCACTGATCTTTCCCGTGTTCAATACTTCGTCCTTTCTATTCCTGCTTCCTTGCTTCTGGCTCTCAAGCAACTTACTTGCCTCGTGTTCGCATTCACTTCATCATGCCTCGTTCTCGCTCCCCTACTCGTCGGCCCCCGACTGCTCGCACACAATTTTCTTTGGTAGTTCTTCGACGACTTCTTGAATCGCCACAGGGACCGACCAGACCTCATCCTGGTTCAGTTTGGGTTTTTTTCGTTCTCTTGCTCGTGATGATGAAAATTATTTACCATTGGACACGTCCTTATACGAAACTTGTCCCTGAAGTGGAAGAAGACGGCTTGCTTCGGTTTACAAAATTTGCGGCCGTTGGCACAGCTGCTAGTGTCCTGTCTACAATTCTTGCTAGACGATATTACGAACCTTATTTTGACCTCGCGGTCGCTTCATTTGTATGCCTCTGATTTGGAACTTCGATACTCAGACCTTGATGGCAGCCCGCTTTATTTGGTCCTAGGTGCGCTCAATACCGTCTCTGTTTGGATCAATACAGTATGACAGCATGCAGTCTATACCTGCTCCCCGACCACAATCCCTTGCGAACATATTCACATCGCTGAATACAGTTTGTGGGCCACAGATACTCAGCTCCTGCCTGCGCTCCTTGCGCCCTGTTTACTGCTGCTGTGTTTTGCACGTAAGGCGCGTTCCAACTTCACAAGTCGAAAAGCAATTCTGAGCAAAAGTGTGTGTGTGCGCGTGTGCGTGTGCGTGTGCGTGTGCGTGTGCCTTAGTTGTTTGCGTGTCTTACAAAGGCTCTGGCAGGTCTGGCGGGACTGGTGTGCCTTTCGCATTCGACGCGCAAGCCACTTTCAGAGAGTGGTGAAGATATTCAAAGAGCTCTTTTCACTTCTAAAAATGGATCCAAGATTCTGTTGCTGCAGATAGCTGGCCAGTGTGCTGCCAGTGTGATGACCACAATGCAGCTTCGCTCAAGAACGCTCCAACGGAAAGTTCTGTGCTGTCCTGGGGAAGGTTGTGCTGCTGGAAGATATTATTGCAGTATCTTGAATTGTGGCATCCCGTCACTCCGCATGTCTGGAATGAATAAAATGAGTTGTTGCATCATGAATTGCTCTTTCTTCGCAACACACGGAAAGAGACTATGTCACTACGTCACATTTTGTGCGTTCTGTTCCATATCCTTGCTTGAGGTAAATGTCTTGCCCTCTCCTTGGTGAGAAGGCGAGGCTCTTGGGAGGGCAACACTGTTCCGCGACGGCAACATGAGCCTGACGTTGCATGACGGCTTTGAAGAGTGACTTTACTGGTGAAGCGACAGGGCCTGGAATTGCACTATATTGCCGCTGCGTTCGTTTGTCATTGTTTGTCTATTCAAATGTATATAATGTATGCAAGCTGCTGCTAGGCACCTCGGTGATGCGGCTTTGTCTCAGTCCAAATTGGACACCCTGCAGAGGTCAGCAGCTTAGCAGCTTTGGCAGCTTCTTGAAAATGGAAACATTCGCAAGTACATCGACTTGAGATATATAATTGAGTTCAAGGAGATACGACTACAGCAAGTACCATCAATATCGATCTGTATGGACAACATGCAGCTGTTCCACCATGTGCAAGGGCCGGAGCGAATGCAGAGGTGACACCAGAACCAGGAAAGGCCCCGGCAGTCCAAGGCAGAAAACGAATCTCTGGGATTGCACGCGTGATATGAAGCGATATCCCAGAACTGGGACAACGCGAGTCATCTCCAAAGCTGCACCGCATTTGAGCCCTCGGACCTTCTTGGATGGCTCGAAGATCCATACAATAAACTAGTTTTCCAGCATCACAAAGATACATACCTGAGCAAACCCAAGCTGAAACATGGAGGAAATCAGGCAAAAAATGCAGCAGCTTAACTCGCAGGACTGCGAGAAAATAAGCATTTCTGTTGGCTTGCGTCCTTTGACGAAGTAGCATCCCTAGCAAGGTATGCATGCTGTGAAAAGTGGTTCTTTAAATATGCAGCAGGGAGGTGTTGAGCGAGGGTGTTGCCAAAGAATATGCTACAAGAGTCTTATACTACTGACAAGGTTGTTGTCAAGGAGTGTTTTGTACAATAGTGTTTGACAATAGCTTCCAGCAGCGTGCCGGACTAGCGCGCTCTACTAAGAATATTTCAAAAAAAGTTGTTCTACAGGAATGCTAAAGAAGGAAAACAGTGCATGCATTTTTGCCAGCAAGTGTGGTCAAAGAGTTCTATACATCAAAGTTTTCTGCAGGAGTGCTGCAAGCCGTGTTCTTGAATAGACATGCAAAGGGCGTCGTGTAAGAGTACTGCTAAAAACTTGCCACATGAATGTTGTACAAACATGTTGGTGGCAGCGCGGAAACAGTGGCGAGGGAAAAGGAACACTTGTCAATCTTTATACCAAAGGACACAAAAGGAGACAAGGAAGTCAAAAATTGCCAAGAATTGTCAAACGCTACACGCCAAGCAAAACTAGTGCACGTGACAGATCTGCGAGATAGGAAGGTGCGAATGGATGAAAGCAAGAATTGCATATACAATTATATACATTGTATAGTGTAGGCACAGAGGCTAGCACAATTCAAGGACCGGATAACCCCACAAGCCAACATCATCCAACATCTACCAATAATCAGAAAAAGTGGTTAAAGCGGGACGGAGAAAGAAGAAAGGACAAAGGAGATGGTGGAGGCTCGATCATTTTAAAAGTTGTGTTTGAAGAGTTGTGTGTGTGAAAGATTGCGCGTTTGACAAGTTGTGTGTGACAAAGTTGTGTGCGTGTGTGTGAAAGGTTGTGTGTGTCAAAGAGTTGTGTGTGGAAGATTGTCTGCGACAAAGCTGTGTGTGTGTGTGAAAGATTGCCTGTGACAAAGTTGTGTGTGAAGGATTGTCTGTGACAAAGTTGTAAAAAGCTGTGTGTGAAAGAGTTGTGTGTGACAAAGTTGTCTGTGACAAAGTTGTGTGTGACAAAGTTGTCTGTGACAAAGTGGTGTGTGTGTGTGAAAGATTGTCTGTGACAAAGTTGTGTGTGACAAAGATGTGTGTGACAGTGAAGTTGCATGTGAAAGAGATGTGTGCGTGTGCGCGTGACAAAGTTATGGGTGACAAAGCTGTGTGAGAGAGATATGCTTGTGAAAAAGTTGTGTGCGAAAAAGTTCTGCGTGTGCGTGTGTGTGTGTGTGGCAAAGTTGTGTGCGATAAAGTTGCGTGTGAGAGAGAGACAGAGAGATGTGAAAGACTGTGCGTGACAGAGTTGTGTGTGTGTTTGTGCGTTCGCATTTGAGAGAGAGATAGATTCACTTGCAGCACCTTGCAGCGTGGATGTCACCAAGCGCCACGCTTGCCTCGCCAAACGAAGGTCGAGGTCGCCAAGCGCCACGCGTGCCACGCAGGTGGATGTCGCCACGTGCCACGCCTGCCACGCAAAGTGCAGGTGGATGTTGCCAAGCGCCACCCCGGGCGACCAACCTGCCACACAAAACGTATAATAGGTGGATGTCGCCAAGTGCCACGCCTGCCACGCAAAAAGAAGGTGGATGTTGATGTCGCCAAGCCACGCCGGATGTCGCCACGCCGGGCGACCAACGGGCCCCGAGCCCCAAGCGAGCCACCAGACCTAGCCCAATGCCATAAGCTGCCACGTGAAACGAAGGTGAATGTCGCCAAGCGCCACGCATGCCACGTGAAACGAAGGTGGGTGTCGCCAAGCGCCACGCGCCACGCAAAGTTCCGCGGTGTCACGGGCGACTAACGGGCCTCAAGGGCGCCACCAGACCAATGTCGCCAAGTGCCACGCCTGTCACGCGAAACGAAGGTGAATGTCGCCAAGCGCCATGCCTGCCACGCGAAACGAAGGTGAATGCCGCCAAGTACCACGCCTTCCACGTGAAACGAAGGTGGATGTCGCCAAGCGCTACGCCTGCCACGTGAAACGAGGGTGGATGTCGCCAAGCGCCACGACTGCCACGCAAAGTGCCGGGGCGTCACGGGCGACTAACGGGCCTCAAGCGCGCCACCAGACCCAGCCCAGTTCCAGAAAGGGCGATGCCTGCCACTCAAACCGAAGGTGGATGTGGCCAAGTGCCACACCTGCCACGTGAAACGAGGGTGGCTGTCGCCAAGTGCCAGTGAGCAAGTTGTGGGTGTGACAATGTTGTGTGTGTGTGACAAAGTTGTGTGTGAAAGAGAGTGTGTGACCAAGTTGTGTGTGTGTGTGACAAAGTTGTGTGGGAAAGATGGTGAAAGATGTTGTGTGTGACAAAGGAGTGTGTGAAAGAGAGTGTGTGTGTGTGTGTGTGTGTGCGTGGGTGCGTGCGTGGGTGTGTGTGTGTGTGTGTGTGTGTGTGTGTGTGTGTGTGTGTGTGTGTGTGTGTGTGTGTGTGTGTGTGTGTGTGTGTGTGTGTGTGTGTGTGTGTGTGTGTGGTGTGTGTGTGTGTGTGTGTGTGTGTGTGTGGGTGTGTGTGTGTGTGTGTGTGGGTGTGTGTGTGTGTGTGTGTGGTGGTGTGTGGTGTGGTGTGTGTGTGTGTGTGTAACATCTGAATAGATGTAAAACTTCTTCTCTCTCTTTCTTCCTTTGTCCTCTCCCTTTCTTAATCTAAATTTAATGCAGGGGGACTGGAGCCGATTTGCCTATCCAGTCCAACGAAGCTATGGCATTTCGGTGGATGAGTGGTCTGATCAACCACTTGTACCTGCAAAACTCAGTTTGAACTGTTGACCAAGCTGTTACACTGCGTTGTTTCGAATCTACACGGTTGCCACAATTTGTATTGCCTGCATCATAACCTTCCTCAGTTTTTCGCCATCTGCATGTTTCAGGATTCAGTTCCTGCCGGATCATATAATGATCCATTCTTGTCTAGTGTGATTTCCATGGTGGCTCCGACATGGTGCCATGGAGCCATTGGAGGCAACCCTTTTCAGGGTGAGTGTTGACAGACTTGAATTCTGAATTCACACATTTTAACTTAGTAATTCGTTTAAGTAGAGGGCAACAATCAGCCTTGCGGTTTATCAGCCATTTTGTGATTTCCTGCTGCTCCGGCTGTCCCTTGAGATCCTCGTGAATTGCTTTCTTCACTGAGAGAAGCCATGCGGAACAACCAGAAACGTTCTTTTTTCGATCACTACAGCTCAAGCTTTGGAAGTGAAACATGTCCATGTGACGAGTTACAGGCAGGCACACGACTTTCAGGTGTGGTGATTCTTTCTTTTGATGGTTGTCTGGTGAGGTTAAACATTTTGTGCATCTAATTCGATGGAACTTGGAAGCTGTTTTATGCCATTGCGGCACGACTTGACCACGGTCCCGGTGCAGGGAATAATCGCACGACCTTTAGGCATTTAGGGACTGAATCCTGTTTTTAATTAATTGTTTTGGTTTTCCTGTCTGTCATCAACTAGTCCCCCATTTGGTCCCTAATTCTCCCCGCGTGCCTCTCCGTAACGTGTTGTTGGGTTTAGGTGTGTGCGCTGTTTTTGTCAGGTCCGTTTCGCCGTGTAGGTTGGTTCTGGAGGTCCGTCTGTTCCCCTCCCCCCCCTGCGCTGTTTTTTGGCCGTTTGCCCGTCGTGTGTCCGCTTTTTTCTTCCTCTTGCCTTTCAGGGTTGACCCGGCTCCGGCCAGGTGTGTGTGTGTAACATCTGAATAGATGTAAAACTTCTTCTCTCTCTTTCTTCCTTTGTCCTCTCCCTTTCTTAATCTAAATTTAATGCAGGGGGACTGGAGCCGATTTGCCTATCCAGTCCAACGAAGCTATGGCATTTCGGTGGATGAGTGGTCTGATCAACCACTTGTACCTGCAAAACTCAGTTTGAACTGTTGACCAAGCTGTTACACTGCGTTGTTTCGAATCTACACGGTTGCCACAATTTGTATTGCCTGCATCATAACCTTCCTCAGTTTTTCGCCATCTGCATGTTTCAGGATTCAGTTCCTGCCGGATCATATAATGATCCATTCTTGTCTAGTGTGATTTCCATGGTGGCTCCGACATGGTGCCATGGAGCCAATTGAGGCAACCCTTTTCAGGGTGAGTGATGACAGTCTCGAATTCTGAATTCACACATTTTAACTTGGTAATTCATCTAAGTAAATCGCAACAGTTGGCCTTGCGGTTTATCAGCCATTTTGTGATTTCCTGCTGCTCCGGCTGTCCCTTGAGATCCTCGTGAATTGCTTTCTTCACTGAGAGAAGCCATGCGGAACAACCAGAAACGTTCTTTTTTCGATCACTACAGCTCAAGCTTTGGAAGTGAAACATGTCCATGTGACGAGTTACAGGCAGGCACACGACTTTCAGGTGTGGTGATTCTTTCTTTTGATGGTTGTCTGGTGAGGTTAAACATTTTGTGCATCTAATTCGATGGAACTTGGAAGCTGTTTTATGCCATTGCGGCACGACTTGACCACGGTCCCGGTGCAGGGAATAATCGCACGACCTTTAGGCATTTAGGGACTGAATCCTGTTTTTAATTAATTGTTTTGGTTTTCCTGTCTGTCATCAACTGGTCCCCCATTTGGTCCCTAATTCTCCCCGCGTGCCTCTCCGTAACGTGTTGTTGGGTTTAGGTGTGTGCGCTGTTTTTGTCAGGTCCGTTTCGCCGTGTAGGTTGGTTCTGGAGGTCCGTCTGTTCCCCTCCCCCCCCTGCGCTGTTTTTTGGCCGTTTGCCCGTCGTGTGTCCGCTTTTTTCTTCCTCTTGCCTTTCAGGGTTGACCCGGCTCCGGCCGGGTGTGTGTGTGTAACATCTGAATAGATGTAAAACTTCTTCTCTCTCTTTCTTCCTTTGTCCTCTCCCTTTCTTAATCTAAATTTAATGCAGGGGGACTGGAGCCGATTTGCCTATCCAGTCCAACGAAGCTATGGCATTTCGGTGGATGAGTGGTCTGATCAACCACTTGTACCTGCAAAACTCATTTGAACTGTTGACCAAGCTGTTACACTGCGTTGTTTCGAATCTACACGGTTGCCACAATTTGTATTGCCTGCATCATAACCTTCCTCAGTTTTTCGCCATCTGCATGTTTCAGGATTCAGTTCCTGCCGGATCATATAATGATCCATTCTTGGTGTGTGTGTGTGTGTTTGTTTTTTCCAACACTCCTTTTTGTGTCTGCAAAAGGTTCGTGCCAGCCAGCATAGCTCAGTGGCTATGGTTCCTTTTTTGGAATCCTTTGGCTACAGCTTCCACGGCATTTCCTGGAAAAAGGGTGATATGTCTGAGCTTCATTGCATCAGTTGGAGAAAGTTCAAAAAGGTCTGGCTTGCATTGCCAGTTGGTGGTTCTTCCGCTTTGTTGGCATGTTTGCTGTGCATGAGGCTAGGCTGGCATGTAGTCAGCTGTTATATCCTGCAGTGGTTGTCGCAGGTTGTATCGGTGCAGCCGAATGCAGTCTGTTCGGACCATCCATATCACTGTGGTGTTGCGCAACATCCATGCTGGAATACGCCAGGTCGGCGTCGGATGTACCCAGTCATCTGTGAGCAACCATTCCGCAGGTGTGGTCATGTCCACCAACGTTGGAGCCAGCTTCAGTCCAGCTCTGTAGTGGCCACCTTGGTCTTGGCCAAGGTGTGCCATCAGCGCCACGGGCTGATATTCCACTGGTTCATGTGTCAGTCCAGCTCCTTGAAAAACTGGTACTATGCATGGTGTGTCAACGTTGATCATGCAATCGCTCTTGTGAATCCTGCCTGTGCTGTCTCGGGTCAATCTGTCTATGTGAAGACAGAGGCAAACAGGTGCCGTGAGCAGAGCGGCTTGCATTCCATCCACCTGGCGCCAGAGGCTGAACAGTTGGGTGAGATCACAGCTATTGGCAGTTGATGTGGTGGCATCCATGTGCAGCCAAAGTGGCATGTACTTGCTGCCACTGTCAACTGTGCAGACGCGATCATTTTCCATGTATCGGCGCTCCCAACGCATGTCAAAAGCTGGTGTGGTCATTTGTGTGAGCCACACATGAAGAAACTCAGTTGCATCCTGCTGCGTGATATCATCAGAATCAACGGCAGGATCCTGTTGTCCCCAGCAACGCAAGGTGTCCTGAAACCAGTCTTGTTCCATGAGATTGGCATGAGTGGCATAATTGGCAAGAAGGAAAGACGTCAGCTGGTGTCGTTGCTTACCCCAATGGCTGAAGTCACATGGGTCCAAGGACAGTGTCGTCCACATGAATGAAGTGACTGCAGCATTTGCAAAACAAATATTGCCTGGATTTTCCAGGGTGAGAAACGCCACATGCGTGAGAAGGTGTCTCATGTCATGATTGGTCAGGTCAGGCATCGGAGTCATGGTTCCTCCTTCTTCGCAGTCTGGCCTTTGGATTTCGTCTTCCCCTTCCCCTGTCCTTTCGTTGTTGGCTGGGTCAATCCCAGCGTCTTCTGCAGTTGGTGCGCCAAGGGGCTCTGTTGAAGGCTGTGCATCTTCAGTGAGCCCCCCATGGTCAGCCAGATGGCTGAGTGGCAAAGCAGTTGCATCAGTTGCCAGGGCTGGTCTGCTCGCATGCTCAGCTGCAACCTCCATGGCGTCACTTCTTTGTTGTTGGTCATTGGCAGGGAGTGGAACCTCATCACCAGATGGACGTCGCTCAGTGCTTCCAGCATGTCTGTGCAGATCTGGTGCAGGTGTTTCAGCGTGAGGGGTTTGCGTTGACTCACCTTCAGTTGTCTGGCCTGCGCATCCCATTCCAGGTACGGGCATGTTCCATCTGGCAGCAAGACCAATGTCTGCAAGGCCCGTGTCTTCAGGTCCGAGCCCTCCTTGGCCGTGGCCAGCTGGTCCAGCTTGGTCAACAGAGTGTTGAAGACCACCTGCATCAGCTTCAGGCGCAGGGGGAGCAGCGGCGTCTTCTGCTGGCCCTGTCGTTGCAACTGATGTTCCTGGGCCCAGGTCTCTGTCGTCTGCATGAGCAGGTTGATGCAGCTGTCTTGCCCTTTGTTGCCGAAAAAGAAGATGTAGGTGTCCTCCTTCTGCATCAGCTGCATGTCCCTGTCCAGCTTGAGCGCCAGTTTTGCCAGCTGTGACATTGCGAGGGCCAGATTTACGTTGTTGGCCATGGTCTTTGGGTGTGTCTGTTGGGCCAGTTAGCCTTTTCTTGGCCTTTTGGGCGGTGCCGCATTCTGTTCCAACTTGAGAGTCTTGTCCAGGTAGGGTGCCATGTGTTGGAACGCTGTCCAAATCTGTGCACTCATTTCCATGGACTCGTTCATGTCCTCGTCGGCCATGTCTGCCATGTGCAGCCTTGCTGAGGATGACAGCTGTTTGCAACAGATTGGGGCACTGGGCTCGAAAGTGAGCTTGAACCGTCTGTGTGCGGTCAGGTGCACTTTGCGTGACAACATCCTCAGGGTGATTTAACACCTGCTCACATGCATAGCACTGAAAGTCTGTGGCCTGTAAGTGCATGTATCTCGTCATGAGTTGTTGCATCAACAAACGCACAAGCGGCTGACTGCAGTGGTGCACCTCGTGCATGTGAATCACTAGGTCAGCAGGGTGAAGCTTGGCAGCGCAGAGGACACAGTTTTGCCTCAGAATGTCCACAAGGGGTGGATCTTTCCAGAGTGCATCAACGTTGCCCCCAGTGAGCGCCCTTTCAAGGAGGAAGCGATGTTCCCTGTCAAGCTTTCTTGAAAACATCTGTGCAAGCTCATCTTCCGTTGGAACATGTGGATACAGCAGTGGGTCCGGCAGGCGCATGAACAGAAGTGCTAACTGGCGCAATGGTACACACACGTGATGAGGTCTGAAGTTCCCAATGTTGGGGTTGCATAAGCAACCTGTCTCATTGTACAGGAGTTCCACTAAAATTCCCGTGAGTCCTTGAGCCATCGACCATAACTTGTCATGCGAGGCCTGGAGGTGACCTGAGAGGTCTGATGCTCGGCTGTACCGGCATCGGCAGTGCTGGCATTGAAGAGACAGCTGCATTCTCACATGTGGGTCCCTGAGTGTGTCTGCAAGTTTGCCATGACAGAGAGCGTCAATCCATTGTTGTCTCACTTCCAGTACTTCCGTTGGCAGTTCTGGGTTGAAGCTGAGGCATCTGCCCTGGCTTATGTGTGAGCGCAGAGATTCGACATTGTCATACATGGTGAGGCAGTGTGCGCACACCGGTTCACCATCCAGTGTGTCTCTGGCAGCATTAAAGCTGTTGCTTGGCAGCCGGTGCTCAGTGACAAGATGCGCATGCAGTGCTTCACTGGTCTGAAAGTGCTCCATGCAGATTTCACACCTTTGTGCCAGTGGTGTCTGTGAGCCATCTATTTGGAACCCGCCTCCGTAGATCAACATCATGGCCATCTGAACCCAGACTGGGCATTGGTGGCGGTTCTTGAAGAGCGCCCCGCAAAATGCGCATGGCGTCTCCTCCCCATAGAGGGTTGTCAGCTGAATCCCCTTTGCTTGAATATGTGGCCAAAACTCTGGATGGTGCAACTTGTAATGGCGGTTCAAGTCTTGGGTTCTGCCTAGAAATTGGTCGCAAAGACAACATCTATTTGCAAGGTACGTGCTGGCTGCCGTCTCCTTGCGCATGTGATGCCACGAGCGGTTGCCCACTATGGTAAGGATGCGACGTCCCCACTCCTGATTCAGGATGTTGCGCAGGTCGGAATCTGTCAACAAAGTGGTGCCTCTCACAGGAGCATCTTGCTTGGCCGCAAACATCTCAGGTGGCCTTGCAGGATCTGCTTCAAGTGGAAGCGTTGGATCAAGCCAGCACGTTGGAGGACCCACAATGAGTACCTGGCAGCCGCGTTGGATGTGCATGTGAAAAGTTCTCCAACTGGTGAATGTCTTTTGGCAGAATTTGCACTGTGGTAAACCATGGTGCATGTACTGTTTCGGGTCAGCCGATTGACTGCGTGCCATGGGTTGTGCATGCATGATGGTGCAGTGTCTGCGGAATTGCGCTGGATCAGTGGTGGCATAGTGACATTGCAAACATGTGTGAACTGCATTGGGCACGTCCAAAGCACTCGGTAGGACAGGCTGCTCAGGTCCTGTTTGCAGGTGCCAGTCAATTTGGTGTCTGAGTGTGTCCAGGTGGCTCCAATCCAACAAACAAATGATGTCATTGTGGCTTGTGTTGGCAAGGCGTTGGTTCAGGGACCTCTGCAGGCTGTCAACGGAGTTCAGCAACCAGGCAAGCGGTGGGTCTACGTGATTCAAAGCAAGGGCCTGTTGATGGCTCTGTCCTGTGATGTACGCATGGTTGCATAGGATCTGTCTCAACATGCTGAACATATGCAGTTGTATGTGCTTCAATCCAAAGGTGGTCAGGCCAATGGGGAAAATGCCATACGTCATGATTGGGTAAACACAGGTGGTGAACAGGCTGAGTCTCTGTTGCTTTCGTAAACCACGTTTCCCTGTGAGCCACTTGCGCAGTCGTGTGAAGGCAATGCGGGACAACTGGACTCGATGTTTCACTGTCTGGTCTTCAAATTTGGCATATGACATCACAGCTCCCAGATATGTGGCCTTGCTGGCAACGGGAATCCACACTGTGTCATTGTCATCTGCTGTAAACCGCAGCCATTCCTTTCCCTCTCGCCAGGCTGTCAATTGGGCTCTGGTGCGGCGTGAGCAGGTGCCGCTCAAGGTGAGCAGTGCTGTACACTTGTTTGGATTGATGAGCAGTCCAAAGCGTTTGAGCAGTTGCAGCGTCTTTGTGATGTTGTGCATGAGTTGTTGCAGGTCATCTTGGGAATGGAAAACATCACCCATCTGATAATCGTCTGCGTAAACATTCAAGCATGAAATCACCCAGTTTGGACTGGTCTCTTTCAGGAGCTCCAACAGGAAAAGCCACATGTAGCCAGTCCAGAGCAAGGGTGCCGCGCGACATCCTTGTCTTACTCCACACCCTACTGAAACTGGGGTATCTTCACCATTGCAGTTGATGTGATAGTGAGTGTTTTGGTGCCAGTGAGATAGCAACACCACAATTTGGGGGTTAATGCCGACCTCACCAAGTCTGCTGAAAAGTTTTTCACGGCACACTCCATCGAAAGCCTTTTCAATGTCTAGAAACAATTGTAGGCCCCCCACTAATCGGCATCTGGCAATTCCCTGTTGTCTCGTAAAAGGATTGGATTTGGAGCTGGCAGTCAATGTCCTGGCTAAGTGGCAATGTCTGGAGACTCTGAGTAAGGCCTCTTGAGTCGATCTCCCTGGGAGATAGGCCCATAGGGGCATTTGGCAGAAAACCGGAAACGCCTCACGCATGGCACCTTTGGTGAGCAGACCTACAATACACTTACTGATGGGTTCCTGCAGCGCCAGGGGGCGCAATGCCCCCGGTGTCGTGGGAGGCTTGTGCGGTTTTGGAATGAGCAACATCCATGCATCCCGAAACCAACTTGGTATGAACGGCTCAGGGCGATCCCACCAGTATGTGAGAAGTGCATGCAATGGTGGTGCAAGTGTGCCAGCAAGCATGCGCCACACTGGGGCAGGAGCGCATGGGCGTGCCACTGCCTTGGACACCGGTATTTGGCTCAGTTCCTTCTCCAGGTCCTCCACCGTGAAGGGCATGCCTGAGAAGCGATGTGCAGCAGTGGGAAAGGTGCAGGGTCCACGCCATGTGTCCATGACATGTTTCTTCAACAGTGCAGCCTCTTCAATCGGTGAGGCAATGTGTCCCTGGGGATTGCGTAACTGCATCTTTCTCATGGAGGTTTTGGGGGAAAACTTGTTGATGATGGCAAACAGTGTTTTGCTGTCATGCCTCTGTGCAGCATAACTGGCACTTTGAATGACCTCATCAAAACGGTGCTTTCTGACTGTCTTGGCATGCTGCTTGGATCGTCGGTTCAACTTGGCAAAACTTGCCAAGTGCATCCACGCTTGAAACATGTTTGGCAGCGTTTGTGTCGTCAGTCTCATCAGTGCCCGTCTGTGTTGCCACTTGTTAAGGACTATGTTGGTGAATGTTGAATCATGAGGTTTTTGGTTTGGTCGTGCATGTGGAAAAAACTCGTGTAAACATTGGTTGGCCAAGTGGTGCAATTGTGGTATGAGCGCATCATCTAAGGTCAGGACCTCAGGCAGGCTGGCCATCAAACGCGTTGCAGCTTGGTGTGCAAACTCTTGCCATTCCGGTGCATTGGTTTGATAGGCAAACAGGCATTGCTTTCTCTGCTGTGGTGTCACTCCCCAGGCATTCTGTGCACGTTTGGTCTGGAACCATTGCTTCCTAAGATTGGCTACCATGGGTACGTGACCGGTGGGCCCTTGGAATGGAGTATCCCAGGCGTATGTCACCTGCTTGGCGGCACCATCTGCAACGTGTTTGCGCGTGATGATAAAATCTATCCTGGAACAGGTGTCAGCATGAACAAAAGTCGGCCCCAGTTGTGGTTGCCAGCTGTTCAAGGCCGTGAGTCCATGGTCTCTCAGTATTGTGGTAAATCTTCCATTGTCAGCATGTGTTGCCCCTCGGGTGAGGGTTCTGTTCCAGTAGAACTGATCTGGTCCACTGTGTGAAGTGGATTGCAAAAGGTCACAGTTGAAATCCCCTGCCAAAACTAATATGTTGCGTTGGACAAGTCCATGCAGGAACGAGTCCAGTTGGGCCCAGAGCTGCTCTCTGTGCTGTTGGCATTGCCGGGTGGCAACAGAGGTGTGTTGGTAACACCCCACAAGGTCAACACATCTGGAGGCATGTTGCACTTGCACGTGCAGGAGCCGTCCAGGCACCACTGGTCTCCATCGCAAACAGTTGGCAGGACAAAAGTGCTTGGCCAAAATGCAAAGAATACCCATTCCTTTGTGGGAAGGATCCCCTGTGTGTATGAAATGAAAGTTTTCATCCATCCACGTGTTTTCAAAGCACCATCTGGTCTCGGTTATGAAAGCCACTTCGATGCACTGGTTCAACATCCAAACTTTCAACTCATCCACTCGAAAAGCCCCAATGCCCCCCGCATTCCAGTTCAGCACACGGAACCGTTGCTTGTCTGTGTGCAGCTCATTGCAGGTGATGAGCGGCTTGGACATTCCAGGGGGCTTCTGTGGTGGAGGTTGATAGGAGTCACGCAATGCCCTGGGAAAGTCATGTGGAGTGTAGCTCCTGCCACGATACCATGAGATCCCGTGTTGCAGAGATCTGGCATATGCTCGTTTCAGGCTTCTCTTTACGATCTGCCGTGTTGCTGGTAGCCAGCGTTTTGCGTGTCCGCATGTTTCTGGCCGCGTGTCATGTGGCTTCGCGTCAACATGAGACCCAGGGGTGTGAACATGAGTATGTGACACTTCAGCATCTTCCATGACTAAGATGCAACCCTCGCTCCTGGTAGATCCTATTGTGGTGGCAAGGATGAGTATCAGGCAGCAAAAACTCAGCACGAATCGGCTGCACGTTCTAGCAGTGATAGCAGCAGATCTACCCCTGGAATTGGGACCAGGTTTGCACCAAAAGTTGGAAAACAGGTTTTGCGCACTGAGCCAAATCGGTGGCCCACAGTACAGTCCGTTGGCAAGTTGCGTGTCCTTGCTCGACAATAGGCAGGGAACACTGACGCAGGTATGCTTACAGGAGGTTCTGTTATTCTCACTTCGCACTTCAGGAGCACCTTTTTTGATGCTTGACAGGCCAAAGGATGGTGTGCCAGCAGCTTTGGGCGATACAAACTGACTCAGTCTCGTACAGCACAAGACAACCAGAATCAATGTACCTACTTGAGCAAGGCAAACAAGTCCTGTGAACCTCTTGTCAGCACCACAATCGTTCGCGGGATCAAAAAATATGGGAAAATGACTGTCAGCGCAGGTGAAAAATTTCAATATCAAATTGTTGCAATGTGCTTCAAGTTTCAAATCTCTCAATGTCTCCGATGCAGTGCAATCCAGGACAGGTGTGTCCGTGTTAGCCAATGAAACTTCCGCAGGAGCAAAAAATATGGGATGTCTTTTGTCTGTGGCTATCAGAGAAACTTCCGCAGGAGCAAAAAATATGGGAAAAAGGCCGCCAACGCAATTGAGACTGCTGCTGGAAAACAGGAACAACCCTGTGCAATAGAATTCTGCTTGCAAGTCCCCCAGTTTTCCAGTGAAAAGCGCAGCAAAGGTCAGCGCCGCTATTGGACTGGAAATGAGTGCGTTCTTCAAATAAGGCAAAATGAAGGCAAAATTCACTCTGTCAGCCAGGGCCAGTGAGAAATGTTGCTGGGAGCCCACCCCACTCCAGTGTAGATTCCTCGGGTCCAAGGAAGTGCCAAGGCAAATGCTGAGGGCCAGTGAAAAATTTGTGAGGGAGCCCACCCCTGTACCTTGGTCTGTCTGCAGGACCACTGTTGAATAAAGTTGTGAGTAGAAACCAATGAAATCCAGGGCCAGTGAGAATAATGTATGGGAGCCCACCCCGCAAATTAATGCAGCCTGTCGTGAAAATTGGTCCGTTGGTCCAGTGTGGTGCAGCAAGCACAGTGGAAAAGAAGCGCCGCTCGCAATGGCCAATGGTTTGTTCTCCTTGGAGCCCACTCCGCAAGTTGGATCAGCAACCAGGGAGAGGACAGAATTGAAAGTATTCAGTTCCTGGGCCAGTGAAAAAGGTAAATAACAGGAGCCCACCCTGTACTCAGCTGTTGTATTGTATCCCGTTGCACAATCTGAATCTGCTTCGGCGGATTGTCGCGAATTGTTGGAACAGTCAGTGGGGGCGTCCAACCCCTTACGCTGCTGGTGCACCCAAGGGCCAGTCAGTGTAACAAGGGAGCCCAATCCCCAGAGCTGAATGCACCAGTGCTGTGATTGATGTGAACCAAAAAGTGTGGTGAAGAGCCCACCACTGAACCAGAGGAGCGTCTTCACAAAGCACGTCGTTGTTCCAAATGGATTGCAGGGGCACAGCCCAAAGAATGTAAATGATGATGGCCAGTCAGTAAAAATGGAGGGGAGCCACCCCCAAATTCAATTGGTCAAAGAAATTAAAGGAAAATAAGGATCCCGATGTTGTGTTCCAGTGGCTGGCGTCCTTGTCGTGCCAGAGCAATACCTGCAAGATGGCTAGCCGTCGGGGCTGAACGTGGGCAGCAGAAATGGCTGCGGCTCCGCTTGGTGGAGCACTTGAGTGCACACGGGGGTGCAAAGGAGCTTGTGTGTGTGTGTGTGCGTGTGTGTGTGTGTGTGACCAATTTGTGTGTGACAAAGATGTGTGTGTGTGTGTGAAAGAGAAGTTGCATGGAAGAGAGATGTGTGTGAAAGATTGTGTGTGTGACAAAGTTGTGTGAGAGAGATGTGTGTGTGTGTGAAAAAAAGTTGTGCGCGAAAGAGTTGTGTGTGACAAAGTTGCGTGCGAAAGAGAGTGTGTGACAAAGTTGTGTGTGTGTGACAAAGTTGTGTGTGAACGATGGTGTGTGACAGAGTTGTGTGAAAGAAGTTGCGTGTGACAAAGAGACTGTGTGACCAAGTTGTGTGTGTGTGTGTGACAAAGTTGTGTTTGAAAGATGGTGTGTGACACAGTTGTGTATGTGAAAGATGTTGTGTGTGTGTGTGACAAAGTTGTGTGTGAAAGAGAGAGTGTGTGACCAAGTTGTGTGTGCGTGTGACAAAGTTGTGTGTGTGAAAGATTGTGTGTGGCAAAGTTGTGTGTGACAAAGCGCGCGCGGAGGAGGAGGAGGAGGAGGAGGCGGAGGCGGAGGCGGAGGCGGAGGCGGAGGCGGAGGAGGAGGAGGAGGACGCGGACGGGATACAGAACCAAAAACAAGAACCCCACACAAAGATGTGGGGAATCAAAAAAACGCAACACATGGTATGAAACAAGACTTGCTTGGGCGATTATGAACAAAAACTCAATTTTCTACTCATGCCGTTCTGATTTCGTAGTGTCCACATTACGGAAGGAGTTGCAATTTTTGCGTTGCTTCTTCATATTTAGTAGCGCTTGTGACCGATTCTTCGTGCCAATCGGGGCACAAGAACTGACCGCATTGGGCTCGAACACAATGTCGCCAGCAAGAAGGTAAGTCCTGCATTGCTTTGCGTATCCACTGATTGGTATTGCTGGTATTGCGTTGTCACATGTTGTCACATTGCATTCTCGATTTCAAGATTCTGTGCATGCGCCATCTCTTTCCAGTCTGTTGCGCTATAGAAACCACCGCCAAGTCACTCAGTAATTGCCTCATAACCTTGGTACATGTTGCGAACTCGGGTTTCTTGCTCTGCAAGAATGACGGGTGTGTGACTCACTGTGACCTTTTGGCCTTGGAAGCATTGTCTTGGAAAACATGAGGGGGTGTATGAAGTCATGCATCCTTGCCGACAGGATGCAAAGATCATCGTAGATATGTGAGTATCTCGCTCTCATCTCCGCGAAGAGCACATGATGCAAAAGTGTGTGGCTCCTAGTGCGACCAGCAGCATCAGACCAAATGACTAGGCGTTTCAGCACGTCTCAATCATGAATTTTGTGAAGTCTTGCATTGCTTGTCTTTCACCCTCCCATCCTTGCGGCACTGAACCTGCACGGCAGGTGAAATCTTCTTGGGGAGGCGCACAACGAGGAAACTTGAAGTGCAGACTGAGTGGCAAGATTCGCAGAAGGTCCGATGATAGCGATTCATTCAGAACCTCTGGCATGTACGACGTCGAAAATTGCTGGGGACGCTCAGATCGGGCGTAGCAAAGCCAAGTGCGCAGCCAAGTACATTTAACTAAACTCCAACTAGCTAGAGTATAGAACGCCCAAAACAGCAAGCAAGACTGACCTGTGCCAGCTGCCAAACGTATCTCTGGAGTATGACAAATATGTTCTACAACGAAGGTAAACAAGACTGCGTATGGCGCAAAATGCAAAAGGGTTTGGTAAGGTCCCTTCGCTACCAGCTCTACCAGCTCTACCAGCTCTACCAGCTCTACCAGCTCTACCAGCTCTGCCAGCCTCAAGGTTCTGCTTGAATCTCCTTCGTTCCTTCAATTTGTTTCACTAAATCCAAGCTCTGCAAACATTAAAAAAACAGAGGTGGAGCTGGCGCACTTTGTTCTGCAATCTGGCACAGCAAGTTCAACAAATCCCCAGCCTCTTCGCGTTCCTCGGCCATGTTCACCATATGCGCACTTGTTATACAAAACAGAGCAACACTCAAATGATTGAGAGGCGCGCCCTGAAAACAACCTGAAAAACACGTTCATTTTTCATCAGCCGAGGGTCCACATACTTTTTCAGCCTGACTGTCAAGGTTGTCTTTACGCGATGATTCGCGGCATATTCTCCTAGGCGCCGGTGCCAAAGCAAACAGCCACCACGTCGCACGGCAAACAAACATCAACCAAATCATAGCGATGAAAAATCAGCAGAGTTCACTAGCACCTTGAGCTCACCAGACTTTGAGCGCAAATTGAATGAAGCGAAAGGGCATCCAAACCAGACCCAAGAATTTGTTTGCGAATCCCGGTTAAAAAAACATCCACGTAGCACGACATTTCTTTGGACTCCGTTGACAAACCGTGGATGCAGCAGCTGGACAATGTGAATTTGCCTCATCACTGTTTGGGCCGTCTGATTTTTTCGCTCACGTTTTGGACAGGAATTCACACTGTCTTTCTCACCTCCTTCACAGCAACACAAGACACATGGCACCCTTTTCGGGGATTCGCAAAATATGTTGGAAGGAGGTACGTAAGAATCGTCCCCACAAACAATGCTTGAAAATGGGAGTTGCCCGAAGCACACCCGGGTGTTCTCAAGAATGGCAGGATGCGTATGCACTTTGAAGCCAAGCTTCCTATGGCTGACAGTTTTGAGCTGCGTTCTTTCCACAACCTCGCCAATTTGGCCATGGTGTTGGTGATGTAACCTGACGGCTTCTGATGGCTCGGCGATTTTGCATCACTGTTAACGAAGCGTGATCAGTGATAACTATGTAATTTACTGAGTAATGTCTTCTCTTGTTTTCTTTGAAGGTGTTCTTGTAACTTATGTTATATTGTGTTTTTCCCTGCAAGGACATGCGAAGGGTTCTGTCCAAAGAGTTGTTGCCAATTTATACATGTTCACCATCATCGTCTGCATTATCAAGTATTCACATGTATATTTACCATCAACATCACCATCGTCGTCATCATCATCACCACTGTATGAAGCTAACATGAATTAATTTCCACCTCAAAAGTGCATGTCCAAATTTTGGCCTTTTTTCAAGATTCTCACTACGTGTAGCACCTTTCCCCTATCTGCAAAGATCACTTTCCCTTTGCGCCCCTTCTGTCAAGAGCATCTCTTTGAGTCTGCTGGAACATACACTTTCCCAACACTTGCATCAAGACCTCAACCGCACGTGAATATCGCTACACCTTTCTTTCAAACGAAGAACCTGTGTCCGAAAAAAAAACATTTGTTGCAGCTTAATTCCTTGGAACAACATTGTCTTTTGCACCGCGGCCTGTGGCCTGCAACAAGGGGCAACGCGCATGGAAACCCAGATGGCCAGGTGGCAACACGAAAAACTTACTCCAAAACTTGGGGGCTGGCAGTGCCAATCCTCTATACTCTATTGGGGGGAATGAGGTTGACACGCGGTCGCATCGAAAAAATGCAGCAAAATTATGTTTGGTACGCGCACCCACCAAAAAATATGCAGAAAATGCTATGGGAAGAAAAATCGAAGAAAAAAAATCAAAGAAAAATATATAGCTTTCTTTTTTGCAATTGCGCAATTAAAAACGGAAGTTGGAAAATGCAAATTGCGACTTGCAGAAATGCGTTGGGAGATTGATGTCGCCGAACTTTGCCAAAAATAATGCGCGAAAACTGGGTTTGGAACGTTCTTCGCAAAAAAAAGAAAATGAACCAGTATCGCCAAAAAATGCGATCTGGACAATGATCGCAAAAAAAACTTGTGAACAATCATCGCAAAAAATTGCAGCAATGTAGACGATAATCGCCAGACAAAAACGCGATTTGAACAATCATCGTAAAAAAGATGATGTGAACAACCACCGCAAAAAACAAGTGTGATTTGAACAATCATCGCCCAAAAAAAGAAATACGATTTGAACGGTCGTCGCAAAGAAAAAATCATTTTAGCCTTTCAGCAGCTCCAATTCATTGTGTTGACAATGCTTCCTGTCAAGTTCTACTGCCTTTAAAGTGATTGAAAATTGTCACACACCATCATTTTTTAATTTTGATGTCTCATGATGTCTCACAACACATTTTGAAAATTGGTTCTTTTACACATCGCATTTTCAAATCGCATTGAAATCATTCTTTTGGCACAATTTCAATTGTTTATAGAAGCTATAGACTTAGTCTCTACCAGACTTGGGAAAGGTCAACCATATCATCATCATCATCATCATCATCATCATCAGCATCATCGTCATCGTCATCATCGTCATCATCATCATCATAATCAGCAAAAATCACCATAAATTGCGACTTCCTTGTGCCGGATTTGTCTCGGAGGCTTTCGTGCGTAAAACCTCCTCGGGGAAAAAGTTCTCTCTGTCCAATAGTACCTGTGCGTAGCAGCATCTGTGTGTAAAGGCATCTGCGTGTCAAAGCATCTGTGTGTAGAAACATCTGTGTGTAAAGAGGTTTTTGTGCAAACGCATCTGTGTGGGTAAGCGTTCTGCGTGTAAGAGCTAGCTATTGGCTATTGTGTGTAAAAGCCATCTGTGTAAAGGAACCTTTGCGTGAAAGGGTCTTGTCTACAAAACTTTCTGTGTGTAAAAGCTTCTGCGTGTAAGCGAATTTGTGTGTGTAGACGCTTTCTGCGTGCAAAAACTTCAAGGTAAAAGCTCCTGTGTGCAAAAGATTCTGCGTCTGTTTTGTCTGTGTGGAAATACGTTTGCGCATCAAAGCTGTCTGAGAAATAAAAGAATCGGCGTATAAAAGCATGCGCATGTGTACCATCTGAATAAATGTGAAACATCTACCAGGGATTACTCCTCTTCGTTGATTCGATTGAAACTCATTTTCATGGCCGTTCTGGAATGGGCACTGACTCTGGTTTCTGTGCCAACGAAGATGGCCAGATGTCATAGTGATATCAAGGGGAGACGTCCAGACGTCGCTTTGACGTGCCTGCAGTTCTTCATAATTTTACTTTCCAATCGACATGGCACGGGGCTAAGCCAACAACCCCTCCACGGACCATTTTACAATCAATGAGCGAGCTCTCTTTTTCATGGTTTTTGCTCGTTTGCCGTAATCTGGCTTCCCCCGGCAAGTTCTTCATCGGGATCGTTAAGCTTCAACACAATGGACGGATGAAGGCGGCGACTTGTCAATTTGCTTTCGATGGAAGGATCGCAATTCCTCTCTCTTTATGCCTCTTCCTCCTCCTCTCCTAAATTGATTCTTCTTGCGGGAAACAGTCCAACAGCCAAATTTGAAACGTTGTTCTGAGCAAGCGCGTGTGTAAAGAAATCTGCCTATATAGAAGCATGTTTCTGTGTTTTCTTGTGTGTAAAAGCACCCGTGCGGGTCTAGATGCGCCTGTCTGACAAAGCACCTGTGTCTACAAGCCTTCTGTGAAAAACCATTTGTGTCAAAGCACCTGTGCGTAGCAGAAAGGCATTTGTTTGTAAAAGTTTTTGCGCGCGTGTGTGTGTGTGTGTGCCTGTGTGAAAGCGACAGCGTGTACAAGCATCTGTGTGTAAAAGCGTTCTCTGTGTGTAAAAGCGTTCTCTGTGTGTAAAAGCATTCTGTGCGTAAAAGTTCGCGCGTGTGCGTGTGAAAACTGCTGTTTTCAAAAGCTTCTGCGCGTAAGAGTTTCTGTGCGTCATGGTTTGCGTGTGTGTGTGTGTAAAAAAAAGTTGTGTAAAATCATCATCATCATCATCACCACCATCACCATCATCATTATCATCATCATCACCATCATCATCACCATCATCAACACCATTATCATCACCATCACCATCATCATCATCACCATCATCATCAATCATCATCACCATTGCATCACCATCATCATCATCATCCATATCAACATCAACATCAACACGGTTCGTATACATATGTCTTTTGGAATGAGCCCTTCGCGGATGTGGTTTCTCTTTGGAATCAGCGTTTGATTTGTGTCTCCTGTTCTTTTCTGGCCACACTGTCGTGTAGCTGACCTTCAACGAAAGCATTTTGGCGCCAGGCTGCTGATGAAAATGGACGAAAAGAGAAACGATCCAAAGCTGGCGACCAATGAAAACATTCGTTCTTGCGGAAGCTTCAGCTTCCTGCAGTCATTCAGAAAGGATCACCCTGGTCAGCCCTGGCCCTTTGCACTTCAAGTGCACAAACATAACCCATCAGCTGCAAAGCTTGATGTATTAGTGACAAGTTTCATATTGTCCCTCAAAGAGATGGGGTGCAGCCTGTCCAGGCGAGAAACACGCCAAGCCCTCCATTGGATTCTGGAGCGGTGCCAACAAAACACTGTGTCCCACAGGTGAGCTGCAAGTCTGGACTTCAAAGTTTGACCAGCGCCTGGACAAAGACCACTGCATGCTCATCAAATAGATGGTTCCTCGCCAAAAACATATAAATACAGCTGGAGCTTCCCTCAAGGCAGCCTTAGAGTGCCTTGGAGATGGCTACATCCTTTCAAACCCATTGTCGATACTGTCTTTTTTTATTCCGACACTTGAGTCTGAAGTCCGATCACACAGCGTGCCGCAAGTCAACTTGGGCTCAAATAATGGGCAATGAAACTCCTGGGAAGCTAACAGTCTCAAGGGAACCTATCGAACTTCCATAGTCTAATAGTAGTGGGACTCAGCATTTCAATTCACACAAAGCCTTGCCAACAAGTGATTCAAACCGGACGCAAACAAAAATGCCTCCAAAAGTGTGGGGACTTCGGTAGTCTGGGGCTGAGGTTTACTAGAGCCTTGCAAAGGGCATGTGTTTTGGTATCAAAATGCATATGCCAAACAATCAAAACAAAACCACTACAGAGAGGATGACAGTGCGTCTCTGTATCTTTGTCATCGTTCCTTTTCCTTGTGAGAAAATGCTTTGCGGCGCTTTGCGAACCGTACTTGGCATACAGGTAGCAAGCGAGGTAGGTTGACTACAGTATTGAGATCCTGCGTAGGTAGTCTAGGGGTTGCGTTCAGAAAAGGAACAGGTCGCATCTAAGAAAGTTTGCAGCTGCTGCAAACCAACATGCAGTGGGTGAGCAGGTGTGAAATCGCCTGGTGATGTGTTGTATGGCTCAGTAGTGTGTAGTACACCTTGGTAGGCGCCTTAGCTGGCAGGCCAGGCAGCTACTATTGCTAACACAAACATTATATATAATATTACCGTTGATTTTATTCGTTTCATCATGTTTGACTACTGCTGCTGTCAATAAACTTCTGCTCCTGCTGCAGTTGCTACGTGGAGGGCCGCAGCAGGGGCTCAGCGTCAGTGCATGGTATGGCTGCGTGGGGAGACAGCGGAAGTGGGATACCACTGGAAGGGTTGGGGTCAACACTGCGTCACTTCTCAAGCCATCCAATACAATGCAATACTGCAACAACTGTCCTAAATCGTTGCCAACCAAGCCTTCTGTGTGCACACAGCCATCCTCAGCCAGAGAAATTTGTCAGTTGAAAAAGAACATGTTGGTTTGAACGTGCATGTACGTCTTGAAGGCGGAAAGCAAAAAAAGGTGAACTAGGCACGCTGGAAGCCAAAAAGGCAAGGCGATGCTCTTTCATGCTACTTAATGACATAGTACTGGTCAGGGACGAAATCCTCTCCGACCAAACCAGCCAAAATGTGCCTACTAAGTTACTAGCCAAGAATTGTAAAGGATCTCCAGCAAACGGGCAGCTCACTAATATAGACCCAGCCCACTAGAGATCCCTAAACGGAACACACGCAGCTGTTCCACAATCAGCTCAAAAACAAAGACGGCAAATCATATACTACACATGTGAAGAACAATACAGAGCTCTGTGGAAAGTGATGCTGCTGCCAAGTCACAGTTTCGCTGCTGCCTAAAAGGTACCAAACCTAAGCAGCTCTCAAAGCTTAGCTGCTTCCGGCTAGAATGCCACTATAGAGCCAGCAGTCAAGATTCAGAAATATGAAACATCCGTGCAGACTATGACAATTATGTGACTCAATTGCGCAAGTCAAAGCTGCTTAGTGCTTACAATGCACTCCTTTTCAACGATAAACGATAATCCTAACTCTCCGGCAGAACACAACACAAAGGCAGAAAAGCGCAAGAGTCTCGAGAGAACACAAAATCCAAAAAGTTGCTTGAGACCTGTCTCAGCACCATACGCAGGCCAAGACGTGTGTCAAAAGAGCTGTCGATAGAAACAGCTGGATGACGTTGATCACGAAGAGCACCTAAACACGGTTCAAGTATATAAAGGCGTGATTTGTCATCAAACCCCCTTGAAGCAGAACCAGGACATGCCGTACTGTACATGCACTGTATGAAAGCTGGCCACAACTGAGGCGGCTACCAACTCAGTGCTGGCACGGCGTTTCACATCATCAACCAAACGCTTCCTTGGTTTCTCCATATCGCGGCATGTGGAACGCCCTGAAACTGAATCTTCAGCATGTTGGGTTTCCCGGGGGGGTTTGCCGTGAGTCGGAATGAGTTTGCAGAAGGGTAACATATGTTAAGATCATGTATGTCCATCCGCAGCCGTTTAGTAGGAGGAAATATCATGGTATTTTCAGTGTTTTTCATTGGTTTTACAGTAGCATTCGCAAGATGTTTGCATGATCAGGGATGTTTGTTTGAACCAGGTTCATGTTTGGCGAACATGTTTTTTTCGCGGGATCCCGCGGAAAAAATAGCATGGTTTTTGAACTTGAGATTTGTTGGAAAGAGAAATAAAGTTGTGTGTTTTTTTGAACATCATAATTAAACTTCTTTCGGAACCATGTTGAGTTTCGATGAATTGTTCGAATGTTTGGTGCTATTGATCGCGTGCCGCATGAGTGGCAATTTTTCGTGGCAGATTGCCGTTCTTCATTGATCCTAGCGTAGCATGACGTATGTGTGGAAGTGCAAGAGAACCTAGCAGTAGCGTAGCATGACGTATGTGCGGAACTACAAGAGAACCTAGCAGTCACAATGAACGTTAACATCCCCCCCACCCCCCCCACCCCCCCAAAGTAGCTTAGCATGACGTATGTGCGGAAGTACAAGAGAACCTAGCAGTCGCAATGAACGTTAACATCCCCCCCCCCCCCCCCCCCACCCACCCAATGGTCACGAGCTCAGAAACCTTGTTTGCTTCGGCAAACCCCTACGGTTGACCCAACATGTTGCAACTGTAGTTTCTCCACACTGTAATATCTTGATCAATTTCCACGACGCACGACAAATAAATGCACCTGCTCGAGCAATCATAGAAACTGAATGAGTTCAGCCGATGCACATTTTCATGAACCTAAGAAGTCGTGCCAATCGCAGCATGCGCACCACTCGTCCTGTCCTGGAAGGCGTCGATTGCTTCCACAGGGAGCGAATGCAAGTTTGTGGTGCATGTCAGGGCGCATTTTGGCTCCGAATCATTCTGACCTCCAAAGTTTGAAGGTGAATAGATAAAGTCTAGATTCTGGGGCCGAGGGTATCATCATCAACAACAACAACAACAAAAAACAACAACAACAAAAAAAACAACAACAACAAAGACGACAACAACAACAACAACCACAACCACAACCACAACCACAGCAGCAACAGCAGCAACAGCAGCAGCAACAGCAACAACCACAACAACCACAACAACCACGACAACCACCACAACCACAACAACCACACTCACCACCACCACCACAACAACAACCACCACAACAACCACAACAAACACAACAACCACAACAACCACAACAACCACAACAACCACGACAACCACGACAACCACGACAACCACGACAACCACACTCACCACCACCACAACAACAACCATAACAGCCACAACAAACACAACAACCACAACAACCACGACAACCACGACAACCACGACAACCACAACAACCACAACAACAACCACAACAACAACCACAACAACAACAACAACAACCACAACAACCACAACAACCACAACAACCACAACACCACAACCACCCACACCACCAGCAACAACACACCCACCACAACACACAACCACAACAACCCCCACCCCACACCCACAAAACCCCCCCACAAACCCACAACCACCACAACCACCCACACCACCACCACCACCAGCAACCCCACAAAACCACAACAACCACAACAACCACAAACCACAACCACAAACCACCACCACCATCAACCACCACCACAACCAACCACACAACCACAACAACACAACAACCACAACCACAACAACCACAACAACCACAACAACCACAACAACCACAACAACCACAACAACCACAACTACCACAACTACCACAACCACCACAACCACAACAACCACAACAACCACACCAACCACAACAACCACAACAACCACAACAACCACAACAACCACAACAACCACAACAACCACAACAACAACCGCAACAAAAACCGCAACAAAAACCCTAACAACAAGAACCCTAACAACAAGAACCCTAACAACAAGAACCCTAACAAGAAGAACAAGACCAAGAAGATCCGAAGATCCATACCAAATTACTCCCCAAGCTCAATTAGGAATGCTCCTTAAGGTTCTCGCCAAGCTCATTGGATCTGCAGCACCAGTACCCAAAATCACAGTGGTCCAGTCTCCCAGTACCTTGAGAAAATGTCCATCATGTCCACACATCAGAATGGACAGTGGAATCCATAGCTATCAACTCTAAGCTCGTGGCGAGCATGACGTCCAAGGTCATCCAAGTTATTGCATACCTGGGTTGAAGCCAATCAGGGCGACAGGAAAATGGCCAAGTACTTTCCAGCTTGCCCAGCTTGAAGTCTCCATTGACTAAGCTACCAAGCTCAGCCCCGCGTGTCTTAGAAGGCTGCAGTCTAAGCTTGCGCAGAGGCACTGTCGACAAATTCTTCGGCTGTCGCTGACCAACTTACCGTTGATGAAAACGGCAGTGTTCATAGATGCTCCAATATCCAGCGTCCAGTAGATTGTGCACGTCATCTCAGGTTAAAGAAGCACTGATTTGAAAATGTGAAGACTTTGAATAGCATCACGCTGCAAAAGACAAAGAGTTCAAACTCTGCCCAAACTCTTTGCTGCACATATTTAGCCAAGAGTTTTCTCTTGGTGTTCCCTTGGGTTGCTACAAGGTGAGCTCTTCGAGGCATGAAGCACCCTAAGGCACCCTGAGGTACCCTAAGGCACTGTGCACTAGATGCACTAGGCATGCTGAGCACAAGACAGAGAGAGCCTCGAGGAAGGCGCTTTGCGGCATCTCAAAAACCTTATAGCGCTGCGTTCTACTGCTTTCTGCTGCATTCTGCTGCTTTCGCATCCTTTTTGCTGCATGCTGGAACATGCTGGAACTGTTTTGCATGCAGCTGCAGGTGCCACAGCTGACAGCACACTAGGTCCGGAACTTGCATAGGAATGATCACCTTGGCTCTTCCACTTTGTCTACAACATGACCAAACTACCTACCGTAACTAAGCCTGAAGCCGCATTAAAAATGTTGCGTACTGGATGGAGCCATGCATTCAAGTCTGCCAAGTCATGGTTGGCGATCTGTGCCACATTCCTTTCAAATTCAAAGCCAAAGGGCAAGATCGTAGCACAGGAAAAACATGGCGCAGAAGTCCTCAGGGACAACGATGACCATCCAGCTGACACAAGTGACATCAATGCTTGCCAAGATTGGATTCCTACACATGTGACATTTGCGACATCAATGTTTGCTTCACGTTTGTCATCTTGTTTCATGTTTGTCTTTTGCTCCGCCAAGCATCCCAAAAGATTCGAGGCCTGGAAGACCTTATAGAGCTGCCACGGAACAAACCCCTTGAAGTGGAAAATGAACCCCCCAAAAAAAAGTTGGTTACTAGATCATGGGGAATCATACGTCTAGAATACAAAAAGTAGCTACTTTTGACAGGAAGATCCGGGTCAAAAGGATTGAACCAGCGAAGCCATAATTCAAATTGCTTTCCAAGATCTGAAGGCCTTTGCAGCAAAGACAGTACCAAGCTTTCAACGGATGCAAAGGAAAGCGCTCGTTCCAGGTCATTGAAAGCTTGTGTTCCTGCAGGCACATTGGGATTATTGGAAAACATTTGGAGGGCATCTGGAGGACAGGCAAAAAGCATCTGCGCTCCTGGACCTCCAAGGAAGACTTGCTTCGCAACAGTCCCGGTTCTAACTTACCTTCTCCGAAGGCATGCACCTCTCGTTCACTCGTTCACACACCCTCCCTTTCAAGGCTCGTCCACTTGACACTTCAAACACTTCAAACACTTCAGACACTTTACTGGACAAACTATGAGACATGCTGCGGGTCGCTTCAACATCTTCAACACTTCAACCATCTTCCCACCCCTTTCCAACGCTACACTGGTTGTCCGAGTGCTCTTTTTCCAACATCCTCGCAAGATCCCAAAAACAACTTCGCTTTCCAACTTGGCCGAGAGTCTTCAGAGGTATTCCTTGTAATTGCCTTCTTCTTCAAGTCCTTGCAACAGGAGTGGTCAGATTGGCCCACCATTGGCATACCGAGACCTTCTTTACCTAATTACTCTCCTTTGGATCCCTCCGCGGCGGAACAACCACTCAACAAGAATATTATAGAACCTGCCAGAGCAGGTCCTTCTCATTGATGTACGTGTAAATCTTGTACGTATAATTATAAATTTATCTGTACAGAGTCTTCTTGTTCACTCCAAGTCCTCAAGCCTTGTATCGTGGAACCTGAGGGACGGCCTTGTTGCAACCCTGTCGTACAGTCCTGTGTCTGAAGCCAAGGCAAGATACGCTCTGCAAGGTGTTTCACTTACACATGTGACATGTCAATATCCCATCCAGTTTCCTTCGCAGGCCAGTGTGCAGTTGAGTTTCTAGCAGTTCAATATCGCTGTATTCGAAGATATCACGGATTTGAAAGCGGCTGACCTGCGAAGGACGAGAGTAACAAAAGAAACCTACACACGCTTGAAGAGGTTTCACCTCCACCTGTGCAGCAATTGTTTGCGTCTAAGTGTAGAAGGTGGATTGCGGTTGCCTCATTGTCAGTCTCCTTCCGAACGTGCTCTTCGAAAGACTGAGCAGCACCTTAACTTTTGAGTCTTGGGTAATTCTTTTCGCCCAGTCGGGTCCTTGATTTCTCGAAGGCGCGACAACTCTAGAGGTAGAGTTGCGAATCCACACACAAAACCCATAAGGCAAGAATGCTAAACATAAAATACGGGGAAATCCTGACTGAGACGGGAACGCATCACAAGCTGCACCCGATCCGCTGCTGAAAGGCTGGTCCTCCTAGGCCGGAGGATAAAAACAAAATTGCACTAATTACACCGGCAAGAGGCCCCAAACAGTTTGGGGGCTACGAAGCCGATGTAACAGATACAAGCACCAGTAGCTATGGAACGGTAACAAATTAGGTTAGACATTATCGCAGCTGCAGCAGCAGGACCTTCTATGGTCTATATAGATGATCTCACAAGATCTTCATACAAGATCTTCCTATGAGCATCCCAGGAGAACTTTCACACAAGCACCAACGCAGAGCATCTTCAAGAACTTAATGCAAGGACCTCTTGAAGAGTATTTCAACCAGATCTCCACAAGATCTTTTCACAAGGACCTGGACCAGATCATGCAAAGACACCTAGGACTTAGAGGATTTCAGCAGGACCTCATCAAGAGCGTCTCACAAGGACTGCACAAGATCATGCAAAGGCCTCTGACAGCATTTCACTAGGATCTCCACAAGATCTTCTCGCAAGACCTTGGCCAAGATCTTCATGCCAGGACCCCTAAGAGAACCTCACAAGATCGTCATAAAAGGACCTGCTGCTGCTCAACCAAAATCTTGCAAGAACCTCCCAAGAGCCTCCCAGAAGAGCTTTCATACCAGCACCTCTAAGACATGGCATCTGCAAGATCTTCATAAAAGGACCTCTTAGAGAGGACCTCACCGGGATCTCCACAAGATCTTCTGTTGAAGAACTGTACAGGATCATCTCTTAGACAGGAGTTTATCGGGGTCTCCACAAGGTCCCAAGGTCTTCTCACAAGAACCTGCGCAAGATCATGCAAGGACCTCTTAGAGGATGTCAGCAGGATCTTCAGAAGATCTCCTGGCAAGGGCTCCCGACAGTATCTCATCCGGATCTGCACAACATCTTCTCACAAGGATCTCTACAAGACCTTGGTCAAGATCTTGAAATATTACGGGCCGTGAAACCCTTGCAAGAGCGTCATAGAAAGCCATTCCAAACAAGCAACTAATACTAATAAATTCTCTTTACCGGGATCCAAGCGAATCAGCTAAAAGAGGCACCGCGCCACAACGAGACAATCCGACACACACAAAGTGCCGAGAAGGTTGCACCAGCGATATCAAAATGCGCACCGCGCCACAACGAGAGCGATCCGACACGCCCCCAAAGTGACGAGAGGGTTTCGCGAGCACACGTTCGATTTAAACAAGACATTGCGCACACCACGAAAAATGAACATTAAAAGAATCAAAAACACCGTTTATACCTAAGCCTCAACCACTTTTTTGTCGAGGTCTACAAAGTACTGTGCCTGCCACGAAAAACGGTCCCTAGGCCTCCGAAGTACTGCACCTGCCTCGCAAAATCATCACCATGCCCAAAATCAAACGCGACGACAGTTTCACAAAATGCAGCTTTCGACCCTTTCAAAACGTCGTCCAAATTCACCAAATACTGCGCCTGCTGCGAAAAATGACCTCCAAAACCACCTCTCATTTTGACCCATGCCCGCCGGCGCTGTAGAAAGGTGCAAAAAGCGCCACGCCTGCCACACGGATGCAAAAGCGTCCCATGCACCTGTCACGCAAAACAAGGTTTTAGACGTCAAAATGCCCCGGATGTCCCATGCCTGCCACACGAAATGGACACCACTCAAAAAGAGCAGCGGGTTTTTCGAAAGAGACAAAACTTAGGCGCACATTTTGCGCGAGCCTGCGCGGTCGAAATGAACATGGGCATCTCACAAGGGACTTTTACGCGAGGATTTGCAGCAAAAAAGCCCAGGGCCAGGGAGCGTACCCTGATCCAACCCCGGCCCTTTAGCTTCTACCATAAGAACCCCTCAGTGTGGACACGCTGTTTGGGGAAAAAGAATGCTCAATATCGAAGGTTAGCTGTGTAACCCTGAAGCTAGGACGCAATGTGCTGTGACGTGCAAATCAGGAGTCAGCAGATATGTGAGAATCGAAATGCACACAGACATCTCACAAGAGCCGTTTAATACGAGAACCTACAGCAAAAAGGCCGTGCTCCAGGAGCGCGACAACCACTGTGTGCGAGCCTGCGCGGTCGAAATGCAGAGGACATCTAATCTAACAAAAGCAATTTTACGCGAGAATTTAAAGGAAATGCCGGGGACCAGATGGAAGGGAGCACCCTGATCTAACTCCGGCCTTGACACCTACTGCAAGAACCCCTCAGTGTGGACACAGTGTTTGGGGGAAAGGATCACCTACATCCCAAAATGACGGACTTTGGTCATGTTCTGCTCGAACCTAAGCCTACCATTTGTGTCCTGACTACCTGGTTTCAACATATCTTCGTCCACCGACTCATTCCGCCGGACGAATTTGCCTCTGATTCAGAAATTCTGACCGGGCTTTCGATCTCCTGCTTCATTATGTTTCTACTGTTGCCAGTTCGACAATTCTGACTCTGACAGCAAGGGCCGTCTGAATGCAGCCAAGATTCGTCTGGGAGAGTCGAGACCTTACAAACACCAAAAAAAACAGTAGCAGTGTTACATCTTCAGGTATTACACAATAAACAAATATTATATACACATCAGTTCATATCAGCCTATGTTTTTGTCTTCCTTCTTTTCTTGATCCTTTCCATGCTCATAACATATTGTCTAAAACAGATACGTATCGCAACCACCCTGGAGTTCTCAGCAACAGAAGCCCCAGGGCACAAGCCACTGCAGAGTCAAACAATTTTGGTAATTGGGAAAGCAGGAGAAGCCAGGAAACCGAGATGTAGCGGGTATATCACGAGCATGTTCAGAACAAACAAAAAATATTATACATATTATATTAATACAATATATAAAGATGTCACTGCATTTCTTTTGCTCCACTTCGCAGCATATTTGTCATAATAAAATAGCAAACAGGGTTAACTATTAGCAGGCCCCTTCCGCAAGCTTCCCCTGACCACACGGCCAAACCCAGTGTTGGAAAGGACTAAGCTCTTTCTAGTTGCCAACACTGCCGAACCAAACCTCCTAGCAGTTTGGCATACCGAAATAATAGTTAACCTCGGACATACAAATGCGCACTTTTGAACACGCTTTCTCACCCGCTCCTTGGCCTTTATTCCACGACCCCCACTCCTTCCGGTTTTAACCGGAGGCTCAACTGTGGAGAAGTTAGGCCTTTTGACTGTATGGTGAAAGATTTGCAAAAAGGAGAGAACATCTGGATGCTTAAAATCAATTTGAGTCCTGGCCAGCATTGCTAGGGTGGCTCCCCCTCTTCTGAGGGAGTAGGGCCTAAAGTGAAATTTGGAGAGATTCATGGCCTCCAGACTTTCATTAAAAAGAGAACGCCATTTGCTGGGGTTAGTGCAAAAAGGGGTGCCGGCAGGTGCTGACCGCTGCCAGTAGTGAATCAACCGGAAGGCTGACTCAACACCAAGGACAACGCTTTCAGCGGCGCCTTGACGCTTTCCGCCCTTAGTCATTCCCAGCGAAATCAAGGCTTGTTTCTCCTTTAAGGAACACATGTGGGAGGAATTCAATCCCATCAACTCTCCCGATCTCAGCATACAATAGAAGCCCAGCACTATCAAGACACCAAAAGTATAATGGCCATGGAAAAAGGCCCAGCCGGCCACGGCGTGCACAACTTGTTCAGGGATTGGGGGAGCCCGGTTAGGGATTTCATTAATAGCCCATGTCTTCAAGAGTCTCCATGCTCCCGCCAGATGGCCTCTAAGACTTGGCTGTAGGTGCTGCAATGCCGCCACAGTATCATTTGCCTGTCCCCTGCCAACTCCGGTGGCCCATAAATGTTCCAGGTACTCGCACAGGAGAGGGTCAAGACGATCCTTGCGGGTTGGTAGGACCAGGTTTTCCTGTTTCAAGAAGGTGAAAAAACCTTCCGCGGCTTTGTCATACCGACGCTTAGTTGCTGGCTGCACGGCCAGATCCTTCAGGGTTCCCAGCTCACGGCACATCTTAGCTCTGTCACTTTGGTCTGCCACTTCCAAAATCTTACGCTTTGGCATGTCCAAATTTTGTCCTGACCCGCCTGCCCCACCTCGAGGGCTTGTCGGCAGGGTTCTGACTAGTGCGCACGTAACCCCAAAGGGGTTGCACATTGGCAGCCAATGACAAAGCACCGATGCACGCCATAGAACGGCGAAGTTTTCGTGAGCTAGTGCGACCCCGGGTAAGCGCGTGCAAGCATAATAAGCTATCAGTCAAATGAACTTGGTTTGGTGATGCAAGGCATGTTCCAACCTCCACCTCATACTGGTCAGTATTGCCCGCAGTTCGAGGCTGTTGATGTGATCCCCTGGCTTGGTCCATTGCCAACCAGCAACCACCTTCCAACGCCACAACATCGGGCTGGGACCGTGGCGCGAAGCCGGTGATATTTAACCAACTGTGTTGCCGGTGTGGTCAGCAGAATATCTTCACCTTTGACCGAGATGAGATTTCCTAGGGTGCTGGCTAGTGCCTTGGATTCATCCACCGCCTGATTCGGCATCGGATTCAGTGGCAGCCTGAATAATCTGCCTTGGGCGCTCACCGCATTCCCTGGGCGAAGCTCATCCAAAATGTCCTGCGGCGTCCACGAGCTCATCAGCCCCAGCCTAGAGAGCAGTTGGTTGAGCAGGCAGACAATCACCGGAACACTCCAGGAGTTCCCCAGCAGGGCCAGTCGACAGTCATTATAACCATCGCGACCCTGTTGCTGCTTAGAGTAACAGCCAACTGTGTAGTGCAAGGGGAAGCCAGGACAAATCAGCCACTCGGAGCTGATGCTCTTGTCGATACTGGTACGGGGGGAACCTATACTGGTCTTGTTCCCACCCTTGTAGCTCCTATCAGGTGCACTGCTGCACCCCTGCTGGCTTTCGACCCGGTGAGCCGCGTGGTCTCGACGTGGTGAAAGTGGGAAAAGGCTTGTCAGGAGCGATCTTGATCCACCCCCGTCGGCTGACCAGATGGATATCCTGATGCCACTCACTTGATCCCTCTCCCCCAATCGCACCAGTATAGTCGGGGTCGATGGCACCAGGTGAGACCACCTGCGTCACACATCACCGGCTCGGTCCCAATCCCCTCTGTCATTATATCGCGATCAGCCTTGTCCATGGAAGCTACCGACTCCATAAGAACATACATTTATGCGAAGTGACGCTTGACCTCATCCCTGATGCGTGGCACCTCCATGAAGAAGCCGGAGCGCTGATCGTAGAGCTCCTTTCCGATCACAATTTAAGCCACTCACGCCCTGATGGCGGGCCTGATGACTAGGTGCACGTGGGTGAAACGAGTGCTCCACTGCTTGACGATCTCGGACGTGATGCCTTGAACGTCTTCATAGTGCAGCACTCCGGGGAAATGGGACTCAACCACCCTACGGGCTGCTTCATGTTTCTCCACCGACACATACCCGACAACCGGTGTGTTGAGCACTTCAAGGGCGACCCTGAGAGCTCAAATGCCATCGAAGAGACCAATGGCTAGGACTCCTACTTCAGGGCCCGGCTCAGCCCATTGCCCTCGCAGGTCGCCCTGTGGGACCATGGCTCGAATCGGGAAGGTACGAGCACTGGCGCAGATGCCTCCCTCCCCCGGAGGTGGAAGCATCACTGCAGCTAACTTGTGGGTGCATGTCAAGTCTAAAGTCCATCCTAGCCAGGGGAAGGAGTCCCAAGAAGCGAAGGAGTTCCAGTTTACAGTCAGGAGGAGTTGGCAGAACCCTTCTCCCGCAGTCTTCATAACCTGGATATGCCTCCAAACTTGGTTGAGGCTCCCCAAAAGTGGCCTGCGGAACATGCTGAAATAGACTAATCCCCCACAGGCAACCTGCCACTGCTTCTGGCTGGCAGCGGGCAGTTGCGCGACGGACAAGGCTAGGAGGAAGTACTTATTCAACTTTGTCTCCCGTGGATAGGCCACACCAGCTTCACCATCCACCGTTGCCCCCTGCAGTTCACAACGGGATGACCTTGACACTGATTTTTTGATGTTCCTATAGGGATGTCCCACCTCTCGTACTCGTGTCGGAGGGAAAGTATGCCCGGGGCAACCGACCCTTGAACTTCAACCATCTCAGTCGCCTCAGCCTTTTCCAAAAGGTCATAGTTGTCAAGGTACACTCTCCATGCCGGATTGGAGGTACTGAACGCGCGGTCCTTCCGCAACTCTTGCTCAGGAGCGTTGGCCCGCTCCCGCACCGCCCGGTCATCACGCTTGTTTGACCATGATACCAGATTGCGGTGCACATGCTGCGCAAGACAAACGCTATTTAAGAACGCCATTGGTAATACCCTCGAGGCCAAATAGCCTTTTTTCCCCACGAAGTTCTTGTGGGAAGACTTCCTGAGGGACAGCCTTGTTGAAGGCTAGGAATTTGGTCCAATGCTCAGGGACTCTCATCATATAAAAGAAGCATTTCACATCCTCCGAGCTGACGAGTAAGTTTTCATGAGGTTGCAAAAAGAAAGGACTCATTGACCCCAAGAAGGAAGCGTATCCACATCTCCAGTGAAAGGTCTGCAAGTGTGGTTCAAAGGGATGAGGTTCATAATCAACCTGAAAATCTCATGACCATCATCACTAGTTTCATCTTTGCTGACTCCAAACAATACATTCAGCAAGGGCGCGCCCCCGAGGTGGTACACTTCGGGCTCTTCCAGGAAGCAGCAAACGCCTGCAGCCCGAAGCCCCGTACACACCTTAGCCCAGGAGGCATCCTCGACCATCACCCGCGGAGCTTTCACTACAGTCCGCTCTGCCACGGGCTTCAGGTAAGATTCAAAGTTATCAACATAATACTTGCATCCCAGCTCACAAACTTCCGACAGGGGAACCGTTCCAATTTCATGAGGTAGAGCAGGTGCAACATTTTCCCACGTGAACCATCTAGCAATCTTCACCTCCTCACCTTGGTAATCCATCGAACGGACTTTGAACAGATCATTCCATGAGAAGTTCTCTAAAGGGGTGTCCAGGGAACACAGCCGGCTGACGTCCTTCGCCAGCCCCCCAAGACAAGACAACTGCACTGCATTAGGTTCACCTTTGCAATCGATGTCTCCGCCCCAAAATGAGTTGAGAGAGATGCATATACATCTCAGCCACGAAATACTCTTTGCATCCAAATTTGTGAAAGTAGTCTCCAACACACTTCTAGATGTGGGTATAAGGAGAATATACTCTTGGGTTCGCTTCTACCCGTGAGCTGGCTGCGAAGTGGTATGACACCTAGAAGTAGTTGAAGTAACAAGTCAAAACAACCCAAAGTCTTCCCTTCTAAATCACCAAGCGCGTTCACTTTTTTCTCGGACACAAGGCTAGCGGGGTCAGTCTTCGCACGTCCCCGAGGAGAAATGGTGGAGCCGGTCGGCCCACTTGTGTCATCTCGATCTGAATGAATTCGGTCTCCATAGAGGAAGTCTGTGCCACATGCAATGATTGCTGCAAGGCGTGGTTCCCATCCACTTCTGCCGACAGCAACGGAGCGACTGGTCGTTTGCTGGAAGAGGAGGCCACTGCCGACCCTCCTACATAGCTTCCTTTGGGCAGGTCGTCACTCCCTTCATAGTTTAATCCAAGAGCAAGTCCTCACAGGAGATTCTACGCCCGTCTCTTCTTCCTCACTCCTCAGCTTCCACTCTCTTTCTTCTTCTGCACATCCCCTTTCCGCCTCCTTTCTTGCCCCCTTTGGGATCCCGTTCGCTCCCTCGGCCGCCTCCTTTGCCCTGGTTCTTGCCATCGCCCTTGCTGCTCGGGCCCCATTGTCGCCCCTCTAGCCCGCTTGAAAGCCATCGCAGACGGGCCTCGGAGTATACCTCCCTCGGGGGGGGCGGGTTCGGGCAGGGCCGTGATGCTCGCTTGGTCCTGTGGCAAGACCTCGAACCTTATAGGCCACGGTCCAATGACTTCCAAGCAAAGTCTGTTCGATGGACTTCACCCGTTGCGTCATTGTATCGGCCGAGGCAGCCGCCTCAGAGCATTCCCGCTGCACTGGGCCTGTGGCCTTCCGAAGGAGGTGTTGGCGACAATACGCCACCCCCACAGGGGCCAAGGTGCCAATCTCCTGAATGAGGGTGGTCCTCATCTGGGAGAGAGCATGCGAAGTCGGAGCACCCGGGTAGCGCTCCGCCAGGATCCTCACTTTGACTCGATCTTTGCTGTCGAGCCCTGTCCCCTTGAACAAGGCTTGGCTCTCCTTCAGACTGGCCCTTTTTGCCTGGGTCCCATCGAATCTGACCCGGTCGCCCTGACCGAGGGCTGGAACTGGCCTTTCGCTTCTTCTTCTTTTTCTCCTTGTCCTCTTTTCCTGATCGTGCCTTCTTCTCCTTTGATCTGCTGTCGCGACTGGTCTTTCGTTCTTTCTTGTCCTTCTCCTTGGCTTTTTTCTCTGTGGCTCCTCTTGCTGCGTTCCTCCTGAGCTGCTCTAGCTCGTCTATCTCGGGGCTCATGGGCAAAACTTCTCTAAGTTTTGAACCCACCCTTCTTCCTCTTTCTCTCCTCTCATCTTCCGGATCTTGGCCACGTGAATGAAGTCGTCTGCAACTTCTTCTCGGCTGCAAGCTGCCCCGCAAGCGCGGCCCCTGACTGTGCCTGGCGCAATGCTTCAGCAGACTCTCGCATGTTGTTCCGCTGAGCTTCAAGCGGAGGTACATTCGACCCTCGTCGGCGTTCACTCCCAGGCACCGCCCCGCAACCTTGCAGTCTTGGTGGTACTATCCTCCTCCACTACGATGCCATCGGCCTCGATCAGCTTGGAGTAGTTCAGGCCGTGGAGGGGTACGACCTCGCCCCTCTCCCACCTGGAGTCTGCACGCGCGAGGCCAGGAAGTTGTGCTCCCGCAGGACGCCGCAAGCCCAACCTCCTCCGGGCCCCAATTGCTGCTGCCAGTCTGCGGTGGGGACGGCCCCCCGCCACGGCCTTGGCCTTGGCCTTGGCCTTGGCCTTGGACCCGGCCTGAACCTTCGGCGCCATGGCTCTCCCTCACGACGGTCGCGCCAGGACTGCCTTCCTCTCTCCCTGTGTTGTTTCCCTTTTGACTTCTTTCTCTTGGATCTAGATCGTTCCCTTGGCTGTTCACGAGGTGGGGGTGGTCGCCGCGGTTCTGGCGGTCTCTCACGGACTGGGATGCTCTCCAGTCCAAAGGAGCTCGGATTTGAGGAGACGTAGCGGTCAACCACAGCCTGCAGCCGGATGCCTTCCTCCTCACTTCTTCGCTCTCCTCTTCCTTCTCCAGCTTCTCCTCGTTCTGCGCCACGTCCTTCTCCAGCCTCTGTTGCTCCTTCTTTCTTCTCAGGAGTTTTTCCTGCTCCCGACTTGTCCTTCTTTCTTGTCTTGTCCTTACCTGTATCCTTCTTTCGCACTGTCTCTACCCAGAGATGCATCGACGATAGCCCCATATCAATGTCATCACCCCTTTTCGGCAATGTGATTCCACAGCCTCTTGTCTCCCTCTATCAACAAAATGTCTACCGAGCAACGAAAAAAGGAAGTTCACAAAAAAAAGCGGCATGATGGCAACATTTGTGTCTGTGAGCAAACTGCCCCAACACTTCATGATTGCATGTGCCCACCCTATCAAAATTCTCATCATGATTTGATGATCCAACTGATGGCTTTTCTTTGGTCCCGTTGTGCACGGGAAAAAAGTACAAATTGTTTGCCAACGGAAAGAACAAAGCTCTATAGTCTGCAACTGGGAAATCACCAGCTGGGGACACTTCAGTCAGTCACGGCGCCGAGGAGGGAGAGAGAGAGAGAGAGAGAATCCGACTATGAAGTGCTCTTTTTAAAAAACGTAGGCTTGGCAGGAACGAAGCCAAGCAATATCCGAGGGCCCAAATTGCTCCTGAATTTCCCGGGTTTTCCCGTCGATTCCCGGGGTGTTCCCGTCGATTTCCTGGCTCTTTCCCGGTTGAGATTCAAAAAAGATCTAAAAAGCGTTGGGGCAGTTTATTCACTAAACTCAGCTTGGACTTTGCAAAAGTGACCTCGTAAGGTTCCTTTTGCGGCTTCACGGCAGTCAGGATGATGGAGAACGAAGACAATAGAATGGTGATATACTGTGGCCGGTTCCCTGCGTGACAAACAACCAATAAACCCCCAATGAAAAATCCATGGCTAAGTCGCTGAATGCCGCTTGACCACCCAAAGTTCCAGCCATTAACACGCACAAGCTGTGCTAGAGCTGGGCGCAATCCTTTCAAGACGTTTGGCCCCTCGACGAGTTTCAGACTGATGGTGCCTAGCGCCAGGTACGACTATAGCTCAAGGGAGCGAATCTAGCCCACAAAATGAAGATTTACATTGAAAATGAGAGGATATGAGCACGATATGGCCATATCAATGCCTTCACCCCTCAAATCAAGCATCAAGCGCTTCACCCCAACGATATGCATCTCTGGGTGCACTCTCGAGTGGTCCTTTGTCAGGATGCGTTCTCCTCCTCCTCCTCTTTTTCCTCTGCCGGCTTTCCTTTGTCTGTGCTGCCTCCTGGCTCCTCCTTCGCTGATTTAAGGGCCGCCTCGCCCTCGTTGTCTTTCTTCTCCTTTGGTGCCTCAGCTGCCTCAGGCAAGACCTCAGTCTTGGGTGGCTCCTTGAGCCCGTGCTGCTCGACCAGATCGGCAAGGACGCCCGCTGCGTTGCGCAAAGCGCCCACGACCTCCTGTTCTCGGGTCAAAGGGAAATTCCCTCGCTCGAGCAGGAATCGGATCCGGCACAGGGATCTGCAAGCCGCGCAAGGAGTACTGGGGCAGGTCATGCAAGCTTAAGCCGACACACTGAGGAGCGGCATAAATGGGTGCCATCTTAACTACCGGGGACGGGAGTATATTCATATTATATTATATATATATATATATATTTGTTTATTTATATATATTTATCTATTTATTTAGTTATTTATTTTGATATTTATACTTATTTGTATCTATAGTGCGTATATGGATATATATATATATATATATAGCATTTGTTTGCCGCAATGCCTCCGAGAAGCTCAGAACGTCGAGAGACAGGGCTTGGCCGGCTTTGCACGGAGAAAACTCGGCGATGTTTATGCCTGACATGCCCTAAATCTCCTAGAGCCTGTAAACCCATTCAAAAAAAATGAAAAATATAACCTGACATGTATTTTTTGATGTCAATTGAAAACAAATATAAAAAGTGCAAATCTGAAAATGCAACTTTTCATGTGAACTTAAAAAATGTAAAAAAATGCAAATCTTGAAAATTAACTTTTATGAATAAAAGTCAACCAAAAAAATGTACATCTAAAAAAACAGAAAATACGTGAAAAAATGAAAATTGCATTTTACACTTTCTTTTGCACTTTCAAAAATTGTGATTTCCCGGGCGCATTTTTTTTCATTTTTCTTACTGTACATTGTCAAAAATTGCAATTTGCCAGTCGCAGTTTTACATTTTTTTACATTTTCAAAAATTGCGATTTGCCAGACATTTTTGACAACATGTTTTACATCTTTTCAGCATGTTTTTACATTTTTAGTTTTGGTTCGGATTTACATGTTTAGTTTTTTATATACATGTGTTCATGTTTTCCATGTTCAAAAACTGTGATTTGCCCGTCGCATTTCTTGGCATTTTTTGCAGTTTCAAAAATTGCGATTTGCCAGTCACATTTGTTTACATGTTTTTTGCCTTTTGGAAATTCGAAAGTTACACGTGTGTTTCTCTCTGTTTTTCAAAAAAAAAGTAAATCCAAAAAAGTTACATTTTTGTTCCCCATGAAAAATGCAAAATCACAAAGTTACATTTCTTGGTTTCCCTTTCTTTCCCCAAAAAAGATGTAAACTGAAAAAGTTACGTTTTGTTTTTTGCAGGGTGTGATTTTACATTTTTGAATGTTATTTTTCTCATATTTTCATATTTTTCTATTATTTGATAGAGTATAGACTGTGGCTATTTGGGGCTTTTCAGGTTTATGCTTCAGAGGAAGCTTCCTGTCAACCGTATGGCAAAGAAGTCCACCGCATCAAAAGCATAGGAATACAAACTTATAACTTATACACAAACTGTGCGTCGCAGTATCTCTTTGACACGGGCTGCCTGATTTCTGGCAAATCCATGAGCTCTGCATCATTCGGTGGAGACGGCGTGTCCTGCATTGCTTGCATGAAAGTGGCCTCTGACAGAACATGCCCAACATGACTGACGGAAATTGCACTTGAATGCAAGTAATCCAAATTGCTGCTTAGCTCTGCTTGGCAAGCTGACGGCAGTTCATTTTACTTTTCACATGTTAGTGTTTGTTTTCCACATGTTCCCGTTCCCCTATCTGGAGCGCTGCCTGCATTTTCTGCGGCAGTCTTGGAAATGCTTCTGTTCTTCCATGTCCGCGCACTTCACTCAAAGCGCGCTCATGGGCCTCTCAAGAGTAGGAAACGCCGAAGCTATAATGCAAACATGCGTGAAGGAGCACTTCCACATTGAAGAGAACATTGCGGTAGAAATCGCTCAAACCAAAGCAATAACATGGACCTCGCTCAATTGCTTCTGCAAAATGCTAAGCTCGTGGATCAACTCCTTTGCTGCATCGAGCTCATGCAATGTTTACTGGCCCCTTTCACAAATTGCTATAAGTTTGACAGCCAATGCTGCAAAGCATTCTTGGCACCAGCATTTCAATGGCATCAAATTTCCATCACTCATTACCTCGTTATTACCTGAAATATCATATGAATGCCACGTCGCCCTGTATCTTAAAAAAACTCTTCACATTTCATTCCTCAACTATTTGCCAATCAACTATTAGAATCAACTATCATGTTTCATTGAACTCGATGTTCAAGTTCAAATATATACATGTTTCTGTTTTCAACTCTATCTAAATCTAAACGTGATTGTGGTGCAGGAACAAATTTGGTCTCTCTCCTGAAAGTTTCTGACGTCGTTCTTCCAGATGCTGTGGATGTCACTGCCCTGCCGTGGCCGAAGTGGCCACGCCAATGGCTCAAAGCCAGCGACAGAAATCTGCCACCAATCTGTCTAATCTGTGCTCAGCCTCTTCAGACTCATCGAGTTCAACAGCCTCAGCAGCCTCAGTCATGTGTTTGATTCTTTCTTCGATCAAGTGCCAATGCATTCTGACAGTTTTGCCAATTTTGCCAGTCTCGCCTCTCCGTCCACTCCTTGAAGGCGCTCTGACAATTCATGAACCTGCAAAAATTCAGCAGGCAGTTGGCAGTTGTTGCACTGCAAGGACGTTCTCAGCTCCGTGTAAAAAGGACAGCAACCCTACGTCGTCCCATTCTGCAAAGTTGGCTTTGTATCTTTCAATTCAACTCAAACATGGCTTGACATTGCATTTTGAGAAAAAATGTGCACAAGATGCAACATCTGATACAATACAAAAATGTTATGACGGCATTTCTGTGCGTCCTTGCCTGTGGTTCCATGCGTTCCGCCATTGCTGAAGAACCAGAGACAGTGTAGAATCAGGTTGGTTGTTCAATGTGACCGCAAGTGCAATCGCATCGAAGCTAACATGGCACTGCTGTTGCCACTTCCAGATCTGAGAATGTTCTTCGTTGTTTTTGTTTGAATAATTCTTGGTTGGTTCAGTGCGTTTCTTTAGACCCGCAGATTTGATTCTTGAAAAACGACGCTAGCAAAAATACATCGATAGCCCAATGCCAAAACACATCAAAACCACTCCACATTTCCCCGCACTCTGCACAACAGCGCATCAAATTAAATGCAGAAGCGGTGCTAATTTCATTTGAAGTTGAAGCAGCGCAGCTGATTGATTCAGAAGGATGCAATGTTCGAGGGGCGTTTGGGTCCGAGGGTTCGCTTCGGGGTTTCGCCTAAGACCAAACTTTGGAAAATTTTGTGGACAAAGAAGGCGTCCCACTGAATGCAGAGCCGCACTTTTATCCAACGCTCCATCAAAAACACAATGAATTGCAAAGCGACCCTCAACTGCTTCTAGGGCAGTCAGGAACAGTCTGGTCCAGGAAAGAGGGTACGTCTCCCGGAACTGATTGGTGAGAACAAGAGATGGTCTGGGTTGGCCTCCGCTCCCAAAATTGACGCCGCTGAGTATACAGTCTGTTTGGCATGTCCGTTTGCAATGTTTTGATACCAACCCACGCGGTCAAAAAAAAATGCCCCAAAATTGCAATCCCACCCGGTTTGCCATCAATGTGTCCAATGAACGTCAGTTGTTTTAGACTAGCCAGCAACATCCTTTCAGCAATTTGAAACAGCCCACTAAATCAAACCCATTTTGTTCAAGGCATCAGGCTCTTCAAAGTTACGTTCTGACAATGTATCCGCGCAAAGAGTCTACGAACATCAAAACGCAAAAGTGCCAGCACAAAGAATCACAAGCGGGCTGTATGAAAGGTATACACTCTGGCATAGCACAATGGTTGCCACCCAAGGGGAGGGAAGAAGCGTGGTTGTTCAATCGTTCCTGTCCTTGCAAAAACCAAAAAAGAAACGAGCAAATAGTATTGTGAACGGATGGCAACCCAAAAAAAGGGGGCCACTTACACAACCTGAGAGGGAGGGAAAACCAGCGAGGGTTGAATGTGCCGGGCCCAAGCAAGAGCCGGCGTTTCATACATGACATTGCTCCACCCCCTCACCAGCTCCTTTCGCCAACACGCCTCCTTAAGCCCTCTATCCACCACAAACTTCACCCAAATCCAACAAGACCGAAGGATAAGATCCATCAAAAGTTCAAGCATGGCGTGCCCCAAAGCCCGTTGAGCTTCAACAATCTACTAGTAAACGACTTTAGCGGGTCCATCTAATGCCTAGAACCTTTCCGCATCTATGCCTCACAATATTTTGAAAAACCATGCGGTTTAGCCATCTTCAGCGCGAAGCCCAACGGACCATATCAGCCGTTGGGGTTCATCTAGTGGCAAAACCAGCTAGCATGTAGCACACGACTTTAGCCAGTCCTTGGTTTCGGTGGCCATTTTCCCTGATTTGTCTACTTCTTAGAATGCTTTGTCAATTGACACGCGCTCACACACATGCACAGCCGGATGACAGCGGCTACAAGTCAAATGCGGCAGCCTCAAGATTTTCCAAATACACGCAAGCCGAGCAAGGCGTGCTGTAGGTTTGAATGGCGTCGCTGCCAACACCATGGCTCATCTCCGCACTTTTTGCTGAGCCTTGTCACGCAGCTCAAGTTTCTGTCCTGTTCAAGCTCCTCTATGAAGCATCGCACTTCCAGCGTAAGATCAGTCTGCATCAGCAAGAAATCCGCCGGCCTGCCGGCGTGTCTGATTGGAAGGTGTTGTTCTTGTTTCTGTTCTTGGCTTGTACTTGTTCCTTTGTTCTCTTGCTGCGCGTTTTGCTTCGTCTGAATCAAGTCCTCCAAGTACTACAAGTACTAGTACTAGTACTAGGTAGTACTAGGTAGTACTAGGTAGTACTAGGTAGTACTAGGCAGTACTAGGTAGTACTAGGTAGTACTAGGTAGTACTAGGTAGTACTAGGTAGTACTAGGTAGTACTAGGTAGTACTAGGTAGTACTAGGTAGTACTAGGTAGTACTAGGTAGTACTAGGTAGTACTAGTAGTACTAGATAGTAGTACTAGGTAGTACTAGGTAGTACTAGGTAGTACTAGGTAGTACTAGGTAGTACTAGGTAGTACTAGGTAGTACTAGGTAGTACTAGGTAGTACTAGGTAGTACTAGGTAGTACTAGGTAGTACTAGGTAGTAGGTAGTACTAGTAGTACTAGTAGTACTAGTACTAGTACTAGTACTAGTACTAGTAGTAGTAGTAGTAGTAGTAGTAGTAGCAGCAGTAGCAGTAGTAGCAGTAGCAGTAGCAGTAGCAGTAGCAGTAGTAGCAGTAGCAGTAGCAGTAGCAGTAGTAGCAGTAGGAGTAGGAGTAGGAGTAGTAGTAGTAGTAGTAGTGGGTAGTAGTGGGTAGTAGTGGGTAGTAGTGGGTAGTAGTGGGTAGTAGTGGGTAGTAGTGGGTAGTAGTGGGTAGTGGGTAGTGGGGTAGTGGGGTAGTGGGTAGTGGGTTGTGGATAGTAGGTAGTAGGTAGTAGGCAGTAGGGAGTAGGTAGTAGGTAGTAGGTAGTAGGTAGTAGGTAGTAGGTAGTGGTAGTGGTGGTAGTAGTAGCAGAAGTAGTAGTAGTAGTAGTGATAGTAGTAGTAGTAGTAGTAGTAGCTGTAGCAGTAGCAGTAGCAGTAGTAGTAGTGGTGGCAGTAGTTGTAGTAGTGGTAGTAGTAGTAGTAGTGGTAGTGGCAGTGGTAGTGGTAGCGGTAGTGGTAGTGGTGCTAGTAGTAGTAGTAGTAGTAGTAGTAGTAGTAGCAGTAGCAGTAGTAGCAGTAGCAGTAGCAGTAGCAGTAGTGGTGGCAGTAGTTGTAGTAGTGGTACTACTACTACTACTGCTACTGCTACTGCTACTGCTACTGCTACTGCTACTCCTACTACTACTACTACTACTACTACTACTACTACTCCTGCTACTACTACTACTACTACTATACTACTACCACCGCCACCACCACGACTACTACTACTCCTACTGCTACTGCTACTGCTACTGCTACTGCTACTGCTACTGCTACTGCTACTGCTACTGCTACTGCTACTACTACTACTACTGCTACTGCTACTGCTACTGCTACTGCTACTGCTACTACTACTACACCTACTACTACTACTGCTGCTACTACTACTACTACTGCTACTCCTACTACTACTACTACTACTACTACTACTACTACTACTACTACTACTACTACTACTACTATTACTCCTACCACTACTCCTACCACTACTCCTACCACTACTAACTACTTCCACTCCTACTCCTACGCCTACTCCGATGCCTACTCTGACTCCTCTATTCCTCTACTCCTCTACTCTTTCCCCCCTTTCCTCAAGTACTACACTGATAGTGCCGGTAGCTAATGACATTGCCTACAGCATTACCATCGTCTACAGCTACTCCTCACAGGACGCACACTTTACTGATCGACTAGTACTTATTTTGTATGCGTTCCATTGGTGGTTCAAGCACGCCCTTGCTACTCAAGCTGCTTCTGATCTACGGCTCTGTCTTCGTCTCTTCTCTCAGGCTTCCAGGTAGAGTGCACGTCAACCTCCCTTGGGGCAATCTCTCTCCCCTGTCTCCTTCCATGCAGCGGTCCGCTGTCAAGACAGAGGCTCATACATACTACCTGGCGCTACCTTGCTGGGGAGGTACTAACTTGGTATACGGTCAGTAGGTTGTTACAGCATGTTACAGCAAACCTTGCTACACAAGCCGCTTCCGTTGTACGGCTTTGTCTTCGTCTTCCGTTCTTCTTATTATTATTATTACCAGTAGTACCGCACAAGGCGGTGGCGGAAGTTTCAAAAATAGGAAACCTATCGGAGAGGTTGGCTGTTGTGAATCAGGGACGGCAGAGCGAATCCACTGATGGACCGAAAGGTGCTTGAGGTCTCCTCTCTTTCGCTCTCTTTCTCTGACTATCTACCTACCTACCTACCTACCTATCTTCTATGTATCTATCTATCTATCTATCGATCTATCTATCTCTCGCTCTCTCTCTTTCACCTGTCTATCTGTCTAGCTGTCTACCTGTCTATCTGTCTATCTATCTATCTGTCTGTCTATCTACAGTATCTACCTATTTATCTATCTCTCTCTCTCTCTCTCTCGCTTTCATCTGTGTATCTGTCTAGCTGTCTACCGGTCTATCTGTCTATCTATCTATCTATCTGTCTACCTGTCTATCTGTGGCGCAGTGTCATTCAGTGTAATGTAGTGTAGTGCAATGTAGTGTAGTGGAGTGTAGTGGAATGTAGTGTAGTGTAGTGTAATGTAGTGTAGTATAATTTAGTGTAGTGGGGTGTAGTGTAATGTAGTTGTAGTTGTAGTTGTAGTTGTAGTTGTAGTTGTAGTTGTAATGTAGTGGAGTGTAGTGTAGTGTAATGTAGTGTAGTGGACTGTAGTGGAGTGTAGTTGTGTAGTTGTAGCTGTAGTTGTAGTGTAGTGGGGTGTAGTGTAGAGTAATGTAGTGAAGTGTAGTGGAGTGTAGTGTAGTGTAATGTACCGAAGTGTAGTGGAAGGTAGCGTAGTGTAGTGTAGTGTAATGTAGTGTAGTGTAGTGTAATGTAGTGTAGTGTAGCGGAGTGTAGTGGAGTGTAGTTGTGTAGTTGTAGTTGTAGTTGTAGTGTAGTGGAGTGTAGTGTAATGTAGTGGACTGTAGTGGAGTGTAGTTGTGTAGTTGTAGCTGTAGTTGTAGTGTAGTGTAGTGTAATTGAGTGTAGTGTAGCGTAATGTAGTGTAGGGTAGTGTAGCGTAATTTAGTGTAGTGGAGTGCAGTGGGGTGTAGTGGAGTGGAGTGGAGTGTAGTTGTGTAGTTGTAGCTGTAGTGTATGGAGTGTAGTGTAGTGTAATGTAGTGTGGTGGAGTGTAGTGTAATGTAATGTAGTGTAGTGTAGTGAAGCGAAGTGAAGCGACATCTGAACCTCCAAAAGTGGTCCGAACCCCTAGTGCTTTGAACATTTTGACTTCGAAATGTGCTTCCGCGACACAACGGCGTGCACTTTTTCGACATCCCAACTTCCAAAAGTGCTCCGAGACCCAGGTGCTTTTAACATTTTGACTTCGAAATGTGCTTCGCGCCACAACGGCATTCACTTTTTCAACATCTCAACTTCCAAAAGTGGTCCGACAATGGTGTGCTTTGTGCATTTTGACTTGGAAATGCGCTTCGCGCCACAACGGTGTGCACTTTTTCGACATCTCAACTTCCAAAAGTGGCTTCGCGCCACAAAGGCATGCACTTTTTCGACATCTGAACCTCCAAAAGTGGTCCGAACCACTGGTGTTTTTAACATGTTGACTTCGAAATGTGCTTCGCGCCACACCGGCGTGCACTTTTTCGACATCCCAACTTCCAAAAGTGCTCCGAGACCCAGGTGTTTTGTGGAAAAACACAGTGTTTCGCGACTTTCCCACCTTTTCGCGCATCTGAATCTTCTTTCTTCTAACTCTTTCTCTTCTACTCTTCTTTCTTCTAATCTTTCTCTTCTCTCTGCCTCTTCCCTGCTCTGCTTTTCATCTGCCCATATTGTCGGAAGTTTGACTTCTAAACTTCCTTCGGTTATTATGTTTCTTCTTCTCCTTCTTTTCTCTTCCGCTCTCTCGCGGGCTTCCACCTAAAATGCACATCAAACTCCCTCGGGGCCACCTCTCTATGGCCGGCGGGCGTGCCGAACACAATTAAATAGAAGGAATGCATCACGCTTGGCCATTCCGAAGTTGCAACCATTTGCAAAATTAAAGGGCCGGATAACCCCACAAGTCAACTTCTTCCTAAGATTACAAACAGTGGTTGAAGCGGTGCGGGAAAGGCAGGAAATACAAAGGAGATGGTGGAAGATCGATTGGTTTAAAGAGGTGTATGTGAAAACGTTGTCTGTGAAAGAATTGTGTGTGACAAGGTGGTGTGTGAAAGAGGTGTGGGTGACAGAGTTGCGTGAAAGAGGTGTATCTGGAAGAGTTGGCTGGGGAAGAGGTGCGTGCGCAAGAGTTGTCCGTGAAAGAGCTGTGGATGACAGAACGGTGTGTGAAAGGGTTGTATGTGAAAGACTTGCGCGGGGAAGAAGTTTCTGTGCAAGAACTGGGTGTGAAAGAGGTGTTCAGGGAAGAGATGCATGTAGAAGAGCCGCTGTGTGTGAAAGCACAGCGTATGAGCATTTTTCCATGTGGAAGAGCTGTGCGTGACAAAGCGGCGTCTAAAGGAGTTATGTGTGACTGAAGTTTTGTGCGGTAGAGGTGCGCAGTGTGTGGGCCAGTTGTGTGTGATGGGTTTGTCTAGGAGAGAGGTGCGTGGAAGTGATCCACTTAGGAGAGTTGTATGTGAAAGCCTTGGATGCGGAAGAGTTGCGCGTGAAAATTGTGAAAGAGTTGCGTGTGAACGAGTAGCGTGGATGCGAAAGAGTTGTGTGGCAACAGGCCGTTGACTTATGGCCAAAAAGGGTCGCGCCAACATGAAGGGGTGATGGGCCAATGCCCGTTTTGGCACCACGAGCAATGTTGCGGGACGGTTCGCGCAGAGCATCATAGAAAGCGACGGTCTGCAACAGGTGTCCGCCGGATGCAGGCGCTTGCTTCTTCGCATGTTGCCTCAAAGCAACCGTCTTGGGCGTGGCGACAGTCACATCGAAGCGCGAAGCGGTACCTGACAGCAAAGCAACGAAGGACTCAACGGCAAAAAGCATTGATACGTAAAGACAAATGGTCACAACAGCGCATGCAACTGAAATAACATGATTTGAGAAATTAATGCCAGCTTGACAACGCATGCAGAACAGAAACCTCAAGTCGGTCAATGCTGCCGGAAGAGGGCATCCGACATGACATGGCCCGATCAGCAAAACGCAGAGCTGACTGCTGCCATGTCATTGCATCATGTTTTCATTTCGCCCTCGAGCACCCACTGTGCGTCAAGGCAATAAAAAGCAGCGTGTGTAGATCTTCGCACATTGTGTCCATCTACGTCCCGATTTACATTTAATTCACAGGGCCCGCTCCGCCGGCATGGTGTGTACATGTCCAGACCCGCATAGCTTGCAAATCCGTGCGAGGCCATGTTCCTGTCTTGGGCCCAACTTCGCACCAGGCGCCCACACACCACCGAGTTGCGCATGTTTCGTCCAAACGTGCCCAAGTTTTGCGCCTTGTTGTTGGGCTCCACTTGAGCCCAAGTTGGAGCCAACTGGCCCGAATTCGGCGCAAGTTGGGCCCAAGTTGGCTCGTGTTCGGCCCAACTTAAGGCAAAAGACAGCCGAGTTTGACCCCAGTCGGCTTTGGTTGGGCCAAGTAGGTCCGCTTCTTTCCTCTCTGGCCTATTCCCTGCGTGCGGGCGGTGCTCGTCGGGAAGCAACTCGAATAAAACCTTGCCAGAAGGACCTTGTCAGAAATCTCTATACAATCTTCTGTTTCAATTGCGGCATTCCGTGATTTTGCGGAAAGAACCAAAAGGCAACTAGAAAAATAATGCGAAACCCTTCGAGGAACAGCACCGGCCACACCTTCTCACTGCAGCGCTTTCTTTTCTCCCTCTCCAAACTGAATAGCGTGCGCAGCGCGCTCCGGCCCTCAATGCCGAAAGCTTTAAACCGAGATAACGAGGGGGCGCAAAGTGTGGACAATATGCGGTAAAGTAAACAAGTCGCACAAGTGGCTTGAGGCTGCTTCAGCTTTTGAAGAACAAAAACCCCGGCTTCAGTTTTCACAGAATACGCTTACGATGAGGTGCTATCCAGCCTCGCATGCCCATTGACATGGCAAACTGGCCTCTTCAGCGGTCTCAAATTCGGCAGCCCAAATACAAAAAAACTTGTTTTGAAAACCAGCTATCCGTGTACCTTCCAGAACGCAGCAAGATTAAAGCCCGCGACTGAACCCTCACACTTAGACTGGGCTCAGACAGCTGTGTCCCAAGCGAAGAAATCCAAACTACCGGCTACAGGAGCACCCTGCATGTCAGAAGTCATCAAGCCCTTGGCGCGTCTAGCTCTCTGGGGTCAACTAAATGGCACAATTTGCTTCGAGCTATCAAGCTGAGCAGTCCAATCTTTGGCGATGTCTTTGGCGATATGAAACACAATCTTTTGCAACCCATTGCTTCAATTTTGCGCCCACTCAATCTGTCTAACGGCTAACGTAGGCCCCGGATGGCCCCGGCTGGTGCATTGCAAAGGTGGGAGAATTGAAGATTGAATATGTCGAAATATATCGAAATATATCGAATGAGGGCATACCAGGCATACGTCTCCAGTGACTCCAGTCCAAATCCGTCACCGCTCCCAGGTGAGACTTTAGCTCAAGCCTGCAGGGGGATGCTGCCTGGTGCACCTTGTCAATGCCACGCTGCATGTTTTTCCTGAATTCAACGCTTTGGTCAAACAATGTAACACAGGACGCTCTTCCCAAGTTTCATTGCGGGCGTCTAAAAAGTCAACTTCCCACTCACTGGCAGGAATGAATCTTTATTCTGCGCTGCTCGCTGCAAGTAGCTCTGGTCTACACCCCAACGGCTAACGCAGGCCCCGGATGGCCCCGGCGGGTGCATTGCAAAGGTGGGAGAATTGAAGATTGAATATGTCGAAGTATGTCGAAATATATCGATTGAGGGCATACCAGGCATACGTCTCCAGTGACTCCAGTCCAAATCCGTCACTGCTCCCAGGTGAGACTTTAGCTCAAGCCTGCAGGGGGATGCTGCCTGGTGCGCCTTGTCAATTCCACGCTGCATGTTTTTCCTGAATTCAACGCTGCCTGGGACTGAAACCTCACGCTTAAACTGGGCTCAACTGAGCTCAGACAGTTGTGTCCCAAGTGTCCCAAGTCAATGAATTCGACTTACACACTGCAGCGACACTCGCGCCAGAAGCAAGCACTACTGGTGTTTCAAGCCGTCAAGCTGAACATTCCAACCTTTAGTGGCACATAGTAGCACATGAGAAATGAAATCTGTTGGGGCTCTTGGGGCTCTTGGCTTCAATGTCAATACCCAGACTCAGATCTGGCCGATGGCTGGACCTGCCGCTTGACAAAGAACAAACGAAGCAAGTCCCTCAAATGCCTCATTTCAAAATAAACATCTGCCGCATTGCTGCTGCATCCGACTTTTAAATTTTAGATCTTGCTTCTTGCTGCCTTTGGCCCATCTTTGCGTGATCTCAAAGGAAGCTCCCATGCAATCATGCGTTTACATCAGCCGGCAGGCCCCTGGGTGGGGCAAGGCGTCTTGCTGTATATTCTTGCTTTTCCCTGCGTGCAAGCACCGAGCATCGCTTTGCACCGCGATCTCACATTCATGGAGGATGAAAACAAAAACACAAAGAAGAGCAGGTGCGAAACAAACACACAGCAACACACAGAAGGTTTGAGAAGATAGTCATGCCTCCAGATGTCGGGGCTAAGTTTACAAACGCTATTTAAGGCGCCATTGCAATCACATCAGCATGTTTCCAGAAGGTCATAGACTGGAACTGGCTGTGAAGAAAAAGGATCCGTTCAGCAGAAAAATGGTGCCGCTGATACCCAACGTCTGTGGGCAAGGGCTGAGGAAAAACCCCCCAATGCCGGAACATCGGAGCAGTAGGTGGCGTCAAAGTTACTCAAATTTATGATCCCCTTGGGAGATTGGCTGCGATGAGGCTACAGAAGAAAACCTGTACTTGGCACCTCTGTAGCTGTGTGGCTGTGGTTCGCTGGGTCTCTTCGTTGGCAGGACCTGCTTTCAAATAACGGCCTGCCGGGCGCATTTCTTCCTAAAGGTTTCCATAGCAAGGCAAGGACAAAATTCAAACAGGCGCGGCCATACAAACATCCAGAGGAGCCACAAGGACGTCATCGCAAAACCCAGGCTGTCCCAAGCCACGTGAAAACTGTAAGGGCATGCACTGAGGTTCGATTGTCAAGCTTCCAGGAGTTGCGCAAGCTCATGCGAATAGTGCCAAGAGTTTCTTGCAACCACAGAGCAATCTTTTGTGAATCTTGGAGGCCCAAAGAAAGCATGGCAGAAGCATTGAGACATTAACCTGCAATGCTCTGCGATGGACGGTGGGTCAAGCTCAAGAGCAGCCCGCGCAACAGTATGTGTGGAGGCGCCTTGTCATGAGGATAGTCGAACTAATAATTGTCGGAAGGTGGGGCAGGCTGGGAGTCAAAAACGTTGCAACATATTCTGCTGCGCGCACAGGTCAAGCAAACTGGCAAAACACAAGTCCACCCGAGGGTGTTCTGAACTATGGCTTGGAAAGGCTTCAAAAAATCCCGGACCTCAGAAATTTGCAGTTGAAACTAGTTGAAAGCATGATCTTGTCCAACACCATCGTGGCGACCTTTTAGAAAAAAGGGGCTTGGTCCTGAAAGTCCTTGCTTCCAGGCTTTATTTGATGCCCTTGTGCGCACAGGTTCTGAGATTCTGAACTGTTCCAAAAAATAGAGAATGGTTGAATACTAATCTTGGGGAACCCTGATTTGCTAATCGGAAGCTAGCAATAGATTAGGGGACGGGCGACACACAGACAAGACATTTTCCTCAAGTGTGAGTTGCAATACGGTACCCCTAGCCCCCTAGCCTTAAGAAATCTTTGAACATTTGTGGTCATACATCGGAAATAAGGCTGAAGATTTCAATCCGATGTGCATACGGAACGTCATTGAAATACAAAAATCATACAACATCAAATAATCCTCGCATACCCTCCCCAAAAAACAGCATGGTGCGTTGCCTCTGGTGCTATTTAAGGCGTTCCCTCTCTTGATTGTTGCGACAGGATGCTTCCAGAAGCGTCTGACAATCCAAGCATCAGTCTTTGGCATTCATGCTTCTCTGCTGAAAATCCTTCCCAAGATGGGTAGAGCTGTGGTATTTCGTATGCTGCAGAAGGTTGCATCTGACACCTTCAGCCAGCATCTTGGGCCTTGCGAGGCATTCGTGATTTGGTTTTACATGGTTTTACTATGTTTTTACGCAACAAAGGATCGGCACCATGTTGGAAGCCAAGGGCCACGCCCATGCCTCAGGCCGAGCCGCAAGCAAATGCGCTGGGATAGCGACCGGCAAATTGCACAAGCGCCCTACATGGCAAGCTCTAGCAAGGCTGCGCGTCATCTTCATCCGTTGGGTCGATGCAACGCAGCTTGCTGCGTCATTTCTGCAACTAGGAAAAGGGAGGTGCAGCCGGCTTGTCTAACTGTCTCTTACGAAGCAACAGCAACATCGTCCTGCACGCCTGCGGGAGGCTTCCATGGTTTTCCCGCAGGCGCAACATCTGCAGGCTTGGGCCATTGTTGCTTTCCGCATTGTTGCTTTTTGCCTTGGCCGGGCAGGTTTGCTGTAGCTTTTTGCTTCCTCAGAGCAAGGTTCTTCCCAGCAATATTCAAGCAATGGGGCGCCAAGAATACATCTGGAACACTTTAACATGCCTCAGAGTTCGACGCTACAGAGACCATAAACTTTTGACATTTCATGTTATGCAGCTGCGGGTTCTTCCAAATCTTCCAAGTACTGGTCAGGAATCTCAAGAACATTCATGTTGTAGCGGGGAATGATGAATCTGGAGCTGCACCCAAGTCGCCGAAAGTGCTCCAGCTTTGCGCCCGGATAAGCCTTGACCCAGCTGGATGATCAAAGATTTGGCGCAAGCGCTTGGAGTTAGGACACTGCCGCCACAGAAAAAGTCGAACAAAAGCAAGCTCTACTTGGATGAGTGTCCTTCGCTGCGCTGTATCCGGTATGATCCGTACAAACAAAACAACTTAAGCGGGGAAGGCGTTCTTCAGAAAACACTGGGGCAAGTCTGAAAACCAAAGGGTCTTAATCTAGAGGCTTAATATGTCTTAATTTATTACTTCTTTACGCAAAGACTGACATAGGCCCGGAGCCAACTATCCGCTGGCACCCAAATGGCAGCACAATGCTGCTTCCAAGGATGAAGCAGAACTCAACAGCTCCAAGTTGCTTTGCTGACACACAACTCTCCCTTTCTCATGGCACTGCAGTGCCATCCAAACCCCAAGGGCGCTACTACCTTTTCCTGTCTTGTTGGCAAGCCATGCAAGGGCTCAGGGAGCAACGCAACACATATTTTGCCGTCCTCCTATGCTCTGCGCCAACTACATCCTGTTTGGAGAAATGGCACACACATCCGCACACGAAGAGCACCAGAACGAACGGTATCACACTACTTGATTTCTTCCAACTCCAGCATCAGGAGCCTCTGCTGCACCGAAGCTGCACATGGAGCTTGATTTTTTGAGTACACATGCAAGACAGCGCATATTTCTGCGTGCAAAAAGGATTTGCAACTTACAGGGGACATCACAGCAGTGAAAGGTCAGCCTGCAGCGCATTTTCAAGGACAACACTGAGCTCAAGATGACAGGGCTAAATAAACCGGGCGCTGCAACGGTGCCTTTTGCTGAACAACACCTGCGTTTATGACTTTCACAAAGCGGGAAGAACGGTTGAACCTAGACCTAAACCTCTGTGGAAAAGACAAAACATCTCTGCGGCTGGCAACGAAAGACCACAAGATAGTCAAAGCTTGGGCGAGCGTCCTTTGCTGCGGGTGACACCTCTTCAAAATAAAGCGGCTGCAGGATGAACGACTTTCTCCAAAAGAGAACAGATCCAAGTTGCTTTGCTGACACACAACTCTCCCTTTCTCATGGCACTGCAGTGCCATCCAAACCCCAAGGGCGCTACTACCTTTTCCTGTCTTGTTGGCAAGCCATGCAAGGGCTCAGGGAGCAACGCAACACATATTTTGCCGTCCTCCTATGCTCTGCGCCAACTACATCCTGTTTGGAGAAATGGCACACACATCCGCACACGAAGAGCACCAGAACGAACGGTATCACACTACTTGATTTCTTCCAACTCCAGCATCAGGAGCCTCTGCTGCACCGAAGCTGCACGTTGCTGGCAAAAAATGTTTGCGGCGAAAGCGCGGTCCGGCAACAGTTGGCTGCAAAGTTGCTTACCGCAGTGCAAGGCGCCAACACATTTATCTTCAAAGAATATATGTGTTGAATATGAAACTACTTTGAAAAAGACTTACCCACCCGCTTTTTTGCTTAAAGGAGATACGACCAGCGCTCAGCATCTGAAGGAGGCTGAACCTTTTTGGCTCATAAGTTATGAGCCTGCAGCAGACAATGGAACTTTGCGGCGTCTTGAAGGTCTGCCCTAGTGCTCATTCTGTTTATCCTGTTTGTGAGAAAGAAACAAGAACACGTCACAATTGTAAACATGTAAAAGATGCAGCTGGGCCATCCCCGAATGATGTTCCGCAGAAACAATGGGCTCTATGTCCACAGGCCCCGCACAAAGGCTACACTCCCAACGCTTCCACACTGGCTCGAAGGCCCCAAGGCTGTTGAAGAGCTGCTGAAACTAGAATTTCTGCCATGCACCTGACACGTCAAGGTGGGATGAAACTCTCAACCTATGGGAGCCCAAAGCGTTCTGTAAAGCTGCGCAATGTCGCCCTGCTTTGCTCTGCTCTTAGAGATGGTCAAGGCCCAAGGCAGGGCATAGCTCAATTGGTGCAAGCAACTGCGTCACTTGCCAATCATCTGCCATCTCCAAGCCTTGGCACTTTTGAAACCGCTTGCAGCTCAGCCCCAGTGGCTGTCGAGCTTTTCCTTCAACTTCCAGCTCTGGCTAGGCTGCAAACATAGCAAAACATACAACGCTTCATCGGAATGCTGAATTCAGTCTCCACTTGCTGAAGTCAGCGTTTTTGTCTAGTCTTGAAATTGTCCGCCGGAACGTTGCTAAGAAAGCAACTGCGCAAACATGACTGCAACTGTGCTGACATTGCATCTACAAGATCTACAAGATCTGCAAGAGCTCAACTTGCCTTCTTTGTGCAAATCCAAGAGAAATTAAGGTCTCTTCGCGCAAGCCAAGCTATGCAGAGCTAGAAGCACAAGGTTGGGCGCAAGCTGGAGGAGTTGGAGGAGTTTGCGTCATCTGCGTGTATCGGTGCAAAGCTCCATCAATTTAGACCACTTCGAACTCTCTTACATTGGGACCATTGGGATCATTGGGACCAATGATGTAGGCCAACTGACAAACAATTCCATGTCGTGCAAAGCTAAGCGTTCAGTGAGGATGCTCATCACATCCTCTCCATTTGGAGATCAAGTCGGAAAAATCTGCACGGGGACGAAGCGGCCCAGGCTTCTAGCAAGCAATCGGTCGCCATGGCACGACAGGGTTGGCAATTTTCTGAGTGCTGCAAGCAAATGTCCCCTCAACCATCTCAACCTTCAAACAACATTATATAATATAAATAAATCAAATGTGGCAAAAACTGGTGGTCGACTTGCCCACCTGACAGGCCCATGAACAGCAAACCAAAGCAACGAAAGCAATGAAAGCAACATGATCAGTATGGTACAGCCTGGTACAGTCCTCTGTCTACCTGGAACCGAAATAATTATCAAGCAGTGGCCTTTGTGAAGGAAGCGAACGGCTGCGCACGCTCCTAACCCATCATTTTCTTCCTTCGTCCTTGCAATGTCTTTTGCAAAAGATCGTCGTTCCATGTTGTTCGTTCTCATTCGCAAGATGTGCATCTCTTGCTCTCAAGCCTTTGGAATTGGCACTTAGCAATGCATCCTGTTTTGCCGCCGCCCAAATGCAATGGAAGGCCATCAGCCGAATATCAAACAGGCAAACCCAAAAGAAACACACCAATTTTCATCCAAAAACAAAGCACAGTTCATGAAAAACCTCCAAGTGCCTAATGCGGTAAACATCCTGCCTGGCAATCAAAAAAACGTATACGCTGCCTGAATGCGCAGCTCCAACACGCTGCAAACGAGACTGTACATTGGGCCTTCTTCAGATGACCCCCAAAGCGTTTGAATCCAAAGCATCTTCACTTGAAAAAGAGAAAGCAACAAAGCCTCTTCATATCGCTCTGAAATTAACAAATGGATACAAATGGCTGATTTTGCCAAAGCACTTTGGCTGGTATTCCAAGGGGGCGGCTGTGGCATCATGTAAGAAACAAGCCGGCAGTAGCAAATCTTGAAACATAATGTTGGCGAAACTGCATGTCCCAAGATTTTTTGGATGGTTTTGAACCAAATGTAGACGCCTCATGGCCCCCAGTGGCAAAGCCGCGAAATCTAAGATCCTTGTATCAGCGCGTGACAAAGGACCTGCTGTGAAAACTGATTTCAACCAGAACCGTCTTGCAAAAACAAAGAGATACCACTCATGGTGCTGTGCTGCTGGATCCAGCTCACATAGAAAAATAACAATCCCAACGAAGCTGAAAGCATCGCATGTAGATTTGTTAGAAAGGATTCAGCCCGAGCTTTGCGCCTCTATCCACTCTATCCACTCATCCCTTCAGCCAGGCCTGCGGCACCAAGGGACAAAGAAAGGAAGCGCTCATGCGAATTATTCATGCATCTTTCATGCATCTTTCATGCATGTGTCATATCTTTCATGAGGATTCTTTTCTGCTGTGTTTCCATGGTTCCCTCAATTCCTCAAAAAAACAAGTCAAGGGAAGCACCATGCAATCCCCAGTGCACAAAGCTGAATGGCCCATCCATTGGGTTTGACTGGGATGCAAACAAACGCAGCTGGAAAAATGCACTTAAACAGTCTTAAACATATATAGCTCGCCAAAGTGGACACTCCGAAGTTAGCAAATGCCCACAGGACATGATAAAAACGTATAAAAACCATGGGAACGGTTGCTGAGTGACATGAGTGCCTGACTGTTTGAGCAGTCTTTCAGCTTCACAACAGCTGCTTAGTATGTAGAATTATATAACAATGACACGCATGAGGTAGAAACTACCACGGGTAATTTAACTTATTTAGGGGGAATGTGGTAATATTTTTGTTGTGCGGTTGTGCGTACATAGTGATTGTGCCTCTTGAGAGATGCTCCACCCTGCGCCTTGCAAACCTTGCAATGTTCAAAGTACAATTTTCCGACACCTTTTCAAACGAAGGTCAGAATTCCTTCCAAACAACGGTAGAAAAACCGCAGCATGCCTGTAATACATGTCTCAGAGTGTCTCATCATCCATGCAATCTATGAGGCAGGATCCTAAAAAATGCAATGTTCTTTGTCTTCTTTCCAGCATAGTCAGCGAGCCGGGTTTTTCCAGGTACAACATTTCCGTAAAAAAGTGCAATATTCAATACAATGTAACATGAAGCAATACAACGCTTCTTTCAAGAAGCAAGACCCTGCAAAATGAGGAAGTGTCCTCTGAAAAACACAACGTCACAACGTTCCTTTTGAAGAAGCACGGCCTTCCTTCCAAAATATCCAGTTGTCCTGAAATGAGAACGCATCTCTCTAACAGGGTGAATTCCTGCACCAAAAATGCAGTAGTGTACGCTCTTTACAGCATTCCTGCTGGGAAACCCAATATTACACGCAGCAGCAGCAGCAGCATCCTTTTAAACATTAAGTTTTCAAGAATGAAGATTTGCCACAAATTGCGATCCGCCTTTGAGACAGCTTTCCTTCCAAAAATGCAAGATTCCCTTTCATAAACTTCAACATTTCTCTAATGGCTTTGTGACATGGCAGTCGTGCTTTTTTGAACGGTCTTGAAAGAATATTGCACTCTGTTGCTATTTAATCACGTGCTTCACCCATTTTGGAAGGGAAAAAGGACACGCATTGGTATCGCACATTTGTTTCACAAAGATCTTGCTTCAAAACAAGTACTGCAGACATCAAAAGCTTGCACTTCTGAGTAATGTTTCGTCGTCCTACCAGAATATTGCCTTCTTTTCGTCACCCCTTCAAAGGAAATATTGCACATAGTTACAGCACAATTTCTTCACGGATAATCATACTCTTTTCAATAAACTATTGCATTGAGACAGTGCTGTATTCTTTCGGCAAAATACTTCACCACTTTCAAAGAATTCTGCACATGGTGGGTGCCTAGTTGAGAGTAATACTGCACTCCTTTCAGAGCGAAAAATTAACCCCGCTTTCAAGGAGTACCTGATGCCGCACCCTTTCACAAAAACTCGGAAGGTGTATATGTGCGCATATATATATATATATACACATATGTCATTTGTTGTGTATATATATATATGTATATAAATATGTATATATATATAATTATATATATATAATTATATATATATATAATTATATATATATACATATTAGAGTGGAGCACAGGACCGACAGAGTTGGTGCAAAAGAGGCTGGTGAGGAGACTGAGTAGACCTGGTGCCTGACAATATAATTTGGGGAGCTTCGGTAGGAAAGGGCAAAAACTCGAGCAACCAGCCGCCCCTTAAGAAGACATCACAATTCACACCCCCTTGATCCCCATGGCGCCAAGATACGTAGGCTTGGAGCATGCAATTTTGTTTTAGTATCCCCAGGGGACTCCCAAATGCAAATGCTTCAGTCTAGACATTTTGCTGGGATGCAAAATCATGAAAAATACGCACTCCCAAGGTATCTGCTATCCCCTTCTGACAAGAAGCCCCGGAGACACAAAAAAGGAGAAGCATTGATGCTATGCTTCCCACACTTGCTCACTGTCACCTTGATCTGATGCATCAACTACAAATGAATTAACTTAGGGAAATAATGGCACTAGCTATTGTTTCAGGTAGCCCTCTGGCGACTCGCTGAATGTCCTTTGATTTGATTCCGCGGTTGAACTGCCACATTGGATTCGCATTGACTTTGTTGATTAACTCCCTGAACGTTTTGTCTTAGATAGGGCATGATAGGGCCGTTCTGTATTTGGCAAGTCTCTGCTTTCCCCCCGCCTCAGGCAGCGGTGGATGGTAGACGTGCAGTGAAACACATGGCCTGGGCGCGAAACTGAATCAAGGACAATCAGATATACTCAAAATGAAATGTTTCAGTGGCAGTTCGGATGGCTTAGGTATTTCGGTATTTCCTTTGTTTCTGCAAAACACTGGGGGCTTCGCGTCTCTGAAGAGTGGCTGCGTTCCACGATGTCCGCGCTCGCAGCCCCAGATGTTTCAAAGCTGCTGAGGAAAGAGCAGCTCTCCTGAAGTATCGTCAAGTCGCCCAACAAAAGCCTACATCGCCTAAAAGACTGTGAACACATGCATGAACAGGCAACCGCACCCGCACTGTAGGAAATGACCTCTGACACATGCATGTAAGAAACATATCACATACTTGGAAACGTGCCGTGAAATTGTGGTTCATGAAGGTGTGTCTTTATCATTGTTTATTGCGCCCCTCTGAACTAGCAGCTTGAATCGTTGTTTACACGTACTCGCCTTTTTTTCTTTTTGTTTTTTGGGGTTGGCGGCTTGGTGTCTATGGGAAATGGTGTCTATGGGAATAAGCACATGTGCCAGGGTCAAAACATGGTACCTGTGGTATGGTCCAGTCATCCATCCCACAATAGGAATCCTCACGGTCGGTGTATAATCCCTAGGCTCAGGGATTGATGACCACACCCCAATATGGGTGTGCAATCCAAGTTTTGATCATTGCTCATGTGAACTACAAACAATCAAAATAATGTTTCACAATCCTCAGAGACAACACTCGTGTTATCTCGTGTTCATTCAACATGCTAAGACCTGAGACAGAAGGAACGCAAACCCAAGCCAGGACCATTTTACGCGAAACGGGTTAGAAGACAAGGAAGTTAAAACATGCTGAAGCAGCAAGGCTGCAATTTGGAAGTTTGGGAAATCCCAACACAAACACTGGCTGCTGTGGAAACCGGAACAGATCTATAAAGGATGTTGGACGTCGTCTCGCAAGCGGCAACAAGTTTCCAGAAACTCCAACGGAGCCTGCAACTTGGCATGCGTCACCAGCTTCATACTTCCTTTGTTGGCTAGAAAACACCTTGAAAATGAACCTTCAATATTGTTTTACTTCTCCTCATCATTCTTCTCCCTAACCATCCTTCACCGCATCCAACTTTTTCTTTCACACTGGTCCTCTCCTTAGGTTTCAACCGCCACTCAACCCATTCCCAATTGGCCGGATGATGGTCTCCAAACAGCTGCGAAGCCATCGTCTACGATGCTTTCAAAGAAAGCAACCTAAGAATAAGCCCATAGCTACCATAGCCTGGCTTAATTCGCAGTTCCATTTTGCATACATATTGACATACTGGTTTCCTGCCTCTTTATGTACCTACCTGCAAATTCAAACATGCCAAACACACGCACACCCACACGCACGTCACAACTTCTCTGTGCAAATCTCTGTGTACCTCACGTCATTCGAATGCGTTACACCAACAAGCGCAAGAGACTTGAAGAACACCGGAGATCTTGGAGATCCAGCTCACAAAAGGTCTGCATAACGCCACAGTGGAGCAAAGGCTTTTACAATAGAGCCCGTCTTGGACTGGCCCGTGCATATGCATACATAAACGGCTTCAAACACTCAAACAAAACGCATATTCCTGACATATCCAGAAATTGCCGCTACCGGCTGTTTTCTTTATGTTTATGTTTACGTTTCTTTTACGTAAGGGTCAAAATACCGTCTTTATTTGCGCAAAATAAGGTCTTATTTTTCTCCCGGCACTTAAAAAAAAATAAACGATACACATGTAAAAACACAAACGTTACAACATGTGTTTGCGTTATGGTTTGCGTTTTGCTCATGTTTCTGTTTACATGTTTCTTTACGTGCAGTCCAAAATAAGACCTTATTTTACGTGATGTGCATGTGCACAAAATAAGGTCTTATTTTTCCTCCGACATAAAAACGACATAAATTCACAAACATATGCGTAAGTAAAACATAAACATGACGCAATCCAGTCGCGCAATACGTTAATGTTTCACATGTGTTTCGCATATGTTTCATATACGGCTCACATATATGTTTTCACCTACGCTGCACATACGCTTCACATACGCATCACATATATCCCATACGTTTCACTAACGTAAATGTGTTTGTTTCATATGCCTTTTACATATGTTTTGCATGCGCCGCCACTTAGGATATGTATACATACCCCCTCGTCAGGTTCCTATACACGGAAGCCCTGGAGGCTTCTGAGATTCAGCTACCTTATAACATCTTATAACGGAGCTACCTTTCCGACCATGGTCACAACAATCACCCTTGCAGCATTTTCTTGCGCATCAGGACACGTTCAACCCAACATTCTTCCGGCTAGCGCATTCTCATCATCAATGTTGAAGCCAGAGCTGCAGGAGGAAGTACCAATACAATTTGAAGCTCACATAAAGCCATCGAAACCAAGCCTTACATCATTGTTTTCTTTGTGCTATCTCTAGCTTTCAACCGCTTTTCCCAAGAGACATGTCATAGTAGGTTCACACATGCCCACATAGGGGAGCTTTAACAAGGCATGACAATCCTACCTTTCTGATCATCATGCCTGCAACATGCTCTTGCAGGTCAGAAAAAAGGATGCCTTCATATCACCGCACCGAATTGTCACATCGTGCATGCTCGGGAAAACACCATCAGGCTGATCCTATTGCAGCTAGTTTGGCCCGCCCTTCCCCCCAGACCCCTCCAATTACACTATTCGTTCGTAATACAAATATTTGAACAAAAAAGGGAAGCAATTACACTATATAAGGGGACAAAGATGAAGTGAAAGCAGAAACTGGAGAGAGTTTACTGGCCCAGAAACCAAGCAACCTCAAACATACATGATGAAAAACAAACAGAGTGACTGCTGGGAGACAAACCAGGGCAAAACCCCATCACTGACCTTAAATGACTAAATGACAGATTACTGGAAACCAATGCAGGGAGGCAAATGAACGGAAAGAAGTCGAAGCTCCAATGGAGTTTATCCCATCAATCCTCCCTGCATTGGTGTCCAAGAACAATCCTTGACCTTGGGAGAAATATGATGGGAGGTAAGGCCAAAAACAATGGCAAGCATGCGATGGGTAGCAGCCAGGTAGCAACCCTGAAACCTGGACACCACCGCGAAGCAGCGCTTTCCCCGTCAAAATTCCATTTCAAAATTTCATCCTGTCATCTCTATTCCTGTCTTGGGACGTCCAGGCCTCCTTCAGCACACTTGATCGAACCACTGCTGGCCCCTCATTTCCTGCCAGCACGCTGCACGAACATCAGCAGATACACTGCCTCTGAACTCAGCCACCAGAAACAAAAGATGGTGAGCTTCTTCCTGAGGCGCAAGTTTCGCTCAGTTCGCATTTATGCTTGGTACGTTGCTTGTTAAGGACCTGGTCGTATTCCACAACCAGCAGCCTTGGCTGCCGGTTGCAGCACTTGATTGGATACTGCCCTGCCTAGGTTGACAGCTTGTTCTTCAAGCTCACCTTCCAGGACCAGCCTTGGACCAGGAATCAGGATTGCAACAGGTGCAACAGGTAGGGCCAGGTAGGGCCAGGTAGGGCCAGGTAGGGCCAGGTAGGGCCAGGTAGGGCCAGGTAGGGCAATAGGTCATCCCTGAATCGCTCTGTTCTGGCGGATTGTCTTCAGTGCTTGCAGCTGTACAAATTGAAGCACGGCAAATGATGTCCAAATGAGTCAAAGCAACGGGCAAACTGCCAGCATGATGTGCCACATCATCCAAGGGCTCGGACGTCCAACTCATTCCGGTCCCTCCTTCAATCGCGACAGATCGCCTGCCGCCCAATCGCACTTGCAACTCTTTTTTGAATCTTGAAATCTTGTTCAAGGCTGCTTCATGACCCAAGGCATGTGCTTGATGGAACAAAGTTCGGAGAGGAATCCCGGGGTCGGTGACATTGTAACCAAAGAGTGCTGCCAATAAAATTGATATGGTAATGCACTGAGCAGCACATGATTACTCAGTCAGTCTAGAAGTGAGCATTGGGAGCCTGGACTATCAATGTGGACAACCCCTCTCAGCTCTCACTTCAAGCTTGACAGCAAAGGTTCACAACCGCTAGGCACTGGGGAAACACAAACAAATCGGATAAATTGCCAGTCTCAACAAACTTGCCCTGGGCTCTAAGTCAAAGTAGTTGCATGTCTTGGCCCAGCGTTTGTTTGCCCCTTCTCTTGCCCTTTGGCTAAGCACTTAGCACCAGACTCTGGACTGCTGCCCCAATAGGAGAGGATGATCTAGGTGCAAAACTGAGATCGAAGCTGCGCATGGCAGTACAAGGAGCCCGACAGATCAGTTCCGCGTGAACTGAAATCAAACTGAATTTTAGAATGGAGGATAAACAGGTGACATGACAATACCTTGTCTGCACCGCGTATGGAAAAAAAGGAACACCTGGTTGTGAAACATTGCACTGCTGGGTATGTGCTCGAAGTCGTTAGCAGAACAATAATTAAGCGCAGCTGAAAGGGAAGCTGAAGTCATTTGAACATGAATCGCTGCGCCTGTTACAATTCCGGACGAACTCAGGCAGTCACTGTGTAGTGCTTGTCTTGTGCCACCAGCACATGCCTTGGCAAGGCAAGAGCAACAAGAAAGTCCGCAGGCCTCTGATCAAGCTTTTCCACGATTCCCCAAGCGCTCGCGTCAGGCCAGTTTGACGATTTCAGAAACCGTTTCAAGCAATGAGCTCGTAGTGTTGACTCTCAGCCAACTTGTTGTATCAACGGACCAAAGCAGTCCAGCTGTGCCCTGCTGTGCGCTTGGCTTTGGCCACGTGGTGGCGGCGGCTTCCCATGGATGCTGTTGGGGCACAGCCTCACGAAGCAGTGCAACCTCGACGGTGACTGTGCCCCTAGTGCCCCTAGTTCCCATCCAAATCATCGAATATCCAAACCCAGAACCCCCAGTGAGCCCTGTCCAGGTTCCCCCGCATTGGAAAGTCTCTCTCTCCATTCTTGTGGGTTCAACACTGCCTGCCCGGAAACAAAATATCTCAGGCTTCAAGTCCGCTACACAGTCATCAGCCCAAGCAGCCCTGAACAGCCTCGCACACCAACAACTACGGTCAAAGGACTTAGGACGACATTCAGGGATGTGTAGTTCAACCTTTACGGTTAACTCCATTGGATACACACCTTTAGGGTTAATCTTTAGGGGGGACAGGGGACAGGGGACAGTGGGAACTACTAGAGGTACGAGACACGACGTCAAACACATTGGACTCCATTGGATACACACGTTCGGATGCATCGATATATCTTTCTGTTGATACTGCAGCCATGTATCTCCGACGTAGTCCTAAGCGAGCCAAAACGTAGGCCCAAGCGAGGCACTGACCAACAACTACCGTACACCTAGCAGGACCTAGCAGCGTTTACATTAAAACCTTGCCCCGATCACCAACACCTATAATTTACACCAAGCAGCTTCGCACTTTCAGCAGCTGCCTTTGATACTAATCTCTGACACCGCCTTCTACAACAAGCAGCTTGCACGGCAGCAAAAATCTTATCTGTTGTATGCAGAGTAGTTTTCCGCCAAAAGGACCTTGCACCAGGCAGCCCTTGCAGCAATAAATTTTGCACTTCCTACTTTGCATCGAGGAGCTTTGCGCTCAAACCTTTTACACCAACCAAGCTGTAACACCAACCAGCTGTAACACCAACAGCATTCTACGCCAAACATCTTTTTCACCAATAGCCTCTTACACAAGGCAGCGTTTTGCACCAAGAGACCCTTATGCTAGAGGCAACTACACAATATGCTTGTTGCAACAAAGCGTAAACATCTCAAAGCAAAATGGCGGGCAAAGACACTGTATGTCAAGGGCGCCAGAATGCCAATGGCTGCAAACATTAAAGCGGTGGAAAAACATCTTAGGAGCCTTGACCCTCTTACGATCAGAATTTACTGTATCCCATTTTGTAACTGCACACTGGCTGGATGTGGTGTGAATGTTGCAGTGAATGTTGCACAGGCGCAGTGCACTTGGCGGGCCAGACTGCTGTCGCACTATATGAATGCATTTTGGAACATCCAGAAATATTTGGACTCTGGTGCCCCTGATTCTTGCCTGCAAATTTCAGCCCAAGGCCAAAAAGAATCCACTCAACAAGACAAAGAGTAGCCACTACACCGTCGCAAAGCGCCCTTTAGAGCTTCGCGGAACAAAGAATGGCAAAACCATGCAAAACCGTAAAACCTTACCTTTGAAAGAGATCCAAACAAAGGCCACCAAGTTGTTTGTCTTGTGGACATTTGTGGACTAGATATGACTAGATCCTGTCCGCAACTGGAGCCACTTGTTCCCACGCCTTGGTGAGGAGCGTTGCGATTGTGTTTGGCTTCCACTCAGGTCTCGAAAACTCCTCATTCAGCCTCAAACCAAGCGCAAAATGCACAAACATATATAAACACATACTATATTCATTGAGTATTGGGACATGAAAGGATACTCCAAACTCAAGCAGCCAAAAACTCTATCAGCCAGCATCCAGTTGTCTCATGGTTCTAACAAATAAAAAACATGAGCTTCCAACAGGCTCTGCAACCCACGGAACGATAGAAACCTGAACTCACTGAACAGTGTCAAAAACATCGCTTCATCGCTTTATCGCTTCATCGCGTCGGTTCTCTGACGTTGAACATGTTGAACTTGGCTCGGCTCATCACTGTCGACTTCATCGACTTCCAAGTTTCCAGCCATCGTCCAGCTGTTCGCCCCATGGAACGCCTAAGGGTTCAGAAGGGTTGAGAAAGGGGAAAGCGAACGTAACTGCTGAAAGAATCGGAAATCAGGTGCGGGGGGAAGAATGAAGGGCAGAATGTTGGGCCGCGAGGGAATGAAAAAGCAAAGGTGAAGAGCAGAGAATGTTTCAAACGGAGGTCTGTAGGAATAGGTGGCCTGATACTGTTATCGCTGCAGGACCGGTCAATGAGCGCGATTCATCAAATGGAAAGGCTGTTCCACACAGCAAAATGTTTGTATGCATTGTTGAAGAAGTGAGGGCGCAAAATGGAAACAAACAGTTGACCGATTGGTTGGTCTTGCTTCCTATCCCAGTTCCTTCATGTTGACCGATGCATGGAGCAACTAGTTCGTGCCCTCTGGTAGCAGCTCCAATGTATCCAAGGGAGGCAACCCAGGCGAGGCATAAACTCAAAACAACTACCAACCAGAAGGCTTCGCAACTACATCAAGGTTTGCCTCCCAAACTGCCACAAGCAGGTTGCAGCAATCGAAAACTTCTCTGGTCAAAGGCCATTTTTGGTTTCCCAAAAACTTTGCAAACAAAAATCCTTTAAAATCAAAAAAAACAAAGCGCTTGGTGTTTTTCCTCGAAACACTCAAGTGCTTCTCTCAAATTTGTCTTCGCCCTGAAATTCCCAGAATTGCTGCTGACAAGGCTTTTTGTTGGAACTATCGGAAGATCTGCTATCCCGCCATGCATGAGCCGATCACTTTCACAGGCATTGCTTTTGGAACAGATTGGTTTTTTACGAGCGTTGCAAAAGGAAAAAAAATGTCCCTAATATGCTTCTGAAAAGCAGTTGAAGGCAATCCAAAGCCCAGCTGTTGGACAATTCATCACAATCGGTGTTGCGGAAGCAGGTGCTAAAAGATTGCTAAAGGCCGAAAAAGCATTTGCAGACTTGTTGAAGCAGGCAACCCTCTGACAACACGTCTCCAAGCATTGCAACCTAGTCCGGAAGAGCTCCACTGCTAACAGAGACGAGCCACATTGCAAACATTTTGCCTACCCTGCATCATCATGCAACATTGTCACCTCTTTACCCTCTTTCACTCCTCCCTCATCCCAACGTCGCAAACACCATCCCCTCTCAAAAAATATCCATTCTCATGCCTCCTCACCCACAACCTATTTTCGTTTTTGCTGGTCAATGCATCTGCTACACCCCCAACCCTCTTTACTCACTGTCTCTAGCCGGCTGACCTTCCTAATATTCTAACTTTCTTGCGCGTGCCTGGAAATTGTCTCGCCAGAAAAAAATACTGCCAGCTTTGAAGCTGCATCACAACAACGTGACATATGTCATCCGTACAACTGCGATCTTTTATTCACCGGTGCATCATTCATCCATCCATCCATCCCTCCCTCCCATTCATCCATCCAGTATGATCACAGACAGCGTCATTGCCGTCTTCATTGTCATCGTCGTGGTCACCATCATTATCCCCAGCATGATCCTTGGCGTTGTCCTCATGGTCATCATTGATCTTTGCTGGCATCCCAATGTCTGATCAAACACGCTGAACACATCCCCTGCCAATGTGATCCTGCCCGCACAAGCAAAAAATGCCTCTCAGGCTCAAACGCTGACAGGCTTTCCATGCCAGCAGGTCCCTGACACCAAAGTTTCACACGTCGGATCGATCCAGTCTTCTTCTATGAATTCTATTCCTTTTTATGCCACTTTCAAAAAAAAAAAGACTGCCTGTGAATGTTTTCGGGAAACTGTTACACTTTTACAAACTGTTTTGTGTTTGCTTACTATGGTTACTGTCTTAGCATAAGTTCGGCACGTCTGGGCCTGCGCCACGATGCGAGGCAAATCCCGCCGCTCCGTGCCTTTCTCTGAATGGAAAGTAAACCTGCCAGACCAAGAGAGACCAAGCGATACCAAGCGTGTCCCGCACACGGATCCATTGAGTTCATCCAAAGTGGACATCGTTGCATTGACACTTGAACCCTGTGAACCCTGTGCACCCTGCGAACTGGTAACCCTACTGGGTGTTGGGCGATGTCAAAGGTGGGGAAAACACTTGGATCTTGGCGCTGTAAGCATATCCAAAGAAAGTTTGGCTCAAGTGCTTGGAATTCGAAACTCATCCGGTGGCTTAGAACGTTGCTGAAACGGCTGGCTCGGTGTCACTGATATTCTTCAAATCGTGCATTCTCACCTTAGCACTTGAGCGACTTGTAGCCGCAGCCAAAAGGGCCAAAAGGGCCAAAAGGGCCAAAAGGGCCAAAAGGGCCAAAAGGGCCAAAAGGGCCAAAAGGGCCAAAAGGGCCAAAAGGGCCAAAAGGGCCAAAAGCTTGCTTCTGAAAATTTCTGGCATGGCAAGATTTTGTCCCCGTCAATGAAAATGCGACGCTGCAACTTGGCTCGTTTTTGGCTGAGGTCTTCACACCGCACTCCTGACAAGCCGCTATCAGAAGGTCATCAAGGCACACAGTTACTACATTTCTGAAAACAAACATATGATATGATATGATATGACATGATCTGATCTGATCTGATATGATATGGAGAGAAAATCAGAGAAAATGATGTGTTCAAAGACAATCCACACCAAAACAAGCAATAACTTCGCGAGCAAGTCAAAAAGCTGGTACGCAGTGGGCCGAACCACCTCCAAGAAGCTGGATGAGCCTTCAGCCAACTCAGTCTGCCGCTCAACCTTAGAGTTCATATCTGTCAAAAAATGTCGAAAGTTCAAAACACCCGTCACACCTGTTGTTTCTATATGTTTCTGTTAGGTTGGAAAGGCAAACCATAAAAACAATGGAACCAGCAGGTCGAAAGGGTTGCCATCAAAGTTATCCTAACAGCTGCAGCGTCTTGAACGTCTTGAATTAGCATTGCTGAAGTCGTTCAGTCCTAACCTCCAGAAACCCCTGGGCTAGGCAAGGGTTTGGGGGCCTGTTCGCAACAAAGCCTGCGGGGGTTGGAACACTCGTCACGCTTCAACGCTCGCTCCCCCTTTGGGAAGAACAGCTTAAATGGAAGGTCCCTGGAATCCTGGAAGGTTTTAAAGAGAGAAGGTCTGTAATAACCTCCGAAGGTCGGAAGGTTCTGGGCCAAAGATATAAACGTGTTCTGAAAAAAGAACACCCCTCAACATAAACGACATTAGACATGACCGTACGCCGTGCTTTATAAGATGAACCCTCCCACAAGCCTGCTTTCGGTCACTAAACTATTGATTTTGCCACAAAACCTACTTGCATCGCAATGACAAGGATTTGGTTGTTCCGCAAACCTTAACGCTTGAACAATCTGAAACACAATCAACTTCCCCAAGTTGTTCTCAACAACTCCTCTGCCCGTCAAAGCCCTCAAAGGCTACATAGCATGTCGGCTTTCAATAGGCTGTTTTCTGTGCATCTCTGCTTCAGAAACTCTGTCCCTTTGGAAGAAGTCTTGCACCAAAATAGAAGGAAATCACATGAGACAACCTGCAAGATGTACTCTTTTTTGCAAAACCTTTCCGAACAAATCGGCGCAAAGTCGCTACGGGTAAGACACCACGGTTCATCTCAGTGGCAAACATCGCTTTCCCAGGGGAATAGGCCAGGCGAAAACTCCTGAGAAGCAACCAGACCACAAGAAATTGTTGAAACATGTTGAATGTCCCAATGCATCTCTAGAGTGCGAGCATATATGATAGATATATGACATATGTGCTTGTGCGAGTTTGTGTTTGTGTGTGTTTGCGAGCGTGTGAAGTGACATACTCAGCTGGATATCGAGCTTCTGGTTCTCCTTAGGCTTGGTTTGGCATTGTGGGGCCACTTTTCAATTCAAATGCAGTTTTTCGTTGTCTTAATAAATGAACCAGGTTGTTCATAACATTATATTACAATATATTCACCAGCCAGTAGAACTGCAAAAGAAGGATCAAACATGATCAAACTATCTACTTATATAATCTATACTTAAAGTATACATACTTAATCAATCTTAATCATACTTGTATATCTGCTTCGTGGTTTCGCAGTGGCTGGGTGCGGGGTTGCACGGCTGTAGGCTCTTGAAACACAGCAGGATTCACGCTGTTTAGACAGAGGCTTGAGAGGCCCAGGTCCTGGGGCCTGAGCTATATCCTACTTATCACTGTACTTATCCATACTTATCCTACTTAATGCCGCAAACAGGATCCTGAGGATGTAGGAACATGTAGGAACTATGAACCAGATTCTCAGTAAGTTACCAAGGATCAAAACGTGGATTTTTGCTTGTGCCGCATGAAATTCGCAGGATTTTCAAGTCAATGGCCTACGTGCTGACAGGCTATTACTTGAAAGCTGGATCTAAAATAGGTCACTTTTTTCATCTATGTTGCTATTCTCGGGCACAAGCTGGATCTATCCACCTCTGTTTGACAGGAATCCATTTTGCTTAACCGGCAAGGAGATGGAGCATGTGAAGCTCCACAGCGTGATCCCGGATATCACCAGGGAATGACAAGGCCTGGTGATGCACCTGCTGTCCGAATGACATAAGGCCTGTAAAAAAAAGATAAAAAAAGCATGTATGTAGAGCTATGTGGTCTTTTGTCTTTTGGTTTTGAAGCCTCCAAGCTAACCCAAGTCTAGCTTGGAAAAGCTCCCGGGAAAAAAAAATGAGAAATCTATCACGACGTCTCAAGTGTGTCTGCATATGCCTTTGAATACAAACTGAGAGGGAAATCTTCTGTGGTGACTGCGTATTATCGAATAAGGTGCTTGGGCGATCGGCACTTTTGTATTCTTCGGTCCCCAAAGATTCTTTCACATTTACCACGTTTCACTACCTTTTCAAGGCATGAATTTGCTTGTTGTACTAGATGTTAGATGCCTGTTTTCAGAGCGTCGTGCGCATTTCCGCCTTGCTGTGCAATGCTTTTTGGCTGATGCAGTTGCAGTTGGCGTCCTGGAAGAGAAGGTTGCCATGCATGACCTTCGGGCCACAAGAAACAGCGCAGCACGGCCGGACCGTGGCATACCGTGGCTGTGGTTTCTCATAGGATCGCAATGCATCTCGCTGTGCGAATGCTGCATCTCCACACATCTCCCACCTTCAGCCACATCATGCGGCCTGCAAACATTCAGCTTCAAAACACTGTTAGCTTCTATTAGGTTCTATTCGGTTCTTGTTCCTGAGGAAGTCGCAACGGCACTATTTATATTTATCCTAGCCGTCCGGTGAATACAAAACAATACAAAACAATACAAAACATTTTTAATACACATCAAGTCGCCAAGTCGCCAAGTCGCCAAGTCGCCTCGGCCAACTGTGTGGGGTGGCACTTTTTGCCCAGGACCTCACAGCTCGTCACAGCTCGCAGTTGAAAGATTTCACCAACTGGTGACCCTTGTGGCCCATCAAGGCCCATCAAGGCCCATCAAGGCCCACGCTCCAACAGGTAACCACCACTGAAAAGTCATCATCACCTGTCAATTGATCAAGTTTATAGAAGTTTATAGAAGTTTTGCAGACGAATTTTGAAGGATTGAGGTTTCGAGAATCCTGATGTCTTGAGTGCCAAGACACTTGCAGAAAGCTCTTAAAGTTCTTGGCTCCACGCAGTGTATAATGTGTTGAACAGGATAAAACCTGAAACCGCAGGAAATCGCCGACTGTGACATACTGTGACTACATTGTCGCAGCCTCTTTTCCCTTTGCCAGGGCTCCCGGCTCGCTGAAATGAGCTGGGCTGGCATAGGAAGCCTCCAAAAAACAATTTGGTCAGTAAAGTCTGACGAAGTCTTTGGTTCAGATTTCAGTAAAAGACTGGAGTTGAGGCAATGACCCACTCCAAATCTGTCATCTCAGCAGACACCAAGTAGTCCAACACAGCATGCAAATTTGCCTTTACACCGTCCTTAGTGCAGCTTAGCTCTGTGGAGCAAATTGGAGCAATGCGCAATGTTTTTCGACGAAAACAGGAGGCACTGAGGGTTTCACCTCACTCCGCAGCTCCACCAGCTTGTTGCAAAAATCTTGCCTGTGCTAAACAGTTTGTCAAGATTGCCCCAGCAGTTTGGCGAAGCATTGCCCAGTTTGGCCAAGCAGTTTTTTTCAGGACTTCGCTTCCATGAGAAACCTATCGGCAGGCCTTCTGTATTCCCTTACTCTACAGCAATAACTCGCAAATTGTTTGAGGGTTTTCACCTTTTCCGGGTTCTGCACAGGTCACACACGCGTTGGTTCCTAAGTTTAACTCTGCCTACAAGCCTGCCTTTCAGGAAGGCGAAGAAACACACGATACAGTATACATACATAGATTATCATAGATTCATCTTAAAATCCCCTCTGCTTACCATGCTCCCATGCGTGGTTCTCGCTTCATCCCAGTCAAAGCTGCTGCACCGAGGATGGTGCATGAATTCTGAGGTTCAAACAGGCTGATAGATGCATCATCTTCAGCAGCCTCCAGGAGTAAGGGACAGAAAGCAGGTAAAAACATAGAAACGAAACTAATGATCTCAGAATGATCTCTAACACTGCGGACATTGCAAAGGCCCCTCTACATTCATGTGTTTCGGCTCCCAACGTCTTTTTGTGTGTCCTGGTTGGGTTTCTTCAGTTTCCCCTCTCGGCGCAAATATTTCCCGCCCAAAAAAAGCCTTTCGAGCTGATTCTGGCTCGAAAATGCTGACCATCGGAGCTGTCCTGTGGCGCTACCCTTTCTGTCAACAGCCCTGAAATCAAAACAGATCACAGATGATCACAACACAACAGGACCATACTCTGCAAGGCCCTGACTTTGGAGTACCGCCAGTGGGCGGGAAGACCAAGCACTCCCGGAAAGGAGGACTGTAGATGTGCAAAGAGACTGCCACCTCGCAAAGCAGAGCGCTTGAATCCCGCGCTGTCTCCGGCAACAAGCTGAAACATGTTTTCAAAATACACTGTGAAGAACAAAAATATGGATTGAACGAAGCCATTTTTCAGTGGGTCGCAGTGAAGTGCTCCAAGCCCTGTCCTCAGTACTGCTGGGGTTCTCGATGCGATGAAGGCCGAGGGAATCATGCATAAAGCTCACCTAAGTTCAAGTCACTCAAGTCTTTGAAATACTCTGATTTTGGAATTCCCGATGTGCAAAGCAGGGTGCCTGCAAAAAAACAAGAGGCATGCTTTCAATTCAGTTAAGCGCACTCCTCCGTATTTAAAAAAAAAACACACACACAAACAGGGAGAAGCGCCATGATATGCATGTATGCACAGCATTCACCATCCAGCACTATCACTCCAAATCGTTAGGTCAATCAGTCTCTGCCTCCTTTCAGCATAATTCCAACAAGCATTGAAATCAACGGAAATCAATGTAACTAATTTTGATGTTGCCATGTGTCGCGCGAGTCACTGCTTAAAACCCCTAGAGTCCGAGCAGGCTCTTGGCCAAAACAGGGAGAGCAGATGGTTCCAGCATGAATCCTCAAAAGGGAAAAGTAATTTCTTGAAAAAACAAATCTGACAAAGGGTAAACACAATCTGAAGGGGCTCGGGAGGTAGCATGACGTAGCATGCTATCTACGAAGTGAAACTTGTTCTTTGGTGAGACTCCATAAGCGAGGCAAACTGCACACTTGTTCTCTCCTTCTGCGAAAACATGAACAGCTGTGTGATAAACTTTTAAGAACCGAGCGTGCAAAATCATGCTTGGACGCTTGGTGCTCTTTTCTCTCTCTACCTCTACATTTACATGTGTCATATGTATATATCTGTGTGTGTATATCTGTGTATATCTGTGTATATCTATGTGTGTATGTGTATATATATATATACACACAGTATATACATATACATATATTATATAGTTAATGTGCATATACATGATGTGCTTGACAACTTGCCAAACAACAGCAACACTGTTCACACCTTTAACACCCTGTTTACCAATTCACGTCCGAGAACAGGTGGGAAGAACCCGTGCTCAGTTGGACTCAGCTCGAGCATCAGGACATGGGACTGAAGATACAACTCCAGGCCAGGCTGCAGAGAAACCTAGCGAGAAGAAAGCGACAACGATAGATTTGCAGATCAAGAAGAATCCAAACAGATTTGCAAATCAAAGAAACTCAAGTTTGCCTGGTTTGACTGGTTTGACTGGTTTGCCTCTTCAAAATATATGGAGAACTGGGACAATCGGGACCATGTTTCCTGGGATGTTTGCAAAGAGCTTCACAGGGCACAGCCCTGCAAATCCAAGTCTCCTGTTATCAACTTTCGAACCTGTTTGAGGGTAATATCAACGCGATACACATGTCCCCGCCTTCATAGATTCACTGTTTTGGCTGCTGTGTTTTTGTTCATTCTCCGGAATAGACAGTAGACATATGTGTTCTGCATACTTTCCATTAAAAGTGTTTGTTTCAAACAAAAGCTTAAATTTCGACTAATCACCACATTGAAATCAAAAATATCTTATTACAAGACCAAGTGTTCCCCTTTCAATGAATGCTACATATTTGAAAAAGTGTTCGTGATTCAGGCATATACTGCATCTATTTGAAAGAGAACCTCTGGTATCAGGATGTTTTCTTGAATATGTTGCAAGAAAATGCATGGTTCCTTCAAAGAATACCGTGCTTTTAACAGCGGTGTATACTCAACTTGTTGACTGACATATTATCTGTTTATAGAAGAGGCTTCAGCAGAAAAGAAATGGTTCTCGAAGAGCAGACTGTGCGTTCAAAGCCACACTACATGTGTGGGAGAGGGGTTGCAGCTTTCAAAGAGTTACTGGTATTAGGGCATATTTTGGACGGTTTTGTTGCTTCAACGGAATGTTGCACGGTTTAAATGTTCATGTTCCCTATCCACTAAAAAGAAGAGTTCATCTGATGCTTGAAGGATCACCAGAATTTGAAAGGACACCTGCCTTTTTGCGAAATACTGGGTCTTTAAACAAAAAACAACAACATGAGGGACGCGATGGCTGCTGAAGTCATTTCAAACATGTGAAATACTCGATCATTTGTAGACCTCACGAACCAATGACGCTGATAATCTCTTTTGCGATTTTGGCCAAATATGGCTAAAACCTGCAAACACGAGAGTTCAAGCCGCAGCCCAACAGGTTGTTGGTGTGAGGTGCTTGTGTTGGGAATATCTAGCAGTCCGGCAGCACATTACATGCCGTTGTTGCTTTGAGAGGGGATTGGATCTACCTGGGGGGGTATATATTATATATATAACTTATATAATCAAAGTTTTCTCGCGATTGGCGATTCATATCCGCCACAAAACTTGCTAACGCGCATGTGGCTCCAGCTTTTGGAAGCTGGTGTGGACAAGTTTTCTCCCATCATGACGTGCGCATTCTTTGCCATCGAACACATACGGAAAGTACAAACAACAGCATTGCCGCCTGCAAACCTTATCAATAAGTTGACAAGGATAAACTGTCTGACACAAGTTGATGGCGATAAGTTGACTAAGTTGAAAGGTGATGGCTGATCAAAATGAAAGAGATCAAATAAGTCATAAGTTGATAGAAATATGTAAGTTGATACTGAGACAAGTTGAGAAGCATGGCGAAGGCGCGGAAGGGCGGAGATCCTGATGCGAAAATAAAAACCAAGAACCTGACACAACAAATGTTGAGGAAAAAGCAACAAAAATGTCTTTTGCTTTGTAAATGCACCAGGGGCAAATCATTCTGAGACTCTGAGGTTACCCGAAAGAGTCTTCTGACGCACCCGCGGTTCATCTTGAAAATTGTGTTTGTTTTTATGGGCTATCGCCTACTTGCTGCGTTGCACATCTTCGCCACAACATCCTTTCCTTCAAGTGCCGTGCCTTGTTTCACAGCCTGTTAGTTTCTCGTGACTTGACCGAGAAACATCAGCCACAACATCACAATCGGCTGGCTGGTAACCTCAGATTCAAGGCTGAATAGCAATGTCTAAGAAAGTTGCGGAAAAAAAAACAACAGCAAATCCTCAGCAAATGAACGCGTGGCAGAGTTTGGATTCACTCTTCGCCTGCCTTGCTCTTTGTTTCGCCCCTTACTTTACAGACACTTCCGTCTACCTGCATCTTTATGCTTGGTTTTTTGGCCAAGTGACGAAAAAGGAAAATGCCATCGCGGGGCTCAAGATCATGAATGCTAGCACCACTTTCCTTAGCCAACAATCTGTATGCAATGGTCCAATGTCAAAAGATGGTATACGGTACATGGGTTATGGTTGTCCATCAATTATTGAGAATGGCATGTACCGTTTACAAATTTTCGGATAAAGTCTAAGCGAAGATTGCAAAACTCGAAACAACATCAATACACACCGACATTTCCACAGCTGTTTTCTGGGACCTACATTGGGCCTACATGAGATGCTGAATCTCATGCTGCCGCGCCCTGCTCCAAATGTCAAGCGGCAAGACTTGCTGAAGGGGAAACGGTCCGGCTGCCAGCCTCGTGGGATGTTTATTTCTGTTCTGCGGATGGACTGGCGGACTGGCCGGACCTTTATCGTGTTTTTCCACTTGGAATTGAAGGAAAACTTTGACAAAAATAACAAATCAGCCTCTTGTTCAAAGCTATTCACTCCCTTTTTGTCTCTACCTTCTCATCAGCTATGCTCAATGTCCTCTTCACTGTCGTGTGCGATGTCGCTAGTGCCAATACTGATCACACTCAAACCTTTCAGGCCATGAACAACTACAAAATGCTGTTTCCATCTGCTTCCCTGTTTCTTAATCATACCATATCATACCATATCATACTGGCAAAGGCATATCACCCATGCCCATCTTGAAATGGCACAGCTTCTGCTGGCGTGTAACTGCCCTCCCCATCTACACACATAAATAATATAATTCAATATAAACTAAATGTACTCAATTTCAATCAATTTCATAAGGCGCAAAATTAATACAAAATGAATAGATTTGTTTCCTAAATATGTTTGTAGTGTGTTTGTCATCTTTGTCCATTTTGCCACAAGTGCAGCCAAAACACGTGCCCCGGACAGCACTGGGATCCAGCCAGTTTGCACTACCATCGGCGCTGTACAGCGGCTGATCGTCTGGAGCACCTGGCAGGTCCCCGACCTCGATTGCGATCCGATCCGCCAAGAATCGATTCTCAGATTCTCCATTGGAGATGTGACTGATGTGACATCTGATGTGACATCTGATGTGACATCTGAGAATATCAGAGATGTGTTTTTCGGGGTTGGAAGTGTCTCTAATCAAACTCTCGCCAAAAAACTGGACAAGAGATTACAGTAACTTTTGCATATACCTGAAATGGTCCTTTTTGCCCTTGCAATTTGTACACAGAGTTTGACATTTTTTATCTTTGAAACAACAGTAGCACTTTGATGAATGGAACCAACAAAAGTGAATTCAAGCATTCAATGCCGATCGCAAATCTGGAGAATGACGCAAGGAAAGCGATGGGCCTCGATTCACCCACAACAAGGTATGATTGAATATGCTACGCGCAGCCCAAGTTTCTGTCTGCAGCGCTGGGCCACATTCATGAATGGCCTGCAAAGCAAACTAAACAAACATTTGCTTCATGTTATTTCACAGATTTGAGATCTGAACTATTCCGGAATTGTTTCTTTTTTTGGTGTGAATCACATGACGTTTTCACAGCGCACTGCCTTCACTCTCCGGACATAACTCCGGCCATCGTAGCCCAGAAAGATCACCACAGACCTTGGAACGACGTGCAAAGGAAAGCAACTGCAACTGGCACGTACCAACTAATTTGGTCGAATTTGCACGTTGTGAACTGTTCTGAACACGAAATGCAAAAGCTTCAAGGTAGACACGAAAGGCCCGGCGGCATTCAACGTATGTGTCTGCCTACACAAGGGTATTCATGTGTATTCATATGTTCCTTTTTATTAATATTTATGACTCATAATTTATAATTTATAATTCATATTCATATTCATATTCATTCATATTATGTTATATTATATTCATGTACTGTATATCACATATTATATATTATATCATATCATATTATATTAATCATATTGTATTGTATTATATTATATTATATGTATTATGTATATGTATATAATTTGTCTTTCATCATATATTATATTATATTTTATTATATTATATTTGACTATATTCAATTATATATGTTATTATATCATATTTTGTTATATCATATTATATATACATGTATATATATATGTACATCTATACGGTATATACGTGTGTATACATTGGACATGTCAATAGGTGTCACTGCAAGCGCTGCAGTGCGCAAGCGCTGCGGTGCTGCAATGCTGCCGTGCAAGAATCTCCTGGGCCTGAGCCAACTGCCCAACTTGAGCAGGGTGCTTCACAAACCTCAGAATGACCGAACACGCCGAACATCTGGTGTTTTTCAATTACGCAAGAGCTGCGGCCAAGAAAAACACGACAAACAAGGCAATGCTTCGCTCACCATACGAACGCCACTGTTTGTTTGCTTGATTTTTAATGTATGTATAATGTGTGCAGGTACATATACATGTGTGTTGGGTTTGGCATTGACATAGGCATTGGCATTGGCATGGCATGGTTTTTTCATGGTGTGTAATTCTGTCGCTATGCAATATAATGCAATATAATGTAACGTGTCGTGCGTGATGTGATGCAGCGTAATGCAATGTAATGTGACGAAACCTAGCTGATCTAACGCAATGTCATGTCATGTCATGCAATGTCATGCCATGTCATTTCACGTCGAGACATGTCATGTCATGTCGTGTCATGTCGTGTCATGTAACTGAATGGAATGGACTATAAATGTACTGTAAGGTTCTGTTACGTAATATAATGTTGTGCAATGTTACGCAATGTTACGTAGTGCAATGCATGCATGCAGCATGCATACATAAATCTACGTATTCTTGTTTGATTGTTTGTGTATATTTCCAAATCTAGTCACCTAGTCGTCCATAAGAAGCCGTGGCAATTGCATATTCAAACCCAGTAAACACGGGAAACTATGTCCATGAAAACAAATGCCGAGCCTAGGCGGAAAAGCGCCAGTCGTGCTCCAAAAAAAAACTCTGAGAGAAACATATCATGTTGGCAAAATACAGTCAAACGATGTCAAACGTGCATGCAAATGGAGCTTGGCCAATGTGCGCGTGTCAAAAGCGTGATTGTTTAATGGCTTTTCGGCTTTTGGTCAAGCAAAATGCACATGAATTCTGATCCTGCGCTCAAAATCATGCCACCGTCTCAACAGATCCCCATGATCACCAGCCAAGAAAGTTTCTCCAGAGATCTAGACTGGAAGAAGTGCTAGGAGTGCTGGGAGGAGGGCTGCAAGAGGAAGCTAATCTGCCAGTAATGTCCGAGAGACGTTTGAATGTCCCTCATCCGAGGTTATTTTTGGATGGTGACACATCAAAATATGCCATCAAAATTCCGTCCCAGTCTGTTTGATTTCCCCGCAACCAGGATACTGCCACTGAATGACACATTCCAAACTCAGCGGCATGAAAAGGGTAAATACGGCCAATTCTCGACATCTTACAATAAATTCTAAACCTGATGCCAAGACTACTTTTCCAGTTCGATAGGGCTACAAATTCCCCGGACCTGACTCATAATGGTGATGCAAAACTGGTGAAAAACAATGCCAAGGAGCACTAGGATGCTCCACGGAGGGAAGCGCATGGCCCTCTGTTCCTCAGCTTATAGAGCTAGAAGAGTTTGTTGAAGCCAAGATGGCCAAGTCAATCCTTCAAAATCAGTCCATTTTTCACACAAAAAACAACATAAATGTTCCATGAACCTCATAAAACACTGTGATAACTTGACCATGGCGCAGAGGTGAAAACCATCTGCAAATCCAGGAGAAGCCACGCCAAGCTGAGTGATGTGGCCAAGCACCATCCAACCAAACCTGAGGGCAATGTTGGATTTGCGTGTGTGTGTGTGTGTGTGGACTTGTCCTGTTGCGCTTTGCTAAAGCAAAAACTATGCCTGTCTCAGCCGGGCCGCAATGCCCAAATTGGTTTTCAAAAAGATATCCGGCCAAGCCAAGGCATATCGAATCAGCAGTCCACGCTTGCCTGTCAAATGCTCTTGGAGGACCGGCAAATTTCTGCAATTCTTTCGGTACTTTAGTTTTCCCAACATCCGTGTGGTTTTTTGTGGTCATGCATCCCGCCCTTTCCATTTTTTTGCAAATGATCTGTTGTGTCTGTGATATCTTCTCTCTTTCAAAACGGTATCTACCACATTGTTCTTGGTCAAATTTATGTTTTTCATAACTTATCTCTCTGATACATTACGTCTATCAAACTGATCTCTATATCCGCCGATCCCAGGCTGCTGCAGGGGAGCGCATCAGAGAAGAAATGAACAAGAGCAAGAACAAGAACGAGAACAAGAGCAAGAACGGCACGAAAAGCGCAAGAACAACAACGAGAACAAGAGGAAGAAGCAAGAAGAAGAAGAAGAAGAAAAAGAAGAACAAAAGCAAGAACAAGAGGAGGAGGAAGAAGAAGTAAGGAGAGCCAGAACAAGAACACGAACAAGAGTACAGCAAATTCCAAGAACGAGAACAAGGGCAAGAGCAACAGGGAAGAAGCAGCAAGAAGGAGGAGAACCAGAAGAAGAAATTTTGTGTCGCAATGTGTCGCAATGTGTCGCATCCCGCGAAAGCTGTTGGCTGCAAGGGCTACTTTTCCAGAGGCAGGTGGGCCTCGGAGGCGCGGGGACCAGCATGTTTGCTCTCACAGTTACCTTATCCCGTTCCCCCCGGCAGCCCTTTACATCCCTTTATTAGCTCTATCAAACTTAGTTTATCCCTCCTTATACTCATCAAACTTGTCTTGATTCTTACTTATCCCATATCCCTATCAATTTTATCATTTCCAAGTTGTTTCTCTATCATACCTTCTCTCTATCAAACTTATCTCCACCAAGCTTACATCTATCAATCTTATCTCTATCACAATTTGTTCATATCGTTTGCATGCATTTGCCAGGTGGTGCATGTTGGGAGACTCTATTGACTCTATTGGGTCTGGCGGTTGGCTTTGCGCATTGGGTTACAGTGTGGCAAACGTTGTTTTCTGCCCAGTGTGCATGGTACGGTAAGCGCAGCACTTGGTGCTTGTCAAATGCATTCCAAGCTGCTTTCCAAATAGCGGTTTGACTTGTCTCCAATGGAATCAAATATATCTTCATCCCTGTCTATCTCACTCTCCTTTGCTGATCCCTTCTCTTTGAACCTATTTCAACTTGTCTTGATCTGAACCTTCTCAACTTGGACGAGACGATGCACTTTTCTGTATCGGCTTGTCTCTATCTGACTCACATCTCAACTCATCGCTGCTACCTACTTCTTTCTATCACTTCATCTTTATTTCACTTTCTTACTCTTTACTACCTACATGGGCAGCTCTGTCACCCTTTCCTTTATCCGACTCATTGAAAACTTCTTTCCACTACTTCTTTCCACTATCCAACTTCATCATTTGAATTTCTCTTCAAGCCTCATCCTATCTGGTCCCAATCTCAACTTCTCCACTGCCCTCCTTCAAGTCTCATTATATCTCTTCTCAGGGAACCTCTTTCCCTCTCTTTATCTCCGTTTGTCTCTTCACCTGTTTCTTTCATGCTCTGCCCAGTCTCCTGCCTCAGATTCTTTTTGCTGTGATTTATCTCAGGTTATCTGATCCTTTAATTGTCACTGCTATCAAATAATTCTGAGATCCTGCTTTGCATTACATCGCAAGACATGCAAATAATATCATATTTCAGAATCTCATAATACTGGTATGTTGTTTTGCAGATGTCACTGTCTGCACTTTCCACAGCTTCTTACGGCACCGAGCACAAGTGCTCACTGCGCTGTGTGATCTGTGCGGCACCTCAATACCGCCATAGAGGCAAGGAGCCAGGCGCAGCCCTGCACTTTGACCTTAGCCACTGGCCAAGCAACTTTGATGACTTTGATCTTTTATCGTTTATAGACTCAGACTTTAGAACTTTAGAAATCGGACCTTATGGATACATAAATTTAGTAAAAGGATGCACAAGGATGTAGAAGGAGTCGGTTGCTGTTCATTCCCAAAACATTCCAAAACTCTCAGACTCTTCCTTCCAGAGCTTTGCATCCAGGCACTTTAAGACTTAAGACTTGAGAACTTCAATGTGAGAGTTACAGCTGTTTAGGTCTTCATATATGAGCTGGCATCAAGCCAGCCTTCGTCTCTTTGTGAAGGACCCAATCACCAAAACATGTCACGGTGGAGTGTGGAACCCTGTCTTTGAACTGTGTGAGATGTGAGAAGACCGTGTCCACCTTGTCTTTCAAAACTGTTGGCTCTGAATCCAATGCAAGAATTATGCAAGACCTTTCCAGAAGCCTGAACTGAAAGGACACGCCCGAATCATTTCAAAAATATCCTACTTGGCCATGACGCTGATAGTGAACTCCCAAGTTGTTTTTCTATATTTTTCTTATTTCATAGCTACAAAATCTGTTCAACTTGCTCTGCATCTGGAAAAACACGGCAAGTCAATCCAGAAGGAAAAATGATCAGACTTAGGCAGCTTGGGTGCTCACGTGAATCTGTCCAACCGCATTCATTCATTCATGTCATGTCATGTCATGTCATTCATTCGTTCTTTCTGTTCTATTCAGTTGAAGCTCATCTTCTCGAAGCCAGGATAGCCAGGCAGAGGCATCTGACAGGCTCTCGTCCGCTTCTTCCTGCGGCACTTGGACTGCTACGACTGCTACGACTTGGACGACTTGGACGACTTGGACGACTTGGACGACTTGGACGACTTGGACGACTACGACTGGTGCAGGTCTGCGGCCTCATCATGTGGCAGCCATGGGTCTGTCTGCCGTGGAGACACATCTGAAGCCATCAAACTGCCCTAGCAAAATGCAGGAGAAAAATGGAGAAAAACTGAGAAAGATGGAGAAAGGTACTTGTTGCCTACCTTGCTTAGGTCTAGAAAGGGTTTGACAGGACCATAATTTTCCATTCCGTCAATGTAGCAGAATGAGTGTGCAGCGACATGGTTTCTCCAGACATATTAGTTTGAATTTTGAATGGTTTCAATGAGCCGAATCTGTCAATCTCATGTCACCATGCAATGCAGTTGTCGACCGCACTCGAGCCAAACATCAGGCTCATAGACGGCTGCCGGCATTTCAACATCCGCACCGTGTCACTACAACGGCTTCGTAAGTCAAATCGATCCGATTTCAAAGAGAGCAGTGTATCCAGATTGTATCCAGTGTATATTTTTGAAATCTGCGATATCCATTTTAGTTCATGTTTGCTGCAGCTTTTGTCTCTGCGACACTGAGAGACAGACACTCTTCTCCAGCTTCGACGCATCCAAAACAGGCGCTTCTTCCATCACCTGGTACATAGCACACAGCTTGTCACAACATTCGCAACGCATTGTATGTGGCACTGTCTGCGTGTCGTCACAAGAATCGGATCCACCTCTGCACCAACAGTGCCATCCGCTGCCCAAGCAAATTTCCTCTCCTCGTGACTGAAAACGTGAGGCCAGGCCCCATGGAAAACATGGAAAACATGGGTCTACGGCATGTGTCGCCCGTGTCATGCACACCAAACCGTCCACAATGCAACGAGACCAAGTAAGCTGCCCGAAGCTGACCGCTCAGCATCTTGATGAAGCAATGAGCACCTGAACATACCACGATGGGATAGGATGGGTCTGACTGGACTGGTCTGACCAATTAGATCAAACTGTTAATCAAACTAAACTTACTAAACTAGTCCCACGGCTTGATTGAGCTAGAACGCTTAGTGTGCACGACTGCATTCGTTCATGTACGCGCCAAAGCGTGCAAGAAGGCAAGACTTTGACAACGTCAAGTGTCAAGTTGTCGCGAAATGTACTGTACGATACTGTACGACGGTGCCTGAATGATCGTGGATGGGGCTCTGCTGGCCTTTCTCCCAACACAAGAGCAGGGCCTCGGACGGGTCAGGGCGAAATTTCAAGCTGTAAAACTGAAAAAGAGCAAGTTGAGATTCGACATGATCGAGATGATGGAGATGATTTGCGCACCACATGAACTACCGAAATGTGCAAGCCATTCGTTGGCATGACTTCAGCAGTTTCCGTCTCTTAAGGATAGAGCAATGAATTGGTTGGGCGAGTAGCCAACTATGTTCCTGTCCACTCAATAAGATCAACGTGCCACAAAAGCTGCAAACGTACAGAGGCACAAGCATAAACAACCAGCATAAACCAACTAATGTTTGGTAACAAGAGTCTTAGCATACAGTCATATCTTAGCATACAGTCATACGCATCCCTGTCACCTGGTGTACCGACCACGTCGATATACCGCATGCTGCTCCCACTCGCGAGGATTCAGCCGTGTCTGTTGCAGGACCTCCAGGGTTCAATCTTTCCAACACACACAGAGAAAGAATGGATGGAACCAGTTTGACACTTTCAGACAAACAACGATAGATGTATAAGTATGTGGGAAATACAGTGTGTAAATCTAAATATGGATATGTGATGTGAACCTCTATACATACATGCATACTCATGCAATCTCATGCATTTTGCGGTGAAAACAGAGACATTATCTGCATAGAAAGATGGAAATTATCCCCGCAAACGCAAACGACTGTGTTTGATGAACCGAATTAATTCCTTTGCATGGAAATCAAAAGGGGGACAGCTAGAGACAAGTGGCAAGTGGGCAACACATGGGAGACAAGCCAGGGCCCAATAACGTGACACTGGAGCCCTTTTTACTACGCAAATGAGAAAGAAAGAAAAGAAAGAGATGGAGACAAGTCGGAAAGGTTAGTGGGGGGGGACAAATCAAAGACAAGCCAGGAAGACTGCAAATCATGACGGAACTGGATCCCTCTACTAAGCAAATGACAATGAGGAAAAACGGAGACATGTGGGATTGAAATGAGAGATAACCAGGGGACACATGGGAAACAAGCAGTCAGTGCAACTGCAAACCGTATTGGAACTGGTGACCAGTTGTTAAGGGACACAGGACCAGGATCATGTATGCAACTCTATGTACACATGTTTTCATCATATCTCTATGTGATATACAGATACTCAACACCACCAAACTGATCAAACTGGCATCCCAAACGTCTCAGGGGAGACATCAAGAGAGTAATTACAGCAAATCAGCTGCCCAGAGCGCAAAGCATCAGGTCCCTGCCAGCTGGTTGGGTAGGCCCCGGGCCTCCTTCACTCTGGCAACAACCGCTCCATTGATCGGAGCACCAACGGCAGGATGAGGAGGAAGCTCATCACCTTCAAAATTGGCTCTTCGATTTCATTCGAAGCTTCATTGTCGGCTTCATTCGACATGTCGATATCATGATCCTTCTGATTCTGGCTCCCAGCTCTTGATTCAGAAATATGCAAGCAGACCAAGCAGTGCTAAGGTACACACAGAGTTGCTTCACCAATGCCGGCAAGTCCACGAAATTCGGGTTCTGTGCAGGGGTGTCGTTGCTTGGAGAACTATTTGCATATCATATAGGCTCAAGACCCTAGGTTCCCCCAATAGCCGGGATCTCTTGGGGTTTGGGAGGAAAACCCAGGGAATCCTGGTACGATCCTGGAGAAAAACCTGGTACAAAACGAGATATGTTTTGCACAAACATGCACAAACTACAGTAGAAGTTTGCAGAAAAAAGTCCGTGCTTGCCACACCAAAGTATCACTTGCATCGACCTCTCCCCGATCCCAGGTCTCCCCGATCCCAGGTACAAGTAGGAGAAGAAGATAGAAGAAGATTAGAGTCTGATTAGAGTATGCAAACAGGTGGGAAGTGTGCTTACCTACAGCAACTTGAACCGGTATACCCGGTACATACATAATATGAATTTGCATGTGCATGTACGTCGTATTCAATCGTATGTATATATCTACGGTATACTGTACGTGTGTTTTTGTATGTTAGTATATGATGGAAGAAAATTGTGCATACTATGTGCATAGACATGTTAAACAGAAACGCTTACCAGAAGGAAAACCAGAACATTGCTTTGCTTTATTGCACAGAATCGCACACACTACAAACACACATACATACTGTGACACATGCACTATTAATTATTATATGATACGTACTTGTAAAAGATCAGACTGCGTCACATCAAAAATTACTTGGTCATCCACAAAATCAGTACGGCTTCAGCATTTGTCAAAACAGTTCTGGCTGCCAAAACACAAAAACAAAAGCCACAGTTGCCTCACTCTACCCGACTCTACCCTCAGTAGATTACGCATGCTTTGGTCTTTTAATGCCGTGTTTCATTTCTATTAGGTTATTAGGTGCTTAGGTCCTTCTGTTTGCTTTCCTCTTGTATTTCTCACATTTCTGACCTTGTTCCAATGATTTCCAATGTCTCCCAATGGGTCCCTATGCCAATTCTCGGACTCAGCCCTCCTCAGGTGAAATGCCAGGATGTGGAGCACTTGCCATCCGTCGGGGTCGTGGAAACGCAGCCAGTGCCTTCGGACAAGGAAGAGGATCTAACGAAGGCCAAAGGCATGGCCAAAGCTGCGATATTCCTTGATACAAAGTATCTCACAATCCTTCAAAGTCTTTGAAAATAACAACCAGGGAGAAGATTGAGAAAGTTTGGGCAAAAGAATTAAGCAGTACTCCCTCGGAATAATAACCCAATAGAAGCACGAGCTTGTTTCAGAGACGAAAGCCATGCATGAATCAGTGTTTTTCTTTACTTCCTGTTAGCGTAAATGGTTCTGCGCTGACCTTTGGAGCTCCACAGCATCGAACATTGTGCCACACAAGTCTCCTTTCACAAAATACTGCTAAAGTATGGTAAAGTACTGTACGAAGCAACGACTAAGCGACACAGAAGAAAGCGCTCTCCAAACAAAATCAAGTTCCAGCAAGCCGTCCTTACAGCAAACAACGCGCTGCGCCGGGCCAACGACATAGCTGAACCATGTGTCATGGCAAATGGCAAAGAAGCTATCCGCAATGACTAGATGTGTCAGTGACATAGACCCGGGCAAGCCGGCGGCGGAAGTTTCCCAAACATAAATGACCTATAGTTCAAAGACACCCTGTCCCGACCGTGTCCTTCCCTCGACAACCGTTTGATTTTTTCAGCGAGAGACGAAGCAAAGTCTTCACACTCCACACTCCACACTTCACACTGCACTCTTCGCACTCCACACTTCAAACTTCGCACTCCACACTTCAAACTTCACACTCCACACTTCACACTTCACACTTCTCACTTCTCACTGCTTCCTTCACACTCCAAACCTCACACTTCACACTTCACACTTCACACTGCGCTCTTCGCACTCCAAACTGAAACTTCACACTCCACACTTCACACTCCACACTTCACACTTCACACTTCTCACTTCTCACTGCTTCCTTCACACTCCACACCTCACACTTCACACTTCACACTTCACACTGCGCTCTTCGCACTCCAAACTGAAACTTCACACTCCACACTTCACACTCCACACTTCACACTTTTCACTTCCCACTGCTTTCTTCACACTTCACACTTCACACTGCACTCTTTACGCCCCACACTTCCCACTGCTCTAAACCTACGTGCAACAAAAAAAACACTAGTGCCAAAATGGAGAAAATCTGCTAACAAATCCATTTCGCAGCCTTCATGCAGCCACTCCAAGACGATTTCCGAGATCCAGCTGCAAAAGACAATAGTATGACAAATGCAGCCACAGTACGACGCAACCTTGACGCAGCCATTACAATGTGATCTGCAGAGACTGAGTTGCAAAACACAACAGAACTACGCACAACGGCGTCGGAAATTGTAGCTCCAAAACCGGATCTCGACGCCAGAGCGAAAAAAAGATGATTTTGAAGCACTTTTTAAAAGGATTTTTAGAAGGAAAATCACTAGCGCCAAAATGGAGAAAATCTGCTAACAAATCACTGTCGCAGCCTTCATGCAGCCACTCCAATAGGATTTACGAGATCCAGCTGCAAAAGACAATAGTATTACGAATGCAGCCACAGCAGGAAGCAACCTTGACGCAGCCATTACAATGCGATCTGCAGAGACTGAGTTGCAAAACACAATAGAACTACGCGCAACGGCGTCGGAAATTGTAGCTCCAAAACCGGATCTCCGCGCCAGAGCGAAAAAAAGATGATTTTGAAGCACTTTTTAAAAGGATTTTTAGAAGGAAAATCACTAGCGCCAAAATGGAGAAAATCTGCTAACAAATCCATGTCGCAGCCTTCATGCAGCCACTCCAATACGATTTACGAAGTCCAGCTGCAAAAGACAATAGTATTACCAATGCAGCCACAGCACGAAGCAACCTTGACGCAGCCATTACAATGCGATCTGCAGAGACTGAGTTGCAAAACACAATAGAACTACGCGCAACGGCGTCGGAAATTGTAGCTCCAAAACCGGATCTCGACGCCAGAGCGAAAAAAAGACGATTTTGAAGCACTTTTTTAAAAGGATTTTTAGAAGGAAAATCACTAGCGCCAAAATGGAGAAAATCTGCTGACAAATCACTGTGGCAGCCTTCATGCAGCCACTCCAATACGATTTACGCGATCGAGCTGCAAAAGACAATAGGATTACCAATGCAGCCACAGCACGAAGCAACCTTGACACAGCCATTACAATGCGATCTGCAGAGACTGAGTTGCAAAACACAACAGAACTACGCACAACAGCGTCGGAAATTGTAGCTCCAAAACCGGATCTCGACGCCAGAGCGAAAAAAGACGATTTTGAAGCACTTTTTAAAAGGATTTTTAGAAGGAAAATCACTAGCGCCAAAATGGAGAAAATCTGCTGACAAATCACTGTCGCAGCCTTCATGCAGCCACTCCAATACAATTTACGAAGTCCAGCTGCAAAGACAATAGTATTACCAATGCAGCCACCGCACGAAGCAACCTTGACACAGCCATTTACACTGCGGGAACGATCCTACAGTTGCAAAGCACAATGGAATTCCATCGGCAACTCATCCACCAGCAACACTTGCAATCCCATTTACATTGCGGGAACGATCCTAGAGTTGCAAATCACAATGGAATTCCATCAGCAACTCATCCACCAGCACCACTTGCAACCCCATTTACAATGCGGGAACGATCCTACAGTTGCAAATCACAATGGAATTCTGTCGACCGCGCATGCACGAAAAACAGGTGACACCACATTTACAATGCGAAACCGATCCGAGAATGATCCGCCCATGATCTGACCACACACGCGACCGTCTCGCAACCGTCGCACCGCAGAGGTAGATCATCGAGGTTCGGGGACGGACTTTGTATGGAAAAACATAGGGTTTCGTGCATCTGCTATCTCTCAAAAACGCATTTCGTGCGAGACTTCCTTCAAACCTCCATCGGCAACTCCTCCACCAGCACCACTTGCAATCCCATTTACAGTGAGGGAACGATCCTAGAGTTGCAAATCACAATGGAATTCCATCGGCAACTCATCCACCAGCACCACTTGCAATCCCATTTACATTGCGGGAACGATCCTACAGTTGCAAATCACAATGGAATTCTGTCGACCACACATCCACGAAAAACAGTTGAAACCCCATTTACAATGCGGAACCGATCCGAGACCAATCCGCCCATGATCCGCCCATGATCCGCCCATGATCCGACCACACACGAGACCGTCTCGCAACCGTCGCACCGCAGAGGTAGATCATCGACGTTCGGGGACGCACTTTGTATGGAAAAACATAGGCTTTCGTGCATCTGCTATCTCTCAAAAACATTCAAAAACGCATTTCGTGCGAGACTTCCTCGAAAACTCCATCGGCAACTCCTCCACCAGCACCACTTGCAATCCCATTTACAGTGAGGGAACGATCCTAGAGTTGCAAATCACAATGGAATTCCATCGGCAACTCATCCACCAGCACTAACTCTTTCCCTCACTAACTCTTTCTTTGACTAACTCTTTCCCTCACTAACTCTTTCTTTGACTACCTCATATATCCTGACTAGCTCTTTCTTTGACTAACTCTTTCTTTGACTAACTCTTTCCCTCACTAACTCTTTCTTTGACTAACTCTTTCCCTCACTAACTCTTTCTCTGACTAACTCTTTCCCTGACTAACTGTTTCTTTGCTAACTCTTTCTTTGACTAACTCTTTCTTTGACTAACTCTTTCTTTGACTAACTCTTTCCCTGACTAACTCTTTCTTTGACTAACTCTTTCTTTGACTAACTCTTGCCCTCACTAACTCTTTCTTTGACTAACTCTTTCCCTCACTAACTCTTTCTTTGACTAACTCTTTCCCTGACTAACTGTTTCTTTGCTAACTCTTTCTTTGACTAACTCTTTCTTTGACTAACTCTTTCCCTCACTAACTCTTTCTTTGACTAACTCTTTCCCTGACATTCTAAAAGTCCGTAACACGGAAGTTTCTCCCCCTAAACTTCCTTTGACAAGGTTGTGAGATTACTTGAGGGGTGTGGAAGCTTCAGGATGTTAGAAATTGCTGGATCAATTCTGTGATGCCAATCCAAAGATTAGAACCAATGCGAAATAAGGTGGTTTGCTGGAAATGTTGAAGGTGGCAGCTTGTATGAAGCTTGTCTTCACAGAGCTGCGGACCGAATCAAAAGATATGGAAATAAGTCAAAATCACCTGAAGTTCGTCTGTCTTCAAGCGGAAAAAGAAAACCATATATACGTGTCCAGTGTCGAAGGAATCCACATTTTGACCTCTCTCGACTGTCTCTCGACGCGATCTGGTGAACTTCCGAGCCTTCAGAATCAAGTCTCAACGAGACAGGGCCCCACACAGCTTGACGACAAATCGCTGCAGGAATCGTCGAAGTAATGCAGAACACGGGAATTTTGGCGGATCTGTGGCGAGGTTCTGAAACTCTACAGAACAGAGGCCCGGGAAGTTCTGGAAATGTAAGCGCACACTTCCTTCAATAAGACCCGCTTCCACAATCTCTCCACGCGTTCCAGGCAGCAACATGGTACCATTGCAACCCTTCCGAGGAGGGCCGGTGTAGAAGAAAATGTCCCCTACCTGGCACCCTGAAGGAAGTGACTTTAAACCGGGCGGGGATCTTGACAAATGCTGCTCGTGTACCATGAGTGTTATGTTTGCCCTGGGGAAGAAAACGGATCGGTACTTGAGATGCCCACATCCCCCAGCGGCAGCGATCTGGCAAGCATCGCCACGCTCAACGACACTGTTACTGGCCAAGCTTGGGCCAATGTAGAAGCACTGATCTCCAGCATCCAACTCTTTTTTCACCCAAGTAATTTCAAGCCCACTCTCTGAGACACCCGGCAGACTGACTTTCATTCTCTGCAAAGGCTTGCTTCCAGCGTCCCACCAAGTCTCTTCACCGCAGCACAAGCAGTCAGACTGGGTAACAAGTTGGTGAGAAACACGAGACAGCTCATCTTTCAATCCAGCAAGAGTGACATTCACAGGAACCTGCAAGGTGCAAATTTCATCACCTGCGATGGAAAATAATCTCACTGTGACACTGTGCTCATCGCGCTCGCTCTCACAGCCGGTGTGGCTCTGTGATCTGGAGCCGTTTTCTGTCATGACACTGTCACAGGGCTGTCCACCATGCTAGTGAAAGATGCCAAGAAACGTCTTAATGCCGCCATCCGTACCCTCCGTATATAAGCTAATTTCATGTCCTTCTTGTAGAAACATCCCCAAGACCAACTGAAATAATACAAAAAAAATCGGACATGTGCCTACCGATTCATACACGGCATATTTTGTAGCTAACCTAAAGGAACCTGGCTCTGGGCCTCTGTGGACGCTTGTATCTATTTCTTTGGATGCTCCCTATGCCAGTTCATGTCAGCGCATTTGCACAACAGCGAAGCCCCGAGCATTGCTGTGTTCCACACTTGTTGCGCTGTGTTGCACTCCCTTCAAGATCTTAAAGTGAACTCGTTAGCCAGCTGTAGTTGAATAAGTTGAATATTAATCTTGACGAGCACAAAAAGACCCGCAATTGATTGGGCCTCATGATCCACCCCTTACTCCGTGCGGAGAACAAAACTGTCTGCCATGGAAAAATCCCTCGACTTGAAACGCGAACAGCTGCAGAGACAAATGTCTTGCGAATCGCTCTCAAACACCACACCTCCAAGTAAGCATGCAACCCCCTCCTCTCTAGAATCATTCCACACTATTCCAACCTAGAGACAGGGAGAGAAGGATATCAGACAGAGTAAGAGGGTACAGAATGGTACAGAATGGTACAGAATGGTACAGAATGGTACAGAATGGTACAGAATGATCATAAAATGAGATGAAATAAGTGTACGACACAAGACGACACACCCGCGAAGCCGTCGAAGCCGTCCCACGATGCGTTTCTCGTGATCTGCATTTGCCACGATCTGCCAGACCGATCTGCCTAGGTCTGGTCATCACTGGTCATCCCTTTGGGATTGGCGTCGCTGGTCACAAGGCCTCGTCTTCAAGTCTCCGTGAGCACCGGCATGACTTGGAAATGGCAGAGCTTGACCCAGCTTGGCACGTGAAAAAGAAACATAAAGAAACCACAAAAGGAAAAATCAAAAAATCAATGAGTCTTAAATCAGATGGATTGCTAAATTGCATTTTTTGGAACTCCAGTTGAATGTCACTTGAATGCCACGTGCATCCTTTTCCATCTTGTCATCTTGCCGCCAGTTGTCATTTGCAGCTCTGCACTCCAAAGCCAACAAAGATCACAGGGAAAATCATCAAGAGTCCCAAGATGTCCCGTGGACATGGATGGTTCGGTTGAGGTGCGACATGTGGATCGACTGAACTGAGAAAGTTGCCATGGCAAGTGACACGTCAGTTGAGACAACACACAACAGTTGATAGCATGACACAACATGACAGGACAGCACTCGTGAGTTGACCGCAGCCGCACTGTCGGGTGTCACGCTCCCTCAACCGTTGAACACCAGGCGGTTGTCGCCTGTTTGCTGACCACCTTGGCCGTAGACGCCATCGCCATACTACCGGAAGAATCCGTAAGTTATGCTCTTTTAGATTCTTTTGGACCATCCAATTGAAACTGTCGAAAACATGGCCAGTGAGACATGCGTCGATCATTTGCACAGCATCAAAACAACAAAGCAAAGGGCAACAAGAAATAACAAGAATAGATTTTGAACTTCTGGGCATCTGACCAGGAACATTCATAACTTGGAAAGATTGGGACACATTCCTTTTTGCGAACGTGCAAATGATTGCCCTTGGCACTCCGCAAATGCTAAAGCAGCTGGGAGGGCACTCTAAAAGTGTGCACTGCACAAGCGCCAGGATTGAAGCACTCTAAATGGAAAAATATGACAAAATGGCTCTGCCGTGTTTTGCCCACCTACTGCAAGTAAATAATTTGCCTTGAGAGTGCTTCAATCCTCATGGGCAATGAAATCGATATCAATCGATTCTTCCCTTCGAGAAATGCCCAAAGTGAGGCCCATTTGCTCTGATGTTTGCCGTGATTCCGAGTGATTCCTCAAAAACTTGCCCCATCTTGCCCCGTCAATGTGAAAGCCCATCACTTGGTGGAATCACTGCCGTCAGAGCATCTTTGGCCAATCCGAAAAAAATGTGCCAAGTTGGCTGAAAAGATCTGCAAACTGTATTTTCACTGCCCTTAGTTTACGACCACCTGACAACACAGACTCGAAGAACAAAGCAGAGCAACAGGACGAATGCAGAGCTGTGCAGAACACAGCAACACATGAAGCACATTGAGTGGATTAGAGCAGAGAGCTGCCGGCCTTCTTGAAGAACAAGCAGCAGAGGAGGCCGCCTTTTCCTGTCCATTGGCTTGAGGAACTCAAAAATCTAGAGTTCCTTTCTGTCTGTGTGTCCCAGCCTTTGTTCTCATCCAGGTTTCTCACAGCCTTTGCATCGAGAGCCTTGGCAACGTCCTAATCCACCCTGGTGAGCTACAGGCAAATGGCAAAAACAACACGGCATCATGTCAAATCTGTGCAAAAATCAACCGACCAACAGGAAGGAAATCTCTGCAGACATTGCAGAGCGTTGCTATGAAGGCTGACATATTCTGACATATTCTGATTAAGTGTTTGGCTTTCTCGTCCTTAGCTGATGTGGTTTGCATGCGAGCGTCGCAAAGCTGCAAACTGCATATGTCTCGCTGGGTTCACTGAGATTTGCCAAGTTTCCCCTCCTGGGCTTGATTGGCCGTACCTTCAAGCAACCAAAATATGGAAAAACAAATGCTACAATAGTGTGTATATATATATATACTCGGACATTCGTCTACATACATAAGAAATCATAAGAATATATATATATATAAGAATATACCAGAATATACCAGAATATACATGAATCAAATGTATCTGGAACATTGTCAGAAGCAGTTCATGTCGCTTTAAGACAATGGAGAATTGCTGCAGATGCATCACAAACAGAAAAATCACATGGAAAAGTCGCACCGAAAGTCTCCATGGCGCACTCCGTTGCTTTGCTCTTGATGGCTCCAGCCACGTCAATTCCCTGCACAAGCAGACCAAGCAAAGCTAAGCAAAAGTTGTCAGAGCTTTCAAACACGGAAATACAAGAAGCATATGGAAGCATTATTGAAGCATGTGGAAGCCTGTGGAAGATACAGAAACATTTGGAAGCGGTCGCAGGCTGAGTCGGCAAGTAAACGAACTGAGTCGGCAACCAAGAGTCGGCAACTAAAAAGGCTGAGTCAGCAACGAAAAAGGGCTTAGTCGGCAGCTACGAAAGGGCTCAGCAGCAACTGAGAAAGGGCTGGGCCGGCAACGAAGAAAGGGCCGAGTGGGCAACGAAGACAGGGCTGAGCCGGCAACTAGAAGAAAGGGTTGAATCTACGTGCAATTGCAAGGGAATGTTATTTCCCCACCCCACCCAACCCAATCTGTAAAGCAGCCTGTGCTCAAGTGCAAGCGATATAGCCCCACCCAACCCCACCCCAGCAGCAATGGTACCTTTTTGCTCCACGCCAGCCCACCCCACCCGTCTGTAGCCATCCAATGTGTGATGTAGGATCTCGCCTGTGTGCAACTGTGAACCTTATTGGCCCACTCCACCCCGCTTCCCACAGTTGTGTCATTGCTGACTTGGATAGTTGCTGACTCAGTTAGTTGCTGATTCGGTCGATGTTCATCTGGAAGCAATATGGAAACATTTAGCATTCTGGAGCTAGTTAAAGTACTCGCTGCTTCGCTGCTTTGAAGTACTGAAAATGCCTCTGGAGTCAGAGGACTCGAGGTCTGGACAGCGGACGCCGCGGCATAGCATGGCACAGCATGGCACAGCATGGCATCCCGCCTCCAGGTCTTGGTCCTTTCGAATCCTGGCCGAAACAATTTTGAGATCATGATCTGAGCATCATTGGAATCATTGGAATCATGGAGCATCAGCTCATTCCAAGAAATTCTAAGTATTTAGCTCCTGTCTCACTTGCAAACACATGAAATGGGGCATGGCAGATTGAATCACATTCTTCAAGTCCACTTGATTGCACTGTGTGCCATTGGCTTCAGGCAGTTCAGCAGTTCAGGCGGTTACTCATGCTTGTTGTTCTCTTCGTAAATGGATGAGTCCCTTGGAGAACTGCCGTGACGAAGACTTCACCGAAATCATCCCTGCTTGAAACTCTTGTGACTCCTCTGTGACTCTTCTGTGACTGCTCTCGTCGTTTTCGGCCAAGCAATGCCCACAGTGAAATCGCCCTGAGGCGTTGGGACTGAGATCCCGGCGAATCCGAAAAACCAGTGCCAGCTGCCCCCTGTGCCGACAAGCGCACGTGACCCACGATGCAAAGGCCGGACACAAGGGGTTTGATGGTTTGCATGAAGACGATGGTTCTGAAGAGTTCCAAACACCGAGATTGTCATATCATGCTGTCTTTCATGTGCTTTCTGCTTTGGAAGTCCTGCCCTAGACTAGAAACTTTCAAGTCTGCGTTTTCCCACTTGCAGCCAAGACCACATTCTTATCCATATTGATCCCCACCTCTCCCAAACCTTCAGAAGCAACGTAGCGGTTCAAAAGGAAGCGGAACGCGAAAGGAGCAAAAACAGTGGCCTGGCATGCGGTCCAAAGGTGTTACAGTACCGAAGTCGTAGACCAGCAGGACAATATACCAACATGTACTAATCATGTCCTAAATACAAAGCGCAAGTCATGTTCGAAATCTTGCTTGAAGTCAGTCAGGAGAAAGACATTGGGGAGCAAATGTTTTGCATTTGATCTTTGTACTTGCAGAAGTCAACCTGATTTAAGCTGGCCAGAACCACGTAGAGCAAAGCCCAAATGACAACGGAGAATGTCCTCGGTGCTTCGAAATCTCAGTCTGCCTGACATTGCCTAGATTGAAATCGAGAATATTGCAAAGCACCTGGTCTAATAAGGTGTTTTAAGCACCAAACCCCTCATCCATCATTCCGCTCGAGAGGGCCATTTGTGCGATCAAATACCTAGTGCTTGCTGCAGCATTTGCAGAGTGCAGAACAAGCAGGGACGCAAATCAGCAAACCACACCAGTAACACAGGAAAGACATGCAAAAACTGTTGGCATCTTCTGACCCTGTTTTCGGCTGATTGAGGGCCGGGCGCAAATTCTGCCCGTCCAACCATGGCCCATCCAATGACCCATTTTGGTTTGCCCATAAAGGGTGCGCAAATCACCTGTCAGGACAAGGAACCAAAGAACCAAAAAAACTTTTGATTTACACTTTCCACATTTTCCAGTTTGGTGACAACTTCGAAAAATTGTTCCTTGAGAACGCTTGAGAAGTACGTACAGTCAGTTGACAAATGACATGCTCCGACAGCACAATCGGAACCAAGGACCGCCTTGGTTCCGATGCAGGCGAAGATGCCCATGATGCTGCCTGTGCTCCACTGTGCTCCACTTTGCTCCACGAGCTGAACACAGCTCTGGTCACAGCTCTTGCCACAGCTCTTCTCACAGTTTGTCGAACGTTTAGAAACGACGACATGCCGAAGATATCGAAGTCTCATTTCGGGGGTCCATAAATCGGGGTACTCCAAAATGGATGATTTATACTGGATTACACCCCCGTAGACCCCAAACAGTTATTACATATCCACTGCAGTATCTGCGTGCACGTTTTTGGTTATACTAGTTCCTGATGCTGGCAGTTTTTGATCCATGTCAGTTGAGAAGAGCATGAATCACAAACATTTTTTCATGCCACACAATTTTGATTTTTTGCCACGGCATTTGTATCTGAGACTATCAGAGGGAGACAAAGTAGGAGGCACGTGGTAAAGCACATAAAACCATGGTGGAACATGATTTTATCTTGGGACGACAAGAAGACACAAAAGTAAATAAAGAAGAGAGACAAAAATGAAACACAAATAAAATCATGATGAAACTAGAACAGGACACCACCACTAAGGCAGACATAGGATTGGAGACAAATGACTCCGGAAACAGATGAAGTACGAGACAGAAGGTGAGAGACAAATGATGGAAGACACACAAAAGCGAACAGGCGAAAGAGCCAGACATCACCACAAAGGCAGACCGATGATTGGAGACAAATTAATTGGGAGACGGGAAAGTTGCGAGACACATGGCCAGAGGCACACGATAGAGGCAAGTGAAAGCAAACAACAAAAGACATCCGCAGAGCCGGACACCACTGGACAGCGCGGGAGACAAATGAAGGGAGACAAGACAAGTGAAGAGACAGATCCAAAGAGCCGGACATCACCAGCCAGAAAGGGAGCCAAATGACGGGAAACAAGCAAAGAGAGTCATCCAAAGAGCCGGACACCAGCAGCCAGGTGGGGAGACAACTATGACTTGGGATACAAGTGAAGACAGACAGCCAAAGAGCCGGACACCACGTGCCAGACTGGGAGTGAAGGGCGACAAGTGAAGGCAGACATCTGGAGAGCCGGACACCGCCAGCCAGACTGGGAGACAAATGAAGGGAGATAAGTAAAAAGAGACATCCAGAGAGCCGGGCACTACTAGGCATGCAACTGTGAGTCCCAAGAAGCCTGGTTCTGAAAACATGTCCATACTTATCTTGTGCCCGAGTCAGCAAAATAAAAGCAAACATATAGCCGAAGGAAGTTTAGAAGTCAAACTTCCGACAATATGGACAGATGAAAAACAGAGATGGGAAGAGTCAGAGAAGAGAAGAGAAGAGAAGAGAGAAGAGAGAAGAGAGAAGAGAGAAGAGAGAAGAGAGAAGAGAGGAGAGGAGAGGAGAGGAGAGGAGAGGAGAGAGCAGAGCAGAGGAGAGGAGAGGAGAGGAGAGCAGAGCAGAGCAGAGGAGAGGAGAGGAGAGGAGAAGAAAGAAAGAAAGAAAGAAGAAAGAAGAAAGAAGAAAGAAGAAAGAAGAAAGAATATCAAAAAAGAGAAAGTCTCAAAAGAAAGAAGGTCCAAGTGTGCGAAAAGGTAGGAAAGTCGCGAAACACTTTGTTTTTCCAATGATTTGTGGCTCCGGAGGGTCAAAAAGTAGGCTCGCTAAAGCGGTGGGTGCGGAGCCAGCTGGCCAGATGAGAGAGCAAAATTGCACGCCTCTGTGGCGCGCAGCACATTTCCAAGTCAAAAGTGAAAAAAATGAGGGGTACGGCACACTTTTGGACGTTCAGATGCGTTTCGCATGGCAGGCGCAAGGGATTGTGCACCTTGTCAAAAGGCGGCAAAACGTGAGGGTTTTGTGGCATTTCCAAAAACGATGGCAGGCGTGGGACATTTGAACACGATCTGCAAAGATGCATTTTCCGTGGCAGGCGCAGTACAAGAGACATCTTCATCAAGAGCTGTTAGGAGGTCAGGGGCACTGATTTCCTGAGAGCGGTTGCATTTTGGAGCATCAGATCTTCAGTTTTGGGAAGATGCTTTTGCATGGCAGGTGCAGCACTTCGTATGGCCTACCCTCACTTCTGCCTCAAGTGGGCAAGTCCAGCGGGCACAGCCATGTCACTTCACTGCAAAGTGCTGGGTATTGGCCAGGATCTGGAGCACCTGGGGGTCCGACACGTTCTCCAAGTGGACTTCCAGGCAAGACTGCCGCAAAGTCTCGATCCAAAATGGGAGCTCCTCCACCTTGAAAGGCGCTGTGAAGCGCGCATAGATTGCACCAGCAGTGCCCTTCTGTACGATCTGAGAAAGGTCACGTGACAGATAGCTGCCAACCCACGACTCGAGCATGTTCCGGTAGGGATAGGAATGCCCGTGGAGTATCATCTGGAAGTGGTTCGCCGTGTCTTGCTTCACAGTGAGAATGGCCCGTCGTTCCGCCAATCCTACGGCTGTCCATGGCAACTCAGTGTAGGGCTCCGCCACTGCTTGCACTGGCAGATTGGATCCAGAAACCCACTCCCCCACGTCGAAAGGTGTGTACAACACCACACTGTCTGGCATGCCCAACCCACGCTCATTCTTGTAATGCAGAAAATTTTCAGGCAGACTAAGCCCGGTCTCGATACTCTGGCCTGTGGTCAAGAGTGTTCTACAGTAAAGGGGGGGGCCGACTCTATATGAATGAGGAAGTAGTTGAATGCCAACACTTCCTCGGACATGGCCTCATGAGCGAGGTATTCCCGCCAATGCGTAGAATGCCGCCGATCGGTGTCCAACCAGGAGATGGACACTCCAGAATCCCCTTCCGGGAAGCGATCTGACAAAGTGCTGGCTACCGCAGAGAGCAAGTGGATCACAACATGCAAAGTTCCTGCAGCTACCGTGTGAGCTGCCGAAGTCAGCAAAGTTCCTGCCGGTGCAGTGATACGCAGTGGCCGGATCGGTCGTCGTTTCGGAGATGCCTTGTGGTCATGCGCGAGCGGCAGTTCGCAGGCATACACAAACAACACCATAAAGCCACATCAAGCGTTGGTCTCACGATGGACGTCAAAAACATACGCATGCAGACAAGCGGCGGCAGGGAGGGAAGGAGAGCTGGCAGAAGGCATGAGAGGAACACCGGCGCTTGTTGGCACAGAAGAACATGGAATAGCCGACGCCCCGGCAGCAATCATCCCCGCCTTATAGCACAAGGTCATTGCAGGAGAAAACTGATGAGGAATCCCTGACACAGGCTAGTGTTGCCGCCCAACTGCGTGCTTCTGAACCATCGGGTGTAAAGTTCCTCTCTTATAGTCGCTGACTGGGAAACGTTGCTGAGAAGCTGAAGCCACAGTGAAGAAGGCAGGATCAAGCGGAGCAGGAATAAACAAAAAAAAGAAAAGGAAACATAACTCCTACTGAAAAAGGATTTCCATAGCATACCACTGCTATACGTCCAATTAGGCAAACAAGTTTCAGTCAATACTCCAGATCCAGTGCCACCACCAACTGGCGCAGAAAGCAGCCGCGCAGCTGGCCCAGCCACAGACGCCATTGCCTTCCGCTTGCGCAGTGGGTGCCATGTGCGCAAAGCAAAAAAGCGAAGCTGAAATGCAATGATCACAAGGAAAGAAAGGACAGTCATGCAAGAGAGTCACCGCAGTCACAGTCTCATCGGGCGTAGTCACGGCATCACCAGCACTGGTTGGCATAGCAGGCAATGGCACAGCCGATCCAGCCAGCCGCTCCTTACAAACACAAGCCCAACCAGAAAGACGCGCCAAGAAGAGCGTCCGACACAGTTATAGGAAGAACGGACTGGTAAAAATTTTAGTCTTTCTCCCTCCCTCACCTAATTCATACGCGACATACCATGGACAGTATGGAAAAAAGACAAACGGCATGGCTGCCAGTGACACTCGGCGACAAACCACTACTGCGTCAGGATGGCTGCGCCAGTGAACACAAGGTAGAGTTGATACCAAACCTTCCAATTAAAATGTACGACCCCCTCTCCCAACTAACGCACTGCTGCAAACGAGTCACTGCAAGTGGCGATTGCTCAGGAATGGGAGTAGCCAAAGCACGAGCTGGCGCAGCTGGGATGACTCCAGACGCCATCGCTTCCTTGGAATGGAGGGACTCGCAAACAGAAAAAGACAGATGCAAAATCACCGAAAAATATACACAACAAAGGACCACGGAGGTGCGCGTTATCCTCCCAAGTACTGTTATAAAACCAATATGAACATGTATGCATAAGCGTATACACCCTCAGTGGTGTCCATGTACCGAAAACATATTGTGCTGGATGTCAACCTTGCAAACGAACACTATATAGTTACTGACCATGTTTGTAAAGACATGCTCACTATTATGTCCTCACCAAAAAAAAACTGAACGACCGGCTTACACTGCGAGCAGTCTCCATCACCAAGCCACGGCACTAATACATTCCACCAAAAACTTTCAATTACCCCACATTCCCAAGCAACCGAGGGACCAGACTGGCGAGCCTCGCCGTACCGACGCCACCAGCCCCATCCGAAGATGCAAGCACAGTTGTCCCACCATGAGGAACATCAACGGCTGCCACCGCTTCCTAAGATTCAACAGGTCTCTTGTAGATTGTGGCTTGTAATGCAAGGCGAGTCCCCCACATGCATTTCCACCCTCCTGGGCCATTACCTTCCAATTGCGCAGTGGCTGCCACGTGCGCAAAGCAAAAAAGCGAAGCGGAAATGCAATGATCACAAGAACAGACAGGATAGTCATGCAAGAGAGTCACCGCAGTCACAGCCGCATCAGGCATGGTCACGGCATCGCCAGCACTGGTTGGCATAGCAGGCAATGGCGCAGCCGATCCAGTCACAGACGCCATCCGCTCCTTAGAATTCAGTAGCTGGACAAGTCCAACCAGAAGGACGCACCAAGAAGCACGTCCGACACAGTTATAATAGACGAACGGACTGGTAAAAGACAAATGGAATGGCTGCCAGTGACACTCGGCGACAAACCACTACTGCGTCAGGATGGCTGCGCCAGTGAACACAAGGTAGAGTTGATACCAAACCTTCCAATTAAAATGTACGACCCCCTCTCCCAACTAACGCACTGCTGCAAACGAGTCACTGCAAGTGGCGATTGCTCAGGAATGGGAGTAGCCAAAGCACGAGCTGGCGCAGCTGGGATGACTCCAGACGCCATCGCTTCCTTGGAATGGAGGGACTTGCAAACAGAAAAAGACAGATACAAAATCACCGAAAAACATACAGAACAAGGGACCACGGCAAGGCGCGTTATCCTCCCAAGTACTGTTATACAACCATATACATATGTATACATGAATGTCTACGCCCTCAGCGGTGTCCATGTACCGAAAACATATTGTGCTGGATGTCAACCTTGCAAACGAACTCTATATATTCTTACTGACCATGTTTGTAAAGACATGCTCACTATTATGTCCTCACAACACACCTGAACGACAGACTTACGCTGCGAGCAGTCGCCGTCACCAAGCCACGGCACTAATACATTCCACCAAAAACTTTCAATTACACATACGACCCACATTCCAAAGCAACCGAGGGACCGGAATGGTGAGCCTCTCCGTACCGACGCCACCAGTTCCATCCGAAGATGCAAGCACAGTTGTCCCACCATGAAGAACATCAACGGCTGCCGCAGCTTCCTAAGATTCAAACAGGTCTCTTGTAGATTGCGGCTTGTAATGCGAGGCGGGTCCCCCCCATGCATGTCCACCCTCCTGGCCAGGAGGCTAAGAGACTGTCAGCACAATACGTACAATGTACAGTAACAGCTGTAACATGCTGTAACCTTTTTCGCATAGCTTCACTTGCTTCATCACTCTAATGCCACCAAGTTTCACTGCTTCTCATAAGGCTTGCCGGCGAAGTACGAGCATCACGAGACTCACTTGTCTCTGCCTGCGCTGCTGCAAACAAACCAACATTTCCCACGCAAAACATCACAATCATCCTGACCCCGGAAAAAAAATCATCTGAATCAGCAACATAGCTTCATGTACAGATGTCATCCAACGGTAACCACTTACGACTCAAAACTTCTGCTTTTATTTCGAGTGTGCCATAATCCAATGGCACTACCACAGCCTCAGCAACAATGACTGGACCAGCAGCACTGCCAGACCCAGTCGCAGCTGCCTATGCAGGTGCAGACAGTCCCTTGCAATCAATGAAACCATTGTCCGCAAGAAAGAAGAAGACAAGTGGAAATAATCACAAAAAATCTGGGGTCTGAATTGGCTTTGAAGTGGCTTCGTGACATGGCTATTCACTTCTTTCCACACCACAGCCCCCGCGATTGATAAGCATACGCAGCACACACTCTTCTAGCCTCACTGCTCCCCAACGACCCACTCTGCGCCATCTGCATAAGAGCAGCCTACCAGCAGGATAAAAAATTGGAAAACAAGGCACAAAGGAAATGTCTCTCTCATACGCAGAACCGCCTGCAAATCAGCAACAGCAACAGAAGATAGATTGGGCAACGCAGCCTGGCGCAATTCACGTTAGACAAAGGCAAAACCCCAAAGGACACCCTGCCAGCGTTTAAAGCCGCAGCCAAGCCACTGCCACGCACAGAATCCATTCCACTCGAGACCTGTCATCCATCTGTCTGGCAAACACAGTATACTCAGAATCCCGATGCCATGACTGAAACAGCGCAACACTGTTTGCGCAACCCTCCAAACCCTGCGTCCACCTCTGCCGCCACTGCTGCAGCAGAGCTCGCAACGACCTCCAGGAAACAAGTCTATCTTAGCAACAAACCACTATGCCATGCAATTGCTTCTGCACAGAGACATCAGCACCTCTGCGCCAGCGGCCAGCGGAGCAGCAGGTAATGTCTGCAGAAATGAAACAGAAGCATTTCGCCGCCAAAAAGCAGAACATCACAACTGCTACCCCACCCCATGCCTCCCCACCACTCGCAGCTGCTGCAGCAGGTGCGACGGCAAAGGACGCTGGTTCAACCTCTGCTTCCAGATCAATCAGCAATACACTCTCAGTCCCACCCTGTAACACACTCAGGCACTCCAGCGACCAACTTCCAGCCTCCTCAGCTCCTTTCCAAGACCTCTTCCTTTTGGGCTCAGCTTTCGGATCACTCAACTTGCGGGGCGGCATAGCTTCGAACCACAGACCAAAATGTTTCACGCGTCGAGCCAAAACACCACTGCGGCACACAAACCCTTGCAGCACAGACCCAACATGGCCATACCCAAGCAGCGTCATCCCAGAGTAGACACATACATGCAATCAACTTGTGCAACTCTGCGTCAATCATTCCTTCGATCAAACTGAAACATCAACCAAGAAATTTTGCATCATTCCCCCATTCCGACTCCAGCGGCACTGCGCCACAGCCCGTTCA